>JAPTHN010000006.1:1107898-1492938 GCA_026936325.1 Platynereis dumerilii | reverse complement strand
AAAAAAATATGTTAACTTAGTTAATAGTTATTAAATTTGTTAGCTTTGTTATTAACGCATTAATTAACGATTAACGAGTTAATGCCCACCACTGCCTGGGGGGGGTACCCAGGGGGCACCTTGGGGGGCATCTGAGGGGCACCTTAGGGGGCATCTGGGGGGCCTGGGGAGGGGCATCTTGGGAGGCGTCTGGGGAGGTGTCTGGGGGGCGTCTGGGGGGTCGTCTGTGGGAGGTCGTCTGGGGGAGGTCGTCTGGGGGCAGTCACCCAAGCGGATTCATCTTGGAGGGCACTTGTAAAAATTTCTTTTCATTTAATAGACTGGAGGTCACTCTGGGTATTCTTTAAAAAATATGAAAGCTCAGGGAGTACTCTTAAAAAAAATTATCTTTTCTGGTTATATTGGATTTCCCGGGAGCTGTGAGGTAATGGGGGGTCACCTCTGGGTACTTGTAAATTTTTTTTCTGTCGTGTTATATTACAAGGCTGGGGGTTAGCTCTTAATAATTTATAATAAATTTATCAGCGCCTGCAGTTGATTTTTTGGAAAGATAGTTTTTTTGTTTTTTTTTAGGGGGTCTTTTTCTTTTTCATAAAGAAGATAAAAAAAGGGTTCTTTAATTTTTATTCTTTTTGTGAAAAATTAGAGAGTTTTTTTTATGACGTTGTCCATTAGTAAAAGAAATCTGATTGTCCTGTCAGTCGCATTGGTTAAAAATTTTGATTCACAGGTGAATAGCTTTATTTGCCAACTTCTCTTGAAGTGCACACCTAGCTCTAACTAGCCATTCTTCCGCTTTCCCAATTTCCCAGGCATTGAATCCCGAGATTCTTGTTTGATCATCCTTTCATAAATTTATCCTATCCTAAATAGACAAATCAAATTTAGTCAAAAAGTTGCCACGCAATGATGAGTTGATCTTTGAATCCTTGGATTCTTGTTTTTTTTTCTGTAAAAAATACACACCTGCATCATCTGACACCATGATAATTAAATAATATTATTGAATGATTGTCTTGCATTTGCTTACCTGAGCCACTTATCACTATAGCTCACTATTTTGCTGACAATATTTTTGGTAATCCGCAATTGTAGCCCAAAGAGAAATCCGCAGTTTCTGAAGGAGTGGCTTGATCTCTGGGCATGCGCACTTGAAGAAAACATCAAAAGGTTCTCTGTTGAGGTGGCATGACAGATTTAAGTGGAATTTAGGTAATTAATATTTGTCAAATAGGCAGTAAACAGTTAAAATTAGTAGCAGGAAGTGTAAACAAAGTGTGGATGTACTTCTTCACCGAATATTAGGAGACCTTCTGTGAATTTCATAGCTCTGAAGTGTCACATACTGCAGTTTGTTTTACACATTTTCATGATTTCAATCATTGACAGATCAAAAGTTAGAAGAAACAGTGTTTTTCAGATGACTCATACTTGTTGTTTTGATTATGTCTCTTGAGGTCATCAGTTTTGAAAGCATTGACCCGATTCACCAATGACATCATAATCCTATTTAGCGGTGTCAATCACTGTCATAAATTATTCTTATGTTTATTGCAGGCAACAATGTTTGCAAAACTCAAGAAAAAAATACAAGAGGAGGGAGGCGGGGCATCTATAGATGGTGACCGTACAACTGCTGCCGGACCTTATGGATCTCCATACACTAGTCCAATCAGCAAAGATGCTCCCGGTAATAAACATGGATAAACCGATGTGTATTGAGTCAATAAACATAGCCATCCAATGTATATTGGGTCTAGTATAGGGGCCGTGCAGAATTTATGCCTACGGGGGTGAGAGTTTTGTCGGTTCCAAGTTGCAGTTGAAAATGTTTTCCCGCATAAGCAATACACTCCCATATTCTTCAACATGCAGACTTTGGACGATAGCGCGTGTAGATTCCCGGACATTTGCACATGTTTTATGACATTTTTCTTCTCTTCATATTTCGTAACCCCTCCTTAGACGTGTTGTAAGAAATTACTACCACCCCCCCCTTGAAACGTGTGAAAAGTTAGTACCCCCTCGGCTGACAAGTTTGCAATATATAACGTTTCTTATTGATTACCTCGATTTTTTTGATATTATCTGTATGAATTATAATGAAGTGCATTGTCTTAATCTGTTTATTCCAGGTCATATTTACAGTCCAGCAAGGAAAGATTCTCTTATTAAACATGACCAATCAGCGGGCGACCCTGGAGCGGCTGCTAGTCCAGTAAGTGCTTCAAATATTTATGTAACAAACAATGAAGATTTGAAATGTTTACTCACAGCGAAATTATGATAGAAAGCTTTCAGAGTTCATCCAAGCTCTTTCATCAGTTCTGTACTGGGTATTTTGAGCGGTTACGTGATGGTGCTCAAATACAAGAACTAGTGTCATGATTGAAGAAGTTTAGATGAACTCCGAGAGCTTTTTTGTCATAATTATCTCTGCTAGGAGACAGAGATTTTGTTAGTCCTGGCTTCCCCAGCTTGCTGTCCCCTGTGACCCTGTCCACTAGCTTGCTGTCTGTCCCCTGTCCACTAAACAGAGGACTAGTGCAAAAAATCACCACTGGGGGAGCTGATATTTAATTGGCATGAGAGGCCAGTCTTGCAAAGGGACCAGTTACAGATAGATAGATAGATGGAAAAATAGATAGATTAAGGGGTGCTCTCCTGGGGTAGTGGGGCAACCCCGGGAAACCCCAAGGGTGGGGGCACCCCCGGGGATACCCAAAGGGTGGGGGGCACCCCCGGGGATACCCCAAGGGTGGGGGCAACCCCTGGGGATACCCCAAGGGTGGGGGCACCCCCAGGGGATACCCAAAGGGTGGGGGCATCCCCAGGGGATACCCAAAGGGTGGGGCACCTCCAGGGGATACCCCAAGGGTCGGGGCACCCCCAGGGGATACCCCAAGGCAGGGGGCACCTCAGGGGACACCCCTAGGTTGGGGCTTCCCCTGGGGATACCCAAAGGGTGGGGGGCACCCCCTGGGATACCCCAAGGGTGGGCAACCCCACGGGATAGCCAAAGGGTGGGGCACCCCCAGGGGATACCCCAAGGGTGGGGGCACCCCCACGGGATACTCAAAGGGTGGGGCAACCCCAGGGGATACCTCAAGGGTAGGAGCACCCCCAGGGGATACCCCAAGGGAGGGGGCACCTCAGGGGACACCCCTAGGTTGAGGCTTCCCCAGGGGATACCTAAAGGGTGGGGCACCCCAAGGGGATACCCAAAGGGTGGGGCACCCTCAGGGGATACCCCAAGGGTGGGGACACCCCAAGGGGATACCCCAAGGGAGGGGGCACCTCAGGGGACACCCCTAGGTTGGGGCTTCCCCTGGGGATACCCAAAGGGTGGGGCACCCCCTGGGGCATACCCCAAGGGAGGGGGCACCTCAGGGGACACCCCTGGGTTGGGGCTTCCCCTGGGGATACCCCAAGGGTGGGGGCACCCCTGGGGATACCCAAAGGGTTGGGGCTCCCCCTGGGGATACCCAAAGGGATAAGGCTCCCCTTGGGGATACCCCAAGGATGGGGACCCCCTGGGGGATACCCAAAGGGATGGGGCACCTGCAGGGGATACCCCAAGGATGGTGACGCCCCTGGGGGATACTCCAACGGTGGGGTCACCCCGGGGGATACCCCAACGGTGTAGGCACCCCCAGGGGATACCCCAAGGGTGGGGGCACCCCGGGGCATACCCCCGGGGCATACCCCCGAGGATTGGGGCACCCCCAGGGATGGGGGCACCCCCAGGGATACCCCAAGGTTGGGGGCACCCCCGGGGATACCCCAAGGTTGGGGGCACCCTGGGGATACCCAAAGGTTGGGGCAACCCCTTGGGATACCCCAAGGGTGGGGGCACCTTCGGGGGATACCCCAAGGGTGGTGACACCCCCGGGGGATATCCGAAGGGAGGGGTCACCCCAGGGGGATACCCCAAGGGTGGGGGCACCCCGTGGATACCCCAAGGCCAAGGATGGGGGCACCCCCGGGGGATACCCCAAGGGTGGGGGCACTCCAGGGGATACCCTAAGGGCAGGGGCACACCTGGGTGATTCCCCAAGGATCAGGGCACATCAGTGGGATACCCCAAGCCTGGGGAACCCCCTGGGGAGATACCCCAAGGATGGGGGCACCTCAGGCGACACCCCTAAGTTGGGGTCCCCGGGATACCCCAAGGGTGGGACACCCTTAGAGGATACCCCAAGGGTGGGACACCCCCATGGGATACCCCAAGGGGGCCCCCCAGGGGATACTTTACTATTTCACTTACAGTTCTGAAATTTGGTATAGGGATTTGCTAGGGGTTCCTCAAAGTTTTTATGACTTACAGCAAACAGTATCTGTCTGGCAATCACTGCTGACCCCCTGCTCGTCTTGCTCATTTTTATGTGCTCCCATCTTGTTTATTTCACACAAGCCAGGTCACCAAATATCCATCCATCTTTCCTAAATACATCTTTTTTATTACATTACGACTTACCTCTGGGACATTTTAGCTTATCAATGCGGAGCTTTGATCTGGCCCCAAATAAAAAACAAAACCCCACAGCGCCCCACGGGTCCACCCGTGGCCTCTCGCCCAATCTCGCGAGGCGAGATCTCTCTCTTGCCATATTCAATTTTGGGGCAGCACAGTGAACGACTGCCAGTCAGAACGGCGATAAACCAGAACGGCTATTCGTATATTTTCAGACAATACCTAAACGGCGATGATCAAAGTCCAAAACGGCGATGACAATTTAGTTAATAAAATAACTTAGAAAAGTATCTTTCAACAAAAAAACGTCAGATATTTGTTACCTTGTTGCAAAGAAGTTCACATCCATGATATTTGTTACTTTGTAGCAAAGACTTAGCAAAATAACGTAACTTTTTTGTTGTCTAATTTGACATGTTATAATGTAGCTAAAACTTAGTAAATGTATAAAACGCAACTAAAAACGTAACTAAATGATCTTTTTGATAAGGGAAACAATGATGGATAACAAAATGTATTATGTTAAAGTAAAACTACTAAGTTTTCAAGGTATTTCTACCAAAAATTAGTGCAATAGCCGTTCTTGTAATCTAGTGAAATTTGTCATCGCCGTTATGGTAAATAAACGAATAGCCGTTCTGGTTTATCGCCGTTTTGGCTGCACACCCAGTGAACGTGCTTTTTGGATTCGATCTGGACCTTTGGAGAACTTAGGAGTTTCTGACGACTGATAATCACAGGGAAGGAAGAAATGACAGACAACAACGCGCCAGTTAAGTTTTCTTTCCTTGAGCGTCGAATAATCCGATTCGATCGGACGAAACGACGCATTCATTTTGTAGTACGTCGTCCCGGAAAAAACGATCTTTTTCTCCGGTCGATGTGGCCGTTTTTCTTGATGTATAACTGTACATCGGAGGTTAAATAGGCCGTATATACTTCGTAGGACAAGCGTAAACGGCTGTCCTTCCATTTCCTGCTCGTTTTTAATAGTTTTTTCGACGTTTTCTTCGCCTTAAACTTTTCCCGCCATTTTTTGGTGGGCGAGATCCAAGATGGCGGACGTCTAAATACGTCGTAATCGTAATTCTAAACTGCGCGTAGGGTTGTAATTAGACCTTACGCATTGTTAAACTGTTTTTAAGGTTAAATTTGAATACTTTGGTTAATTTCCTTCAAAGTACTGGGTTCTGACGTTTCGACTTAGATCTGTCATTTACAACCCTTGTTTACAAACAGTTTTAACTTATCCTTCCTTCAATCAAAACAAGTACTAATTGTTGCTATAATTGCAGGTTGGTGGCCGTATGGTGGTTACCCAGCGTGGACGCATGGCGGTTGGACCTTACCTCCTCCCCCTCCGACGTTGGGAGATAGGACAGAAACTACTACTTCTACAGGGAATATCTACACCAGTGGATCCTATCTGTCGACGGGTGTGTCCGGTTTATCCGCTCCTTCAACGATTACTTCGTCTTCGGTGTACCAAGCCTCCAGTGCCTCGGGCACCAACCCCACGTGGAGTGTGCCTGTTTCAGGGACTCAGGCAGCGGGTGGTCTAGGGAACCCCCCCACAGACGTCGGTTTCCGGTTGGACCGTATCAGGACTGGGCCTCGTTTTGAACAAAGACCTGTTTCTCCTACACACTCTCGTACTGGGAGTGAGTTGGAAGGTGATGGAGGTGAGGCTGTGGAACCCAGTTTTCGACAAAAAGTCAAATTGGCTCATGACATTTTGCAATTGGACCAAGTCCAAGACCCGGAGGATGATAGCCATCTCTACTTAAGATCTAAACAGGCGAAACCCCCTTTACTGGTTTTCCCCTTTTCGAAAGAATTGGATAAGGTGTTTGGCGACACCTGGGAAGGGGCCACCAGATCCAAGAATTATTCTTGGACCGAAGAACTGACCCCACCTGCCAGTGGTATTGCAGAGGGCAAGCGGTGTTCCGCTAGGTACCACCCCAAGATCAAGTACTATGCTATTCAGCATGAGAAGATGTCCAAGAAGGAGGCCATGTGGCCCATCAAGGCGCCAGTGGTGGATGGTAACTTCACTTCGGTGTTAGACGGGTCCCGGCCAAAACGGACCGGTTTGGATGATTACATGGATGAGACCGGAAAAGCGGTCTGCATGTTGAATCAAGCTATGTTTTTTGGTGAAGCAATGAAAACAGTGCTTGGTAATTTGGGCACACAGGAGGATTCTGGTGTGCAGAGTGCCTTGGACACAGTGGCAGATTTTGTGGATGTACAGACCAAGACTTTCAAGGATCTGGGGTACGTTTTAGCGGGACTAGACTTGTCTCTTCTCTTGGGAAAGAGGGAAGAAGTGCTCAAGGGAGTGAAGCTGAGTGGAGAAGACAAGACCTTGCTGAGGTTTGCTCCACCGACGGATTCGGAGCAACGGTTGTTTGCAGGGAAGTTACAGGCTTTTGAGGAAATGCGTGCTAAGAGAGATAGCAGCAAAGCCATTGCCAGAGCAGCGGCGTACCAGTCTAGCTCTTTCAAGAGAGGGGGAGGTAGTCAGAAAAGACAGGAACCGCCTGCCAAGAAGCCCTTTCAGAACCGAGCCAATTTTCAGGAATCCAGCCGTAAGAGTCGGGAGGATAATTTCAGGAAATTTGAGAGACGAGGAAGTGGCTCGGGGGGCAGGAGGGGTGGCTTCCGCAAGAGCGGGGGAGCCTCCCAAGAGAAATGACTTGGTTGGTTGTTCAATTGCCGCCACAGATGCACCAGGGGGTTTGTTGGACAACACACCGGTAGGCGGCCGGTTACAAAACTTTGTTACGGTTTGGGAAGCACTCAGGGCTTCCCCCTTTATCACGAAGTCCCTTCAGCACGGAATCACTTTGAATTTCAAGGAAGCACCCCCTTTGGACAGGACACCTCGGGTTTTGGAATCCTACCAAGGGGATCGGGTAAAACACAAGGCTTTGGAAGAAGCTGTTCAAACGTTGAAGGACAAACAGGTTTTGGAACCGGTGGAGGATTGGAACTCTCCGGGGTTTTACGGGAGGCTTTTCCTTCGACCCAAGCCCAATGGGACTTGGAGAACTATTATAGACCTTTCGTCGCTAAATACTTTTGTGCACAACGAATGTTTTCACATGGAATCGGCGCTGTCTATACAAGATGCCATGAGGAAGGGCATGTGGGCAACGAGCATAGATTTGAAGGACGCTTACTTCCATATCCCTGTACACAAGTCCTGCCGCAAGTACATGAGGGTAGCTCTGTTTGGGGAAGTTCTGCAGTTTCGAGCCATGCCAATGGGCTTGAATGTGTCTGCTCGTGTGTTCACCAAGGTGTTAGGAGAACTGATGGAAATTCTGAGGAAGGAAGGCATCTCAGTTCACGCCTATTTGGACGACCTGCTAGTGAAGAGCTGGGACATGGACACTTTGGCAAGACACACACAGAGAGCTCTCCGGCTGTTGCAGGAAGCCGGTTGGATGGTGAACTTGGAGAAGTCAGAGCTTTTTCCCAGTCAGCATTGTACTTATGTGGGTGTGGAGTACGATCTGGAGGCAGGGTCGGTCTTTCCTCCTTTGTCGAGGGTAACAGAGATGGAGGAAGAGATCAGAGCTTTGACGACGGCAGGGGGAGCTACCGCTCGACGTTGGGCCTCTCTCCTGGGCAAGATGGGAAGTATGATGAGGCAGATACCGTTGGGACCCCTGCACAGGAGACCGGTACAGTGGTTCGTGTTCCAGACTTGGAAACATCACAGGTCAAGTTGTTTTCTCTTTTCATACAAATTTATTAGTGATTTGACCATGACTCAAAATCCATGAGTTGATGTCTCGTCTATTTTTGTATGTGTAGTGGGCCTGCATGGGCTACGGTAGTTTTCATGTGGCTAATACTTGTTCTTAATTTTGCTTGTTGCAGGGCGACTGTTATAACCCCTGCTCAGTGGGAAGAATGGTTGCCTGTGAACACAAGGGTCTCGGACGCTCTGAATTGGTGGTTGGACAGACGGAACACGAGGAAGGGCGTCACCCTGTCTCCTTTTTCCCCCGAGGTCACGCTATTTACGGACGCATGTCAGACGGGGTATGGAGCCACACTGGGGACTCAGGAACTGTGGGGATCCTGGACCTGGGAGGAATCTCAGAGATGGACCCATTCGAACAGCCTGGAGTTGGCTGCAACAGTAAAAGCGGTGCGACACTTTCAGACAGAGCTGAGGGGCCGTCAGTGTCTGATTTGCACGGACAACACCACCACTCTAGCGACCATCAATGCCCAGGGAGGCACCAAGTCATGGACGCTCTCCGACCTAGCTCAGGATCTATGGGAGTTGTTGGATGCTCTGGAGTGTCGAGTGAGGGCGAGACATGTACCGGGAAGGCTCAATGTGAAGGCGGACAGCCTCTCCCGCAGGCATCAGGTGATTGCGACAGAGTGGTCTCTCCTCCCCAGTGCGTTGGAACCAGTGTGGAGGAAGTGGGGGAAGCCTCACCTCGACATGTTTGCCACGAATATGAACAACAAACTGCCGGTTTATGTATCTCCAGTTCTGGATCCACAGGCCCTGGCGGTGGACGCACTGAGCTTATCCTGGAAGGGGCTGTGGATGTACGCCTTCCCTCCTTGGTCCATTCTGGGGAAGGTCTTGGCCAAACTGAGGGAGGACCAAGCGGAGGCCATCTTGATAGCTCCGACGTGGCCCCGACAACCATGGTTCCCTCTACTTCTCGAATTGTCCACAGACGAACCACTAGAGCTAAGCGTAAGTCCTCGTCTATTAAAACAGTCCCATTCCCAAGTGTTTCACCACAATCCGGTACTTCTAAAACTTCAAGCTTGGAGGTTATCCGGAAGTCCCTCAGGAAGCAGGGTTTCAGCAAGCGAGTGGCTTCCAGAGTAGGGAAAAATATCAAGGAATCTTCTAATAACATTTATGACTCTAAACTTAATGTGTTCAAGAGATGGGCTGTCCAACAGAAGGTCAAGGACTGGCGTAACCCTTCTGTGGCTCAAGTGGCTGATTTTCTAACTTTTCTTTTTGAGGAGAGGCAGTTAAGTGTGAGGACCATTCAGGGCTACAGGAGCGCAGTGGCTCGGTTGGGCAGATTAAGAGGGAACAAGGATATTGGAGAACATCCGGTGTTGTCAGCCTTGTTAAGGAATTTTGCACTGGAAAGGCCTCTTGCGGTCAACACTTTCCCTAAGTGGGATTTAAAGCTGGTGCTGAATGCTTTAAGTAGTCGTCCTTATGAACCTATTGAGGAGTGTGATTTGGGTCATCTGGCACGAAAGACTCTGTTTCTTTTGCTTCTGGCATCGGGAGCCAGACGTGGAGAATTACATGCACTACAAGTGGATCAAGTATTGGAGTTGGACCAGGGGAGTAAAGTGTGGTTACGACCCAACCCCAAGTTTTTAGCCAAAAATTATAATCCTCGGAGCGGCCAGGGCTCTTTTGAGGGTTTCACCATTGCCAAACTGTCGACCTTTGTGGGGTCTCGGGATCCGGATGAACTTCTGTTGTGTCCTGTGAGGGCCCTGAACGCCTACTTGGACAGGACTAAGACTCTACGGGGTGAGATTAGGCAACTATTTATATCAGTGAAGCCAAATCGAGCAGTGCGTCCTGTACACAAAAACACGCTGAGTGGATGGGTGAAACAGGTGTTGGCTGAGGCTTATGAACAGAATCCGGAGAGTGCGCCCACGATGCATCGGTCTTTACATGAGATCAGGGCGTTGGGAGCGTCTTTGGCACTGTATCGTAATGTCCAGATGGAACACATCCTGCAACAGTGCCGATGGCGTTCCCAGACAACCTTCACTTCCTTCTATCTACGAGATCTTGCCACCGACGTCGAAGGAGTGCAGCAGTTGGGTCCGGTGATGGCAGCGGGTGTGGTGGCCTTGCCTCCTCCAGGCAGGCCGTCTCGGCAGTGATGGGAAGAACCACCAGGGCAGGCTTTGGTGAGTTATTGTAGTTATTATAAGCCTTGGTGTACTGCAGCTGTCTAGGTTCCAGGGGGGATTAATAAGTCCTTCTGGAACCCTATGTGCTCCCTCATTGCGGTGTCCTGCGGAAGTACCCGGTCCGAGGAAGCAGGCGAGAGCCGTGAAAAAAAGAGGGGGGGGCACGGGTTCTAGGAGGTCGCTCCTATAAGAGAGCTTCCCTTAGTTCCAACATGGATCAATATACATTACTCCAGCGCAACTGTATCCGCACTTGACCCCTTCTGCCGGCGAGTCGGATACAGTGGCAGGCGGACCCTTACATCCTGTGGTAGAGGTGTCAGGCAATGTCAGCCAAAAATTTTATCTCTCAGTCCCACCTCCTTGTCTTTTTGAATGAAGCTAAAATGTCCCAGAGGTAAGTCGTAATGTAATAAAAATTAGAATTTTTTTATTAAATTATCTTTTTATAAATAGACTTACCTCTGGGACATTTATTATAGTCCCACCCTCCTCCCCGCTTGGAGGTAGAGTATTTTTAATTTCAAAATTGAATATGACAAGAGAGAGATCTCGCCTCGCGAGATTGGGCGAGAGGCCACGGGTGGACCCGTGGGGCGCTGTGGGGTTTTGTTTTTTATTTGGGGCCAGATCAAAGCTCCGCATTGATAAGCTAAAATGTCCCAGAGGTAAGTCTATTTATAAAAAGATAATTTAATAAAAAAATTCTAATTTTTATTTTAGGCAAGCCAAGGGGGTGTCCCCAGTGGCGAGGAATCCTCATCTTTGCTGCAGAAAAAGTCGGAACAGATCAAAAAGATGGAAGCTAAAGTTTCTGGTGAGTACAGGAAAGAATCTGCATCATCTATTTATGGAAAAGAAAAAAAAACAATACCAGCGAAACTTATTATTGTAGTACCTGAATAGGGTGTTACAAAATCTTGTTTGCTCCATTGCCGGGGTGTTGGAAAATATCAAAGTCATTTCTTTAAATTGTCCTTTTATTTTTCAGAATTAGCTGCCATGATAAAAGAGAAAAACAAATCTATAGGGCAGCTAGAAATACAGTTATTAAGTTACCATGACAGTAAGTATGATGAAATATTTAGTTATGAATGAAGTTATGTTATTGAATGCTGTTCATTTTATTATCTTGTCAATTACCTCTATTCATGGTCATGTTCTGTTTTCAGTGGTTGGTGACAAATTTCGCATATTAATGAATATCTTGGGCGAATCTGATGGTACCCCAGTAAACGAATCTAAGGTAAATTTTTCTGTAATTTCTGTATAATGTAAGCTATAAACAATGATGTCTCAACAGGTCACGCAGTCAGATGCCTTCATTTAAGAGGCAAGACAAGTCAACACAAATGAAAAGAAAAAAAAAGAGAAATTTATAAATAATTATTATATAAGATGCATTAAATTTTTAATAAATTGATATAATATATCGTTTATTCATTTAATATTTGCAAAGCTTTATATCTTGCAGAATAACAAGGACAAACCTGAGTTAAGTGGTTCTGCTTCTGAAGAATTTTTGAGGCTACAGAAATTGGTATGTGTATTGCACAGATTGATTACAGTTACAGCGAATTCTTTAACAAAATGACCTGATCCTATGTTGGACATCAGTTTCAATCATCCTTCACCTCCCTGTCTTATCCTCCTCCTGTCCTGATTAGCCTAATGAGGCTCTGGATGGGGGGATATGGGGGACAGGGAACTCAAAAGTAAAATGATCAAGGGACAGGGAATTCAAAAGTAAAATGGCAAAGGGACAGGGGGATATAAAACTCCATTCAGCGCTGAGGGAACTCAAAACTAAAAAAAAAGTACCATTAGTAAAATTGCAAAGGGACAGGGAATTCAAAAGTAAAACGGCCAAGGGACAGGGGGACACAGAACCCCATCCAGAGCCTCCCTAATTAGCTTACCAAGTGCCAAGATACGGGACATAGAGCCCCAATCATCCATCCATCTTTGACGAAATGACGCTGATGATTGAAACTGCTGTCAGATATTTAAAAGTGTTTTTGCGGTAATGAGGTTGAATTGAGTCCTGATGTTACAGAAAGTGAAATTTATTATTATTTTTTCAGTTAACAAATCTACATAGGGAATTAACGGAAGCAAAATCATCTCGATTCCACATGACTGAACAAATGCAATCGGCAAAAACTAAGAAGGAAAACCTGGAATCTGAAGTTCAAGGGTTGATGCAGCAGGTCACGGAGCTCACGACTAGATGGTAGGTTGTTTTGTTTTCTGTATTGATATTTATGTGACTCAATAGACCAATTTCATGGATAGTTCTCTCAGTTAACACTAGGGGAAAAGTGGTGAATACTTAAATCCCATTGGCTAAGTAATTTCCCACCCTTGCCTCTGATTAGTCCAGCCAAGGTGACTCCAAGTGCTCATGAGTATTTTTTGTGCATTTTTGATGTAACTTTTAAGACTTTATAACTTGGTCATCCTTTCAGTTTAAATTTTGAAAGTTGTGGTTTTGGATTTGGAGTGCATACATCTCCTATGTGTGAAAAGCAAATGAAGAATCGCTGAATTACAAAAAAAGTTATTTTGGATCAATGTTTAGGCCATTCAGTGAAATTGGTCTATTGGATAATGGCTAATATGTCTGACGTGAGGACGGCCTCAGCACACAAGTTCAAACCAGTGATTACGTTTTGGCAAGATCTTTCAGTCACTATTGTAGTGATAGTCATGATTCATGAACTTTGCATTTTGGTTTAATGATAGACCAAATTTCATTTCACTGGAGATTCTAAAGTGAAAATACTCAATATTTTTTTCAGTGAGACATCAGAAGAAAACCTGAAAATCCAGGAGGAGAACATAGAAATTTTGAAAGCAGAAAAAGAATCTTTGATTGTCCAAGTTGAGGATTTGAAGAAAGATAATAGTCAGGTGAGTGAATTACATCCTTGTGTCACTTTTTCATGGGATTTAGTATTTATTATTAACTAATAATTATTTTGATTGAATTTATCATTGCTGTGTATACTGTCATATTGACAAGTAGGCTGCACTTTCCATGCCTATCTGCTTGCTACATTTAAGGTGGACTGTTAGCCTGTTAGTCTTCTTTGGAGCAAGGTATTCGGAAGATAGTTTGCCTCATTTAAAGTTGTTTTAAATTTACAGAAATCATCCCATCTAAGTCAACTCCAGCAGGAATTGGCCAACCTCCAAGACGAACACATTACATTGCAGCGAAACAGTGATATCCATCGACAAAAGGTAAATAACTAAATATCTGAAACGAACTAGTCTCTTACAAAACACGTTATCATAAACTTTCGTGAGCGACATCTGAGGCTCTGAATGTGGATCGAATGAAGTGTTAAATTGCGACTGCTTGTTTCAGCATCTATAACAGAAAGGGAAAATAACTTTGATGGTGTAAATGAATAAATAAGAATGTGTTGGGCTGTTGGCCCGCTTGGTTACCATTTAAACAATTTTTCATTGCAATTTTGATTTTGATTTCAGATTACAAATATGCTTGAAGAAAAAGACGAAATCATATCTCATCTTGGAGAGAGGATAGAAACATTAGACAAGCGATTAAAGGAGAATGATCTGTCGGGGGATGACAGAATAAATGCCTTAATTACTGAGGTAAGTCAAAACCTAATACTTTGATATTTTGTTTCTACACTCTGCTACCTCGGTGTAAGTGCACACTGCTATGGTTTTCCTAGAGAATAATGCTAAACTGCCTCAAGAATTGAAATGACATTGATCTAAGGTTCTTATCCTTATATATAGATATTTCCAAGTCAATAAAAAACACTTCAATTTCATCTCCTTGGTTATCAGCGTACAAACATGGAACACAAGTTGACAGAAGCTCGGCAGCAGTTGAACGAGGTGAAAAGCACATGGAGTGATAAGATTTCTCACCTGGAGAAGCAGATCGCAAACCTGAACGAAAAGATGGTGGAGGACAGTCTGGACTGGGCCAAGAGGAAGCAGGACTGGGAGAAGGCAGAGTCTGAATTCTTGAAACAGGTAGGTGGAAAAGTTTTGAAAGTGGGAGTAGGAGTTTGGTAAGTTTTCAAGTTTCAAGTTTTCAAGTTTTTATTAGCTCAGATCAGTCAATGTGATATGGAGCAAAAAATAAACATAATGATAAAAATACAAATAAAATGATGGATATAATGGATATAATTCAAAACAAATAACATAGTGTTAAAAAGAAAACTAACTACTAAAACATATTTACATATTTACATGAGAAAGTTACTCAGTGCAAAAACAAAGTTGCTGAAAGCCTTGCATGCTGGGCTTGACATTCAAATATAAAAATCCAATGGCTGGGTACCAGGTTGGTTTCAGGCCTTCCAGCTACTGGACTGGTCACTTTGACCGGGTATTGCGTTATAGAGAACCCGGGCGAATCCTGGCGAACCGTGGCGAACCCGGCCGAAAATATAGTATTAAACTATAAAAATAGTATTGGAAAAGGTTCCAATATCTTCATACACACTTGTCACAAGTTTTCCTGTTCCTTTCTGCCAAAAAAGTGGACTTAAAAGGCCTTTAAATGGTCGGGTTCGTGCGAAGCAGTTTGTTTGCGCTAGAACCTGGATTCACTCACTGGTGACCTGCCTGTACAGTGGGCTCCCAGTGGCCCCACTGGGTTTGCTGCATGTGGCACTTGGGGAGCAGACGCCAGACGGTAACTAACTTGGTGGGTTTTTTTGCTGTGGTTTTCTATATATGGGCCATTCTCAAATTTCGGGACAACGGGTATAGGAAAATTGTCCTGTAACGGAGGGGACAATGTGGTAACGGAGGGGAATTTTGATGTAAAAAACCAACTGTAGGAACATTGACAAAAGCAAAAATGATAAAAGATTGATGTAACTATTATTTTCAGAAGTACTTCATCTCGTATCAGTAGATTTTTTGGTCCAAATGTCGATTTCTTGCTCATGATCTGGTAACGGAGTGGACGGTAACGGAGGGGAACAATTTTTTGCTTTTCGCTCATTACTGCTTTTTATTTTGGAGATTTGACAAAAATAATTGCAGAATATTAAAACCTGCCACCCTCAGCAACATATACATGAAATCGCTCTGTAAAATTGTCATTGGTAAGCTTGGAAATGAAGGAAACGGAGGGGACATTTTAGTGGGACCAAAAACATTTTTTATGAACATTATGTCATAATTTATTGAATACATGTTTTATGAAGTCTGCAAGGCAGTGGTACTATGGTGCACATACGTCTGATGATATTCAGTGAAAATAGCTCATAAAAAACAATAACGAACAGAGCTATGGCAAGTAACGGAGGGGACAAAAAAATTGACATAAATTAGTGACACGACTATTGTATCAATTTAATCAATGAAATTATACCAAAAAAAAATTGAATATGAACTAAATATAAATTCAAGTCTTTATTCCCATGAATCGTGCAAAGAAACTTTGAAAATAATGGTATATTAGGAGGAAAATGAACACTTGATTTTGTCATGTCAGGTCCAGTGACAGGGAAAAACCATCGATTTTGCACGGATTTCTGGACATAATGCATTAAAAAAAGTCTAATGAATGACTTTTTGCTCCAAATGCAGTGGTTCTAAGTAGAAATATGAATAATAGATGCAGAGTGACGCTTCAGATATTTATCGCATTCATATTAATGTCAGGGAGCTAGAGTGACGCAAATTGTCCCGAAATTTGAGAATGACCCATATAAGCCTAGACTTACACTGATATTGAAGACATCAATAGTTAAATAGTTTGTTAGGCATAGCTACTGTTGCTTGTAGTAGGCCTACTTAGTAGAGGCTGATCTTGTATGAACTGATAGATTAACTGGTAACTCTCTAACTAAATTATTCTGATATCCTAAATTTTGTTTAGCTGTTGGTTGGCCTACCATGGTTGCATTTAACTGAGTCCTACATCTCAGATGTGTATTGGTTGTTTTACTTAATCTTCTCTTTCTGGATAAAAAAAAAGAAACCACTGACAACTAAAATTTAGCAATTTGCAGTGCAACTGGAGATAAATCCATGAAATATATATATATATAATTAAATGAATTATTTATTTGTGAGAATAATAATCCCCGCCAATGAAATTTGCTAAAAAAATGCCCTGTTAATTGGAGTGATAAAATCAAACAATCACACATTTTGTAATAGTCAGGGAGTCATTGATGAAATTGCAAAACTTCTTGATTGTTTTGGATCAGGTAGCATTCAAATAGCTGAATAGTGACAATTATGATTGTGCCCCAGAACAGCCAGAACTACAATTCAGTTTCACACCTTTCCATGCTATCAAGTTGTGGCTTCTTTTTAATTGTTATAACAAAGAGAGACTTACAACCAGAAAGGTAATTGCCAGTGCACCCCCAATTATCCCAATTACAATGGTGAGGTAAACAGAAGTACCATACTTTATTGTTAAGAGCAATTAATTATTATAAAGCTTTATTCGTCCAAAAAAAGACATATATATGTACAAATCACAGAAACGATGTAACAAAGTGATGATTAAAAACAACATTTAAAGTAAAAACAAATAAAATTAAATTAAATTAAAAAAAAGGAGTAACAATGGAACAACCTGAGTTCCCAGAAACATTGGTCAAAGACCTAACTCAAACATAAATACTCAATGAGATCTCTGATCTCACTATTTGAAAAATTGAAGTCTTCAAGTAACACACTGTCTCTTATATCAATAAGTTGTCGAATCTGCTCTCCAGTTCTAATATTTTCAACATCAATACTGCTGTTATGACACTTCATAATACCATTCTTCATATCCAAATAGTTACTAGATCGAGAAATTTTATATCGATGACATATGTATTTAAAATTATTTATATAATGTGAACAATTTTTTTTATTGACTCGGCCATAACACATTGAATCCCAAAAAACATGCAATTTAAAATAACTTGGCAATAGCCAACTTATAGAAAAAAAGTCAATTAAATGTGAATTGCTGGCTGTTCTTGAGCTTTGCGGGTTTTGCTGTTGTATCAAGTTGTGGCTTCTTTTAATTGTTTTAACAAAGACATACTTTACCCCCCTAGAAATGCATGGCCCTATTATACCAAATACAATGGTTAGGTAAACAGCAGCACAATAACTGGATGAGGTTTGATTGTTCAAAGCAATTGAGGACAAAAGGGCAATTAGACCTTGTAGAGATTACACTGCCTTTGATTATCCATGTCAATTCTTGAAATAGGTTTTATATTTAAATAAATGTTGATATATCATAGTTGCAAATGATGGACTCATATTAATTACATGGACCTATATTCTTTTTCAGGAAATCTTGTCTGGATGGAATTATGATTGGGCGGACAATCTTTGGTTAAATGAAATATAATAAAACGAAACCAAACATGAAATTGAAAGTGTTTAATGCATTGTTGGTCTTTTACAGATTTTGTCAAGAAATAAGCATTATAAATTTATGACTGCATGAATGAATTCAATCCAAATTGCTGACAACAGTGAACTGCATGGAAAATTAAAAAATCAGGCACCACTGTATATTCTGCAAATTCAGTGGCTGAAAAGAGAAACTATGAAAACCTTTAATACTTATAAAAGCCAGGGATTTGCTTTTAAAAAGTTAGACAACGTATAAATTTAGAAGATTTTTTTTATCAGCTGGAATTGTTTTGAAACAAATCTCTTAGGCTATTTCTCATGATTCTGATCCCTGGATGGCAATCAAAGGTTCAACTTGAAGCAAAGTCAATTACTTCTTTCATGTGCATCACCAGATCACAGTGCATGACAACTCTTCTGTCATCAAGAACCAAATTGCCATCAGGAGCTACAATTGCACTTCCTGTTTCACTGTGCCAAATGTTGGGGCTAATTGAAATAATTACACATTCCAGAGTCACTATTTAAATCATTTAATTAATTAAAAAAATTTGATTTTTTTTTTGATTTTCAATATATATAACTTAACTTCAATTCAGCAAACTTCTACTAAAAATTTCTTTTTTTTCTGAAAAGAATTTAATTTCCAAGATATCAACTAATATCTCAAGATTTGACATAAAAATCCTATTTAGCTATCAGCCTGCAGTGCACAGTGAGTACATTGCATAATGGCTGCTCCCACCATCAACCCAGCCAGGCGATCAGACACTGACAGGGCCTTATAATTGGACTCAGGTTCGCTAGGTTTGTGCCGCGTGAAATTTAGTTATAACGTAACTGCAGCTATAAAATAGCTACAATATCAACAAATATTGTTTAAAAGTAGCAAAATATACTTAATGCATACATACAAAACGCAAAAAAGGACTTAAACTTTATTTATTTTATTATTTTGGGCCGGGTTCGCTCCGGTTCGCTCAGATTCGCCCGGGTTCTGTATAACGTGATACCGACTTTGACCTATGTTGGATGATAGTTTCAATCATCTTTTACCTCATTGCTGTGCCCTCCTCATGTTTGCTTTGCTGCAAAAATACAGTGACAAGACGTCGAGCCCCTATCGTCCATCCTTCATTTGCATGTAATGCGTCTTGGATGTCCATTGGCTCAGGTTGGGAGGATGCTAATATGCAGGACGTAAAGCCCCAATCATCCATCCATCCATGAGAGGATGCTAATTGTTGTGCTGAAATGAGTGTAGCCTGTCATGGAATATTTTTGAAGTACAACCTGGCTGAATTGTATACATGTTGTTTATCGCAGATTACTGAGTTGGAGCAGAATGTCACTGAAGGAAAGAACAAACTCCATGAAAGTGAAGAGACGGCTAAACATAAAGACAGACTGCTCGGAATTCAGAAAGAGGCCTTAGAAAAAGAGTTGACGAGGATGAAGCAGAACAGTATGACAATCGAAGGAGAACTGAAGAGTCAATTAGAAAGCGCCAATGCTCAATACAATTCACTGCAGACACAGTACAACCAAGCTACAGCAAAAGTCGTAAGTTGTCTTCTTAAGTCGTCGGTATGGTCTCAGAACTCTCGTGCTTGCAGATGCAGCTTCTTTATTGCACTGCATGGTGGCAGTAAATGATATACACCAATGCTAAGCTATTAGGCAGCTACGTCTTTTTCTCATATCTCCAAAATAAAAGAAGTATTTTGGTGCAAGTGCCTTGTAACTTAGCATTCCGGAAACCCCTAATATACACATCAGTACATTAATTGATTTTGGTACAACGTTTATCTGGGAGAATCTTCAATCCGTACCCACTCCTATCATGTGTTGAGGACCCCAAAATATTCCAAATACTTTTAGAGATAGGACAAACAGACTTAGCTGCCTGAATAACTTGGTACTTGGATTTATATTATATCATATTATATCATAACAAGAATTGCACACTTTTAATTCAGCAACAGTAAACTCCATTAATGCTAAGTGTAATACCATATAGTCCGTTTTAGGAGTGCAGTACCCAATAAACACACATCCCCTTCTTTCTTGAGGTGAAATTCATCTAAATTTTAGATTTACAAAATCATTAGATAAAACTTGAAGCATCATTTTTCCTTTTTTTTTCTTGAGCAAAAATGATCTTTTTTAATGGTCTGCTATGGTATGATGCATTTATCAAATAAGTACATGTGCACTCAGTCTGGCAGGGCCAGTCAATGCAGCTGCTAAGCGACTCCTAAAGGGGACTGCTGTATTATGTTAACGTTGTAATGGGTAAAAGTACTATTTAAGTAATCTTTTTAATGATAAGATTATGCTTAAGTGGATGTTTTGGTTTTGTGACAGAGGGAACTGATGAGTGGTCATGACGACTATTTGGAAAAAGAAATTGATTTTGAGAAACAGATCACTCAGCTGGAGGACGATCTGCATCAAGCTAAGGTGTGGTAACTTGCTAAGATAGATGTTATAGATGCTTGTGTTCATTGTGTTGTACATTTGTATTGAAGAGTTAGATTTTAGCATACATTGTATAATTGTACTTTGGTGGATTAAGGCACAGTTGTATACTTTTAAGCCGTTAAAACACAATTTCACAAGTCTTGTTGTAGCCTCTAGGACCTAAGTTAAGATTGGCAATTAAGTAAATCATATCTGTGTGCGACATATTTACATATAAATCTATCGCCTATATATTAAGACAAACATATATTTTTTGTATCAGATTGATGTTGCTCAAAGAGACAAGGAGTTGAATCGAATGCGCAAAGAACTGCAGGACAAGACGGCTGAATGTGATCAAATGAGGGAAGAGGTAAATATGGATTGACGTTATATCATTTGTTAGTTGAAATCAGGAACATTACAGTTATTGTATAACACTGGTAAATTCAATAAATTCAATGGTTCATGTTGCCTTGGCTTGTCATGTTCATGATGATTTGAGACAAGGAGACACTCGTTGAAATTCGCTGTCATCCTGAATGAAATTCACTGTGTCCTAAATAGAATTCGCTATCATTCCAAATGGAATTCACTATCATTCTAAATGGAATTGACTATCATCCCAAAAGGAATTCACTATCATCCTAAATGGAATTCACTATCATCCAAAATGGAATTCACTGTCATCCCAAACGGAATTCACTATCATCCCAAATGGAATTCACTATCATCCCAAATGGAATTCACTATCATCCTAAATGGAATTCACTATCATCCCAAATGGAATTCACTATCATCCCAAATGGAATTCACTATCATCCCAAATGGAATTCACTATCATCCAAAATGGAATTCACTGTCATCCCAAATGGAATTCACTACCATCCCAAATGGAATTCACTATCATCCTAAATGGAATTCACTATCATCCCAAATGGAATTCACTATCATCCCAAATGGAATTCACTATCATCCCAAATGGAATTCACTATCATCCCAAATGAAATTCACTATCATCCTAAATGGAATTCACTATCATCCAAAATGGAATTCACTATCATCCCAAATGGAATTCACTATCATCCTAAATGGAATTCACTATCATCCCAAATGGAATTCACTATCATCCCAAATGGAATTCACTATCATCCTAAATGGAATTCACTATCATCCTAAATGGAATTCACTATCATCCAAAATGGAATTCACTATCATCCCAAATGGAATTCACTATCATCCAAAATGGAATTCACTGTCATCCCAAATGGAATTCACTATCATCCCAAATGGAATTCACTATCATCCTAAATGGAATTCACCATCATCCTTAGTCGAATATACTCTCATCCTGAATGGAATTCCGTAATAGCCCAAATGGAATTCGCTATCATCCCAAACCAATTCACTGATATCTTAAATGCTTGTCTGATAAAATTTTTGTGTGTTCCTCTTTGCAGATGAGAAATGTGGAGTCAAACATGGACAAGCACATTGTGACTGTCAGAGAGAATGAACAGAAAGTAGGAAAATTAGAGAGAGATTTGAAGAGGTTAACAACTGGTGAGTGTTATATGTACAGCAGACAATTATCATTGATAACAGAATGTCATTCAAATGAGACATTATAAATTGGTCTGCTGTTCGGAATTTCAGCATGTTGTGTATTTTGCTCATCCTCTCTTCTTCTCATCAATCAGGGGGAGGGTTGGTCTAGTGGTAGCGTGCTGGGCTGCCAATCGCTGGGTCCAGGGTTCGAATCCAGCTCTTGCCGGGTCACCTGGGCCTGTGTTGGATGGCTGTTTCAATCATCCTTTGCCTCATTGCTGTGTCCTCCCCCTGTCCTAATTAGCCTACCAAGTGCATATATACAGGACGTAAAACCCCAATCATCCATTCATCTTCACGAACAATATTCTCTTGGAATTTCAGAACGAGACACCCTCTTGATACGAAATGCTGAACTGAGCCAGCAAGTTGAAGGAGTGAAGAAAGCAGGGTCGGAGAAGAGTCGAGACTTAGAGAAAGATGTTAAAGACAAAGATAACGCAATAGCAGGACTGGAACAGGCGCTCCAAGAAGTGCAGGCCGATTTGAGTGAATGTCGGAAGCAGGTAAGAAATAATAATCATATAATTGATGTTTCCTTGGTAGAAGGTTGATACTTGTTAGCTGGGTTGGTAGCACTCTGGATTTCAAATGACTGGGTCCTGGGTTCGATTCTAGCTCTGGCCTCATGACCTGGACTGCAGTTCTAATCATCCTTTGGCTTTGACTCATTGCTGTCTTCTCCTCCATCTTAATTAGCCTATTAGATTGCGTAAATACAAGATGTAAAGCCTCAATCATCAATCCATTTTCATCAGTTTTGTTGCCAGTTGCATTGGATGTCCATCTTTGCTGATATATAGGCCTGATGAAAAAATACATATTTGTGATCGATCACTGACTACATGTCAGAGGATATCATGCATAGTCTTCCTATAAGTTTGACCTCATTGCTGTGTCCTCCTCCTCAAGCTCCTGTCCCAATTAGCTGACCAAGTGCATAAATACAGGACATAAAGCCCCAATCATCCATCCATCCATCATCTTATAACTTTTATTTATTCCCTGCAGCTTGAAGAAGAGAAAGCATCGAATGAAGCGAAGGTTGGCCAGTTGGAATCTGACGAGATCAAGAGATTGAGGGAGAATCAGAGGTCGATGGAGGATCAGCTGGCTGACAAATCTAAGGTAGGATAAAATGTTTCTGTGTATGAACAATCTCGAAAGTCTTTATTTGGTCACTGGAATTCTCTTTATCTCTCGTGAGCCTGAGAGGGTTCTTACACATTTGAGAAGTCAACAAAATATTTTCTAGTTGGAGAAAATTAATTGGAATTCATTATATCTCTAATAATATGTAGAAATGCACAGTAGAATAAACATATTTACTTATTGATATGATTGTTTAGAAACAATGGACAATAATTCTCTAGGGAGGGTTAATAGGCTGGCTGGTTTCCAGTTCGAATCCCGCTCTGGCTGGGTCGCTTGGACCCATCTTGGCCAGCATTTTCAATTGTCCTTCGCCTCATTGCTGTGTCCTCCTTATGTCGTAATAAGCCTATCAAGTGCATAAATACAGGACATAAAGCCCCAATTATCCATCAAGAAACTCTCCAATAGTCCAATAAATAACGGAACTTTATTTGCACAAACTAACCATAGACCTAATATTATTCACACTAACTAACATAAGAGTTTTAATCTACGTTCCACAGACCATCAAAGTTCAACAGCAGCGTCTCAACGATCTCAAGAAGACCCTCCAACGAGAATTCAAAGTCCAAGCTCTGCCGAATGATGAGATCGTCTCTGATTCGGAGAGCTCCCGTCCCTACCCAGCCACCATCAATGTCGCGTCCAGCACTGCAAATTTCCACAACGGAAGGGTCCATATCCCCAAGTCAACGTCCTTGAACCAGCTCAATAAGGTCAGTGGTATGCCGTGTGAACATTGTTTTTGTAAATTTTCACTTATGTTGTTTTTAAATGGTACTAAATACTGTAAATGCCCTATATTACTCAAACTCTTCCAAAGAAATGCCTGCCTCCCTCATTCTGGCCTTGAGGTATTTGTAGCAGAGTTGGAGGCCTCGAGGCCAACCTCAGGGTAATATTTTGATGGCCTCGGCCTTGGCTCGGTCTCTGATGCCAAATCCTTGGCCTTGTCTCAGTCTTGGGTGTCTTTGGGCCAGTGTTGGAGGCCTCGGGATGAGGCCGGCCTTGAGGCTACATTTTGATGGCCTCGGTCTCGGATTTCCTGGCCTCGACTACATCACTATCATGTAAACTTGCACCTAAGTGTCACTTTAACTTGAATTTTCGATCTCCACGTAAGAGGTGAAGAGTTGAAGTGCAAATTAAGCTGAGTCATGAAGGAAAATGTTCCAGTGACCCCCCTACTCCTTAGATACATTGATACAGGCATCATCATTACTCTTTAAATCACTTATTCTAACAGTCTCTCTGACTCGACTCTAAAGTCTCAATTCCTAATGACGGAGAAAATGACTTGTCAAAGTCATCTATCTGAATTTTGCTTATATTTTCCATTTGTAGATTGGCTTAGGGTCATCGGGAACCCTCATGAACCGTTGTGTCAACTGCAGCAGAAACAAAGATGGCACTCCTTACACTGGTCCTGCCCCGATATTCGACGAGTCCAATTTCGAATATCTCAAACACGTCATCTTGAAGTTCATGCTCAGCCGAGAAGCTGAGGTGAGTGCGATCTAAATATGATGTCTTGGGTCTTGATTTAAAGTTGAAATCTGGTGTCCTTTCAGTATTTGCAAGCCCAATATTTGCCATGATCCAAATCTGATACTGCAATTAATTTGGTTGTCACTTGTGTGGTTTTTTGGAAAGCCAGAATTGATGTTAAATTGGTGGCCTCTTTGTATCAGTGTCTGTGCTGGGCAAATGATGATCTTTCCCATGGGGTAAACATGTAACTTATGAAGGACTCCCAGTATTTTTTGGATGTCATGACTCATCAGTCAACCTTCGAGAGCACCCAGAAATTCCATTACTGGTCTTAGAGGGCTGCACATACCAAGATCTATCTTTTTATTACATTACGACTTACCTCTGGGACATTTTAGCTTATCAATGCGGAGCTTTGATCCGGCCCCAATAATAAAGAAAAACCCCACAGCGCCTCTCACACGTGACCTCTCTCGACCCTCTCGCGCCTCGCGAGACTTGCCTCCATTTTGTCATATTCAATTTTGGGGCTGCACAGTCAACATGTGCATCCGGCTCTGGTGATTTCTGAGAAACAGAAGAGAAGAATGAACTGAAGAAGATGATCAATATGCCTTCTTATGGACAGCAAGTTAAGTGATCCTTCCTGACAGGGCTTCTTTTTGCTGCATTCCAGCTGAGAAGTCCCTGTCAGTTTTCTAGTACATCGTCCTCAAAAAACGATGTCTTGTTTTCAGTGCATTTGTGCTTATATGTCCATGGTTATTAGCTTATTGGAGTCTATTAACTGGACTAGAAAGTGTAGGGACCTTGTAATTCTAGACCCAGAAGCCGTTTAATTTCAGAAAAACAGATGGCTTGACAGTTCTTTGAATGGCTAAGCCGGCTAGCCATTTTTGATAGCGGCTGCTTATGGCTCACAGATGATGTGGCTTGAAATGGCTTAGAGTGGCTAAGTCACCATAAGATAGGTGAGGCTCTGGATGGGGCAGTTATAGGGGATGGGGAATTCAAAAGTAAAATGGCCGAGGGACAGGAATTCAAAAGTAGGGGAGACTGGGGCTATTTGAAGCGCGGGGTTATTTGAATTTTCGCCCTCATTCCTTGGGGTTAAATTTTTTTAACCAAGTTTGACTTCTGGTAGATTATTCATTCATCAAGGCATGACATCACTTCCTCTTTGAAGCGAATTTCAAATCCTGTACTTCACTCGGCAGCAAAGTTGATTTTTGTGCTCCAAAAGTAAATATTTTTAGTCGAAATAATTTCGATCTGTATGCTATTTGAAATATGTAATGCAAGTTATTTGACTACAAGTTGGAAGCCTTTGGTATTACAAATCAACAGGCATTTTTTGGTAAGCCTTTGGTTAAGGTGATATAATGGTTGACGTTAACCACATGGTGGGTTGGGACTATTTGAAGCATTTTCTGTGGGGCTATTTGAAACACTGAAGCAATGCCAAGCATAGTCTCATTATCAACTGCATACTTGACAATCCCTACTACATTGTATGGTTTGATCCTATTGGTGTTTTTTCTTGCTGAAATAACGTACATCAGAAAACAATTAAATGGAATGAGGGCCTGCTAAAAATATCAAGCTGCCCTTGAAGAAGTCTACACGACAATGTTGAACAATAGCCCATGAGTGTCATATTCTTCATACAACTCTGAATTATTATTGTCTTCAATAGAAAAGAGGAGAATCTTTGCACTGATCATTTCAATAACGGAGTTATTTTCGAAAGCCATTTGCTGACATGGTAATGAAGGTATCACAAAGTCATACAACGCAGGAAAGGGACAGCATCCACAAAGCCATTTCCCCATTGAGATGTCTCCTTACAACAGCTCTTTCTTCTCAGTTAGTATCAGTTTTTGAATAATTTTATTACTTTTCATACTGTGCAACTAAACTAATTATTTCCAAAAATTTCCAAATTTTCTTTCAAATTTGAATTGCTGCTTTTCATATTTTTTGTGCGGGATTCTTGAACACATCATTCCTAATGTGAAACCTATTTGCTTTTAAGGAATCAGTTGTTGTATTATAAATGTTTATGAACAAAGTTTGATCTGTAAATATGATTTATTCTTGATGATTCAAATAACCCCATGTGGCATTTCAACTAACCCCAGCCGAGGGGTTATTTGAAACACTTGGTCTCGTGGTACTTTCCAGGTCATGGGGAGAACTTGTCAGTACTTTAGACAAAGTTGTTCCATGGAATGTTGAGGTGAATACTGTAGCTAGAACTTGCCAAAATTTCGTACCTGTATCTACTACCATAAGCTCAGCAGAACTCAACAAAAAATTGCCGCTTTAAATAGCCCCGGTCTCCCCTATAACGGTCAAGGGACATGGGGGACATTGAACCCAATCCAGAGCTGAGGGACATGGAATTCAAAATAACTCTTATCAATGAGACATTATGCCATACTTCAAGAATTTTCAACAAATGTTATAAGTGTACTAGGATAGACTCTCCATTAAGGGGGGGGGGCAGTCTATAATTGGGTCAATGGGGCTCTCTGCCTGAATTTCTCAAATCTTTGTCAGCATGCAATGTCAATTTAAAAGATTGCCAGATTTTTTTTGAAGATGTACCAGTCTGCCCAACTACTCAAATCAATATATATTGCAGCTGCAATGTAAACTTCTAACTTTAAATTCACTGGCCTTCATCTGCAAACTCAGGAAGGTGCTTCAGTAATGCTTCATGCAATTTCCAGACCAAATCTACTTTTTGGCAATTTTGATAAAAATACCACATGCATAAATTTGAAAGAACAGTATGTTCCTACTGTTTTTAAAAACATTCACTCAACTCAGTAGTGAGGCTGATATTGTTTCACAATTAGGCCTACATTAATGCAAATATTAAATTACCTGAATATGCTCATCACTCAGAATTAACTCAAAACTCACTAATATACCTACAGCATGCTAAGGTCTATGGGATTTTCTGAATGCCTATAATATAAGACAAATAAGAGCAAGTATTCTACTGTTGTGAATGTTGATAGGCCTAAAGTCAACTTCATCAAAAATATCTGTAACATTTTATAGATTATACTGCAGTTTGGCCTAGCATCATCCCATGTTGATAACTTTTATACCTTTGGAATCGTCTTTTCAAGACGATTCCGTTGATACCAAATATGCCTAGGAAAAGTTAAGGCAAGCGGCTTACAAAATTAATGACTGCTCATGGCTTGAAATAGCTGAAAGATTTTTCAATTGGCTCAGCCAAAAGATTAAAGTGGCTGGCGTGGCGGCTGCTGGCGGCGGCTTCGGGGACTATGTAATTCTTCTCTCTACCACTTTTTAATACTTTTTTGGCACTTTTGCATGGTTTTTCAGCCTGTAAGATTTTCCCGCCAAAAATCGGGAAGGATCAAAAATGGCTGTCAACACTGGATGGACTGGTTACACATTCCAATCAAAAATATTTGTTCACTGTCTTGCTGTGTTGTAATGTCAACATCAATTTTACACTTCTTTACAGCACCTGCTGCTTGTCTGGCTAGGGTACTGTCTTTTTCTACTTGTTTCAGAGAATGACATAGTGTGGATCTTGCCTGAAGTGGGGACTTGCCCTGCTGACAGATCCAGTCTGGACTATTTAACTATTTTGAACTACTCTTCAAGGGAACATCAGAAGGGAAGTGCACTACATTGCGACTACTTCCGGAAGAAAACTAAATGGGTTCCATCCTGCAAGTTAAGTTGTGCTGTTCCTTTGACTTTTCTGTCTGAATGGTTTAACTTTTTTCCGGGTTTAACAAACCATGGAATTACGGTTATTAACAGGTTGGTGGAGTGATGGGCTCATAGAGCACTTCTCTTTTACCAGTACAATACCTTTTACCTAATTCAACTATGTAATTTCTTTTTTTACATATGTTGGGATAAATATAATTGACCTACGGTAGTTTGTTTTGACGGTCACTCTCGTCAGGTAGTCCTCACTTGCCGCAGGTGAGGTTGGGTCTACTAGACATTCAACTCTCGCTCTGGCCGTGGGACCGAGCAAAATTTACCTTCTCACTAGTCAGGTCAAGGACCTCACTTTCTTACCCTATACTTTCAGTGTGGAGGTCTTCGCAGAAGTGGAATTATTACTTATCCCCAAGCAGCCGACGGGCAGCGGGGGAAGTGGACCAGGACTCCAGGAGGCCTCGGCGCCGATATGGACTAGGACGGGGAGCCCTTGTCCTGACATCAGAAGGTCAACGGCCTGGAACTAGTCAGTCGGGTCTTTCACAGTCATGCTCGTACTTCGCATAAAGGGATGGTTGACGCACGGATTTGAGTTAAGTGGTCGTTCCAGTGTCTGCTCTGGTATACTAGTATTCGGAGTAAAATTTCACTTTATGTTTAAGTAATGACTAGGAATTCAGCATTTTCAGTTAATTACTTACTCAATTTCCAAGGCTGACTTTGAGTTAAATCATTCACCAATTTTTTGTTTGGTTGGATTTTGCCTGCCCTTAAGAGGTTAAGGTCCAGGCATGAGTACGGCTTAGCCCACGGGCTACAGCGGGTACACTCCGGTCCTCAGGTGCGTGAGGGAAATCATTGACTTAGGCCAACTCAGTTCAGCTTGGTCCAGGCTCACTTGGTTTCATATATTTGCAGGTTCGACACCCTTTGGGGATTAACTCACTACGGGTCTACATACATCTGGCATCAAATTTACGCCCTCTGTAGTCAGATGACCCATCAATGCAACAGAGGAGTGCCAGTGAAGGGACTGCTTCACTCTGAGCCATAGGGGCTCCTCTGAGGTCTTCAGGAGGTTTAGCTCAGTTCAGGGGTTGGACGGGCTTTAAGGCTGGCAGGGGTCAGCTGGATGACTTCTTGTATTCAAGGTTCAGGTGGGAGACCCAGCTTGCAGTACTCCTCAGCGGGTCTACATCCACCAAGCGGGATTATGGGACCATCAGGTGCTATATGCCTCCACATTCCCAAAGGCAGGTCAAGGAAGTGAATTCCACGCTCCTGTCTTGGCGATATTGCTAAACGGGCTCCACATGCCTGCTTACGGGTGGGGCCAGGTTACCTCCGCTTCGAACTTCATGATGTTAATCGTTAGCCTCGTCGACGCAGTTCCGGAGGGGAAACGTGGATCAACACGGCACACAAAACAGCTCGGGTTCTCACTAAGGGAAAGAAGATCTTCGACGAAGGACAACAGATTCTCCACAAGTTAAGTGCTGGTTTCTTGATGTCACTTACAGTGCATTAAAAACAGGGCACAGCCGAAATGTACCTTTTTTCTGGCTGATAACAACTTTTTTATGGTTGATTCAAAGACGATTGTAGAGTTTTTGCTAGTCATGAAGATTATTCTGATTCATGGGTAGATATCCATTCTTATTACACAGTACTTCATATTTCATGTGTGGTCCATGTTTGGCCTCCATTAACTTTGTCTTAAGTCATATTTCAGGTGACCTGTCTGTCAACTTTGTAAGGAGCAGTAAATTGCTAGTCAAGACATGACTTTGGATCAATACAGATCCATACTCAAGATTACATACCTTTGGTGTAGGATGTTGTCTTACTTCACCCTACACTTTGTCAATCGTTTCATTTATTTACACTTGCTGCTTAGTAAAATTAACTTCTACCTTTTCTCGTCCATTTAGGGAATGGTCCAAAATGGCGGACATCAATGTGTCAAAAGAGGGTTATGAGCACTATCGGGCTTGGTTGGCGGCACTACATCTCTACATCAACGTGATACATCGGCTACAACTACAATTCCTTTTGACGGTCCAGTGTGGCTACTGGGTGCCATCGCGAACAAGGCATTGGGCCTGTTTCGGATATACACACCTACTCTGCTGGGACGCCTTTCGCGGCATAGACTCTCTAGCCTGGTTACTCTTCTTGGAGACCGACCAAAGGCTGATTCCCAATAAGGGCCCTGGTCTCTGTTGGGATCTGACTTGGATAGCAGATCCACTTCCGACCTGGGGAGAACAACCCGTCATATGACAGGTCCAGGGATTGACTTCGGATGGGAGCAGCTGGACCTTACAGACAACTGTATCAAGAGCATACTACGCGACTATGGCGGCTGCTTTCAGAGGGCAACCGAACTGACTGCAGCCTTTAAGTTAAGTTTTGAAGTTTACTTGCCATTTCCCCTTCTGAATAACTGGATTTCGGTCCGAAGGTGAAGAACACACAATCGACCTGTTGTCATGAGTTAGGAAGTGGGTGCTCATAGTGTCGCTTCTTCCTTTACTTCCCAGGTCATGTGTATACTGGTCAGTCGGGTTAGGCAGTTCTGCCTCGCCTTCGTGCGGGTTGGTGCCTACTGAGGGCCTGGCCTTTGCCATTAGGTATTTTAAAGTCCGACTTTCATCTATATCCGATAAACATTTCAGCATTTTCTTTATGCTTTCAGGTTGGCGGTCCCACCTCCGGGATTGTCGCTGAAGGTGGGCCTGCGACCAATCACCGGGCTGTCAACAGGCATGTGTGTGAACCAGGCCAGGAGGTCCCAGTTGCGGTCCGGAAGGTACCAAGGGGTGAAGGTCCCACTTGTGATAGGAGGACCTCAGCAGACGGACGACTTGAAGGGTTCCAGCAGAGACTGGGCAGACAGGATTTCTGCTCGGCTGCTTGTCCTTGGTGTGATGGGGATGAACGACGCACAGAGTTAAGTGGTCATTCCTTTTGTTGACTTGGTATGCTGAGTGATTACCGTAACAGGTCGGTACGAGGGTAGTCCTCGGAATTCGGTACTTTCGGAGGTTCTTACACACTCATCAAGCGTGATCAACGACCTCTTCTTTTGCAGGTCTGGTCTGGGGTAAAACTCTACATCTTCAGGTTAAGGCCTGGGGCTACGTAGAACTCGGACTACAGGGGACCCTGTCCGTTCTCTTTTTGCTTAACCATAATCATTAATTGTTGTCCTCACCCTTCAGCTGGGTTCAGGCTCAATTGTTTCCTATATTTGCAGGTTGGTGACCCGACTGGGAGTAAGTCACAGCGGGTCTACATCGACCAGGCGGCAAGGTGGGTCCACTGCGTCCACTATGCCCTAGCAACTGTAATTGGGAAGAGGAAGTAAAGAATTGCATAATTTCGACCTGGAAGGACCTCCTCTGTGTGGTAGTGGTCATCAGGAGAGATAGGCTCGGCCGACACTTCTGCCTTTTCTGCCAAGGCCAGGTGCAGGCGCACTCCCGGCAGATCCGGATAAGTATTTGAGTCTAGGAATGCAGTATTTTCTGACCTATTACCTATTCAATTGCTGAGTGTGAGCGCGGCCTTGCCTCAAAGCTTTATATGGCTGGGGGGAGCTTTAAACAGTCACCCCTTCATCTCTGACTTGGCACCAGTGTGTTCAGCAACTTCTCCTTACAGATTAGGATAGGTACTGTGGTCAACACGTTTCACCTTGGGTCAGGCTCACTCTATATCCTCACTCGATATATAATTGCAGGTTGGAGACCCGTTTTCCGGTACTCCACAACGGGTCTACTTCCGATAGGTGGCGACTATGGGCCTGTCGCGTCCAAGAGGCCACGCAACATCCAATGGGAATGACAAGGAAGGGATCTTCTTGTTCTGGTCATGGGTCCTCCTTTTCGCAATATTGGGCATCAAGGACTCGACACCTGACCTGTCCTTACGCATCTGAGACGGTGCAGGGGGGCACAAGACGGCAGTAACATACTCTCTGCGACAAGCCCTTCTCCGAGACGCCTGTACGAGGTCGTGGGGACTTTGGTCCTCATCAGACATCTTTGGTCCTCATCAGACAGTCCTTTGGTCCTCTGATCATCGCAGCCTCATGCCCGATGGGGGCAGGGGCGGTGACCTGTTCCTGTGGTTTGCCTGGGTTCTTCGGTTATGGACACGACAAGGGCAGCAGGCGAGACTCGTGTCAACAGCAGTGGTTGGGATCAAGCGTTTGGTGATCAGCCTCCGTGGAAGTGAGTGAATAGTCCCTTTTCTTCTTGGGTAAGTTAACCTTTTCTGTTGTCTCCTTCCGGGCTGCTGTCAAGACACCACTTTGTGTATGTTCCTACAGGTGTTAGTCTTTTTGGGTCCCCCCTGTTGTCAGCGGTTCCTGGTTCTGGACTTGGTGGGAGGCACCAGTTCCAGGCGGGGGCAAAAAGAAGGGGGGGGGCCATGCGACTTGGGTGGTCATCCCTACATGAGAGGCCCTCAGGATCGCCTCCATCATCAGATTAACCCCAGCGCGGTTAGGGCCTTGTTTGGCACCATTGCTTGTCAGTAAGTGTCCCTAGCCAACCACTGGCGATACGCTTCCAATTCCATTGCATTTGGCAGGTAAACCCAGTTCCTCTCTCTTAAAAGTCCCACCTCCTTGTCTTTTTGAATGAAGCTAAAATGTCCCAGAGGTAAGTCGTAATGTAATAAAAATTAGAATTTTTTTATTAAATTATCTTTTTATAAATAGACTTACCTCTGGGACATTTATTTTACTCCCACCCAACCTCCCCGCAATTGAGGTAGTGGACTAAGTTTTTCAAATTGAATATGACAAAATGGAGGCAAGTCTCGCGAGGCGCGAGAGGGTCGAGAGAGGTCACGTGTGAGAGGCGCTGTGGGGTTTTTCTTTATTATTGGGGCCGGATCAAAGCTCCGCATTGATAAGCTAAAATGTCCCAGAGGTAAGTCTATTTATAAAAAGATAATTTAATAAAAAAATTCTAATATTTATCCCTCTATCCTCGACCATCCATCATATGTCTAATCGCTAAATCGGTTATCTTTCTTATTTTCTTAAATATCCTCAATCATCCTTCTGCTTTTTGCTGTGTCCTCCTCTTGTAGGTCCTAATTAGCAGGCCTACCATGTGCATAAATACAAGATGTAAAACCCTAGTAGTGACAGCCTAATATGAGCCTATCACCCATCTTAGCTAATTTCTAAAAATTCTCCTTTATTTTTGCAGGCTATTCATCTCATCAAAGCCGTTGCCACCCTCCTGCATTTCTCTGAGGAGGAACAAAAACTCTTAAAAGAGACACTTGATTACAAAATGTCCTGGTTTGGTTCTCGGCCTAAGCTCGGCAAAGGTCAAAAAGCGAAGATTATACCGCCTTCACACTGAGGGGAATTCAACACTTTTGTAGGTGCTATCGTTTACTGCACAGTTGGGAATACTTGGAAAATACTTCAGAATAATAATTGCTATAATTATTATACACTTTTCTTGCGTTATTGTTGTTGTTTAAAACCGCAGGCTGGTTGTTCACATGTTTTTTGTTTCAGTTGCAATTCCATTTATTGTATTTCATTTATTTTCGCAATATTTCACCGTAGTATTTCATACTTATATTTCATATATCATATTCAGTTGTAACTTTTCATGCCAATTTCGCTTTTTCATCATTTATCGTCATTTTGTATTTCTCATTATCACATGAAGCTAATCGCTAGTGCGTAAATTATGTTAATGTGTCAGTCATTGTCAAAATGAGCATGTTAGCAGTTAAGTATAAATTATTATCTTTTCATCATTGTTATATTATCATCATTAATTGATTATAATAATATCACTGAGTCGTTATTTTTGTGCAAATTGTTTGTTGCATCTTGTGGTGTTATTACTTGGGAACGTTAGTGCATGAGTGCTATTTCAGTCCGTCTGAATTTAATCAATTTCTGTCCTTTGGAAACTAAAAATTGAAAATATCATCGAATCAATTAAATAGTGAACTGTGAAAACTAATGCAGTAGATTCACTGACTCTGTAAATTTTGAGGGAGTTGGCTAGTTCTCCGATACTTGGTGCCAACATTTTTGGACAGTCTCCCAAATTTTCGCAGTAAATAATTCATAATTTAAATTCCAAATTTCAGAATTTTGGTATGCAGACACCTAAATAATTTTTTAGAATTTTGACATGTGTTCAGGACATTCGTTTTGTATGTTTGTTTGTGCCATCAATTGTGGATTGTTTGTTATATTTCCGAGCAATGCTGAAGTAAATTATAATTTATGTTATTATGTACAGTTATCATCCAAATATATGTTTCTCGATTATTGAGTTATAGCCGTTATTTATACAAAATACTGCTTTTCAATTTCCATGATTTTCTATGACTCCTTCATTTTTGTCATGAATATCAAACGACTACCCAAACTTATCTCATCCAATAACCCTGAGTTGGTCCAAATAGCAAAACTTGTCTGCCATATTCTTTCAATGTAAATGGTTAATTGTTCATAAATATACAAATGTATGCTATTATAGTTCAATTGCATATTATTGACACTAATCATTACTATTAATTATTTGTTACTCAATAACTTGCAATGGGTTTATGTATCTAAATCTGTGAGCACAGTGATTACATTCCAGTTAATTTTCAGCTACCAAGAGCACTTTCAATAAGCATTTGATGCTGTATGTCTCTTCTACGTAGCATTTTGGCCTGACTTGATCTTCTTTTTTACCAATCGAAACCAATCAGATCATGCTCAGGTGCTAGCTACAGCAAGTGAACATGGAATCACATGTTTATTGGAATTTCTGTAAAAAAAATTTGACCTGAGGAGCTATTAAAAAAGTAGCCGAGATGTTCCTGACTGACAACAGTCTGCTGTAAAGGTAGACGAGCTAGTGAGGCTGCAGACTGACGAAATTCGCATAAAGTTAGATGTTGATTTGGCATCTAGGGCAATTGTACCTTTCAGGTGGGAGCTCAGAAGTTGAACTTGGCAGAACTGTGGTGAGTGGCTTCAAAAATGCATGCTCCCTCCGGTCGCAAAAGAGCAGGCTGCCTGGCCTGGTTGACTTTTCTAGGTTGGCAGGTAGCAGTGATCTATAGCTAATAAATACCTGTAAAATACTTTGCAATGATCGCTGGAATGTAAAAGATGAGCTCACAGATTTAAATATCTTATGTATTTGATTACAATTGGGATATTTACACACCAGTATCACTGAGAGGAAGGTCTATACTCTTTCATTGTATATAATTAAATCTTTGTACTGCAACATCATAAAATGTGTGAATTTGTAAGAAAATGTCAATTTGTAACTAAAGGGAAAATATGCCTATATTATAAACACATCGAAATTTTCAAATCACCTCAATGAAATGTAATCGCAAACGTCCACAATGTGCATATGACAAATAATTTGACGCAAAACAAATTAATAATAATAATAATAATAACTAGTATAACTGATATTGCCGTACGGCAATATCGGATAATCCCCCGCGCCCCCCCTGTCTCCCTTGCCCTGCTTACTCCCTTCAACCAGTTCATGGCCTTCATGATGAATTCTTGAAGAGGCTGATATATTGAAATGAGACATCGCTTGGCATGGAGACCTGTGTTTGGTGCCCAGCGGTACCACCCTCAAAGCAATACATTTCCAGTGAATGGTAGGTGAAACCCTAACCCTAATGGGTTATTGTAGACAAACCATGCAAGTTATGGAGCTGTGCTTACATACAAAAATAGAGGAAAAAATTAGGAACATGACGAATCAGTTTTAATTGATTTTGATAAATAATGAATGAGTTATAATTGAATATATAAAATGTTATATGTAAAATTGGTTAAAGGTAAGAGGAAGATATCCCTGTAGCTTGCTAGAAGGCGTAATTTAACACATTTTTTGGTGTTAATTTCATGAGATTTGAACGATTATAACCAGAGCAATTTACGTTTCAATTTTGAAATTACAAAAATTCTCTAGGAAAAAGTATTTGATTTAGGCAAATTTCCTTTTGGCACAATATGGAGGCCCACTCTGGGTAGCCCGCATAAATTATTGATGAACATCCATGAAGTTCTTCATGCACTTTTTGAGGGAAAACGTTTTGATAGGCCCAAAAAATGACATAAAATTTTCAATGTCTGACGCGATTCTACGTCGCGCGTCTGACACTATAATGCTATACATCATTGGAAAGCTGAGAAACAGACCTTTCTTGTGATATGTGAAACTAGTCTGTAGCTGCGATAGGGACCGAGATATGGCCACTTGAAGTTTGAGTTTTTGTGCGTCCGTAGCTCCGAGACCGATGGTCCGAGCGGTCCGTAACTTTGTGAAGTTGGTACACTAGAGTAGGTCTGTAAGTATATACCCATTTTCAGCTTTCTACAAGCATTCCTTCCCTGTTTTTCTAAAAAATTTCAGTCAATTTTCGGGATGTCCAATTTTCAAAAAATCATATCTTGAAATGTATTCATGAAATCTCCACGAGACGCCTTTCTGCACTGGAGACTTTGTCAAGGTATCTTAGAAAAAATCAGCAGGTCCCAGTTATGCGTAGTTTCTCAGAAACCTGCGCCGGAAATTTTTTTATATTTTGCTCATAACTCATAAGTGTCATGAAATTTGATCATGAAATTTCGTAAGCAGTAGCGCGCAATGGAGTTGCATATTACCCTTCACTTGTAAACCAATATCTCTAATAGTTTTGAAGTAATCGCAGTTTTCCTGAGCTGAATAAGAATAAGAATAAGAATAAGAATAATAATAAAACGAACAATATCAATATAATCCCCCGCTCGCGGCGGGGGATTATAATAATAATAGTAATTTATATAGCGCCTCTTCCAGTAAACTGCTCAGAAGCGCTTGTGTGGGTATAAATTATTTGCAGAATGTTTTAAATAGGTGAGTTTTTAGTTTTTTCTTGAAACACTCAAGAGTCTTTGAAATGGGAACACTGTCTGGTAACTTGTTCCAGAGTTTTGGTGCAGAAAAGGAGAAAGCTCGATCTTCAAATTTATTTTGACTGTTAGACGCTAGCTCTGTCAACAAGATTTTACTATTGCTTCTCAGATTCCAGTCTTGACTTGGTTTAAGCTGAACCAATTGTTGAATGTACAAGGGTGCTTGGCTATTTAATGCTTTCCAGGTGGTTGTCATCAGCTTAAACTGTATTCTTGCAGGAATAGGCAGCCAATGAAGTTGCTTTCTGTGTGATCCCACACTGTCTTGTTGTTTCAATCTCTCTATGAGACGAACCGCCGAGTTTTGAGCCACCTGAAGTTTGTTCACCAGATATTGAGAAATGCCATACAACAGGCCATTTCCATAGTCCAGATGAGGTGTGACCAGAGCATTTACCGCAGTTTTAACTGTATCTTTGTTCATGGATTTGCGAAGTTTCGAAATGTTTCGCAGATTAAAATAGGCATTTCTGCACATTTTGTTGACTTGTTTCTCCATGGTCATATTTTTGTCAAAAGTTATGCCTAAGTTCCTGACGTTCTCTGCTGTTTTGATTGAAACATTTTCAACATTGATTGATGAAACTTGGAGCTTATTTATTTATTTTGCAAATTATACTCATTCATATTGAATGAAACACTTGTTTCATTTATCTGTAGGTTTGTGCAATATTTTTACTTAATTTAACTAGTGACTTTCTATGTGGTCTAAATTGCTAAAGGTCTAATTCCCACAAAGATAAACTTGCATAAAAAGGTTATAACCTTCATTTAAAGGATGTTTCAAAATGTTTTCCGCTTGAAAATTATCATCAGTTTCAAATGAAAGAAAATTCGAATCATCTAGGACTATGCTTGTAATGGGTCTGCGATGTGAAGTTATAAGTATTTATACCAACCTGTAAAATGATATTTATAATGTGTGTTTATTTGTTATTTTATGATAGGCAATTCTGTTATCAATTTGCATCAAATTGTTTTCCATGTACCTATTTTTGCAAGTAATTTATCAATGAATTTATCAATGAGGAGGTATAAGAATACTGAATTGAAAATAAAAACAATGTTACTATAAATTTGAGTTGTATTTATTTTTGCGGAATGTCAATGACATGGAGACAATATCCATTCAAATGATATTCATAAGTGCACATTGCAATAGAGCCAGGAGCCTCTAGCTGACAGCTGATGCCAGTCTGCAGTGTCCGAGAGGCAATTTAAAATCTGTCAAGAGATAAGGCTGAAATATGGGAAAGTGTACCGTAATAAATACGGTACCAAACAAATTTGGAATGTTCATGGAGGGCACTATGATCGTATTGGTAAAGAGTTTGTCTACCACTGACAAAATTTGTCCATTGTGTGACATCACAGATGATGTTATAAAACAATGAGTTATCTTAACAGTCCTCAAGTCTCCTGCCGCATTATGTTTGATGTAAAGGTAACTTTAGTTTAAATATGGCACAGTTCTTCAATAATAAATCCTCAATAACAAACAAGCATAAAGCAATATAAATCTAAGTTATATCTTGGTCCATTGGAAGGTAAAAGAAGAAACAGCTACTTTCAAAGTTCATCATAACTTGTTGGCCAATTTGGCGGCAGCTCCTTGGTCCAAAAACCAATACAGGTCACCGGAGTGGGGTCGAACTATGCTGGCTGGAAGGGGTGGATTTTCTTTGCCTTCTAAGACTCTCTGAAAAGTAAAATATGAAATCTTATTTTCCCATCCAATATCATTGTTTGATAAAACCTTCATGTGTAAATGGTGAATTGGACAGGTGTAGCATTGCCTCGATTGGAGAAACAACCTTTTTTAGGTCTCTTAAAAAAGTTCTGAAATTGTCATTTACTCAAAGAACTGGTCTTAAATGTCGTAATTTTCTCTATTTCTCTAGATAGAGAAAGATATAAGGAGTTTTCTTCAGGGCAATACTGAAAAGTGAATATACTGAAAGAGCTTTTTACAAATGTGAATTAATTATTTCATATTACTAAGCTATGAAATGACAATGCCTTGACTATAGAGTTCTACTAAATTTACTGAGCACTGCCCTCATTCACTATACAAGTCAGCTCTGCAATGATGACATGATTTGCCCTTTATTACGTCAAATAATCAAGAGTGACTTTCAATTAATTCATCATGAAATACTAATTTTTTTTATGTCAATAAAATCTGTCCATATTAAATACTAATAGATTTTGTCCAATTGTGCATGTATTGCATGAGTTTGTGCATTTGTTTTTATAATATGGGCAATGTTGACTCTAGAACTGAAATGAAAATGTCCTAGATATGGACCAATGCAGTCATCTGGTTAAGGCTAGACATAAATTATTTTCAGCTTCTTGCATCTTCTCAAGCAACCTTTTCCAAAAAATAAACTGAAAATCTAACTTTTGTTTTTGTGTCAATCAATTACATAAAATCATGGGTAAGCCTTTTTTATCATTTGCAGAAAATTGGTAGTGTTTGTCAGTCGGCGAAGCTAAAAATCAATTATATCTGGCCTCAAGGCTACTGAAAACATTGTTTTACAAAGTGTGCATGAATTGTGACAAAGGGATTTCAGAAAGCCATGTCAGAACTTTAAATAGACATAAAATTGACAAACATGTTAAATCTATATTTAGTTCAATATTACTAGTGTGATGCATTTTGCAGGTAGCAGGATTGTCGGATCCATGCTATATCTTGCCATTGCAACGACTGCATGCATGATATGTGTCAGAATTTAACTGAAATGTGCTGTATTTAGAATCATAAGAAAAATGCACTTCGTGTATGAATTGCCATTTTAAATTAAAAGTGTATTGTCACATAAATTATAACACCTACGTACAGTGCTGCCTGTAAGTAAGTGAAACGCATGATATTGTGCCATTGCATCAATGTTAAACATCCTTAACCAAAATGCTTCTGGAAGGACGAATTCTCATCCGATGAGAGGAAAACATTTTGGGTCATAAAGGCCGATGTGTGAGGCATGTGGGATAAAAATAGCAGCCAATTTTCTTTGCTGTAGTTGGAGTTAGGTATGGGTCAAAGTCTTTGATAAGTAAGTGAAACGCAGGCCCAATGTTAAAACATAGGGAAGGGTGGTTCACTTACTTATCAAAGACTTTGACCCATACCTAACTCCGACTACAGCGAAGAAAATGGGCTGCTATTTTTATCTCACTTGCCTCACACATCGGCCTTTATGACCCACTTTGTTTCCCTTTCATCCGATGAGAATTCATGCCTCCACAAGCAGTTTGGCTGAGGATGTTTAGCATTGATGCAATGGCCCAATGTCATGCGTTTCACTTACTTACAGGCAGCACTGTATATTCAATTTCAGACACTACATAAGACAGTTCTGAACTTCTGACGATATTTTTAGTCACACAATATCATTGCATACCAGCTCTTATTTGCAATAATGCCAGTACTTAATGATACAATAAAAATTGAAGTGTTAAAATATTTTAAACAGTTATTGGCTAGTATAATGATGAGACTCTACACACCTGAACCATGTCAGCCTTTCCGCTTCCGCAGGACACAAAGACGGCATTTCTGCTGTTCTGGATGACTGGGAATGTCAGCGTAATTCTCTGCGGAGGAGGCTTCGGAGAATCACTGATGGGAGCCACCCAAACTTTATCCTCCTGAAACAAAAGAGAGAGCTTAGCTATTATTTTCTAGAGATTATACTCAATAAATCAGTTCAGGAATTATGGTAATTTCTTCAATGTCTCAATGCAACTGGCTCTGAAGCTATTTCAGCTTATATGAGCAGCTTCCAGAGGCGAGCACGATGATGAGATGATAAGGGGGCCACCATTTCTACTCGGGGGGGGGGGGATGGAGTTTTTTTAAAATAATTTTTTGCTCAGGTTTGGTGATATAAATAAATTCTTTCTGGGCAGTCTTGAAAATAAATAATATTTGGGGACTTCCCGCACTTGAAATAAATAACTACGGCCACCGTTGCCATGAAATAAATAATTTCCCGCCGAGGAAAACTCCTAGCCCCCCCCCCCCCCCTGATTATTAAATGGTCACCCCCTAAGGCCACTAGTTTTAAACAGGAATCCGTGGATTCAAATCTCGCAAGGCATTTTCATGATTGTGAGCAGTGTTACGAGGCCCAGTTGGAATCAGCATGACTATTATTTTTAAACAAATTTTGGTCTCCAAATTGACTAGCATCAAAATAATTATTTGAAACATTAGAAAAATTTATTTTCAGTACCAAGGCACAGAATTGAAATAAAATTAAATTTAATAATATAATTTTTTCCAAAAATAAAATTTTGAAAACACATTTGAAAGAAAGTTTTAAATTGTTACCTTTAGCAAAGCATGACCAGGGAATAAAGAGCATGTGTGTCCATCGGGGCCCATGCCAAGAATGAGCAAGTCAAATCGAGGCAGTTGTTCACCGAATACAGATTGCAGGATCTTTACATATCTTTCTGCTGCTTGTGAAACTGAAATAAATTAACAACAATGTATTTAGAAAAAGATTGGAGTTTAAAAAAACAAAAAAACAATGAAAAGTGTTAATAATCTCCTGTTTTGTACAGATCGAGTATAGTATCATCATATCAGATCCCTACTTGGATAATGCCAGCAATTGAAAGCCGATGACTACTCCACGAAATTAAGCTGGAATAATTTTTATTAATTAATATTTGATATAATGATTAATTTTACAGTCACTCACCACTGATAGTAGGATCATCTGCATAGACGTGTTCTTTGCTCAACGGCACTTTGCTCATTAGTCCTTTCTCATAAATTGTGTAAGTACATTCAGGATCATCAAAAGGCACATGGCGTTCGTCACAGAAAAACACTCTCCACTTGGACCAGTCTGTCGTTTTACTCGGCAGCCCATTGCACAGAAACTTTGAAACACTGCCTCCTGAAAAATAGACCAAAATAAATTATGCACGGTACATAAATTTGTGCGACTACTAATTAAGACACAGTATTCGTAGGATTTTACTAGAAACATGTACTGTTCCATCACTCATATCATATCACAATCATTTAGGGATGGACATCGTTTCACGATATATCGGTTAAACCGTATCGATCATTCGATACAATAATCGAAATCGAATGATTAGCAATATCGTATCGAACCGATACTGCCTCAACTGCGTTATTTTGCTTGAAAAATGTATTAATTTGCACAGTTTAGGTTTAAAATGTCACCAAATGTTGAGAAACACATGAGATTGTTGCCACTTCAGATTCCTGTCTCACGCAAGATCTCATTTTGAGAGGCAAAATGTGAGTTTCGCTGCATAAATTTTCAGTAAAATTAGTTTATGGCACAATTTGTGTATCGCGATACGTATCGAAAACTGAAAATGAGTATCGACGATATGTATCGTATCGAACTTTGCAAACGATGTCCACCCCTACAATCATTGAATGAGCACTGAATTTTTATTTTTTTATTTCAGTGAAAATCAATTAAATTAATTTATATCTTGCACTTACAGCGCAGCGGTGATCCTTTTTGATCAATAAAGTCAAATATAGATGCAGTTTTCACAGTATTCACTGGATAATTTTGGAAATTGAAATGTCACCATGAACATTTTATTCACTAGCAGACACTGCATCAACTTTTTAGACAATTTTGACAAGTCATCATGATATCATTGACATTATCATTGGTCGTTTCATGCCATTCAATGAATACAGTTGGAGTTAATCATAGTATTAGCTACTTACCTGAAAGTCCAACAGTGAAAACCCCTCTTTCCTTGATGGCCTGGTTTGCAATTTCTGTGACAAAATCACAGACTTTTTCAGAAACAGTTGTGTCATTGTCAAAAATCTTGAGAATTGGTTTGCTGCTGGAAGACATTTTCTGACTTTATAACACTCCAAAACTGGTTCTTGAGCTTCTTAAGAATGTTATTGAACTTTTGGAGTAGTTGTCACTGCAACGGCAAAGCAATTAAATGAGATATTTGTATTCAACTCAAGTGACACAGCCAAACTCAACTCAACATGACAGCTCGTGACCTAGTTTGACGCCGGTTGGCCAGCCGACCTAATTTGGAGAGCTGTGATTGGTCACTCATTGGCCACGGGGAACAGTGCTGCCACTGGCTCTTGGCATGTGCGGCCGCAAACCCTTGGCAGCTGGTCTAAACAGCAGATCTGAAGACATGACTAGCCATTGAGCTTGGCAAAGCCGAAGAAGTTGATATTTTGCATTGACAGGCCGGTACAGGTGCAAAGTTATGACTGTTTGCTAATTTTCATCGCAGTGGATGGAGGGGGAGAGGCTCCGAGCCTCCGAGGGGGTGCTCAAACTCACAGAGTTCCTGTGCTCAAACTGCTCATGGCTCCGAGGGGGTGCTCAAACTCACAGAGTTCCTGTGCTCAAACTGCTCATGTCCTAGTCATGGAATAGTCAGAGAAAATCTTATTACTATATCATCTAATATAATATGCAACTTTGATCAACTCGATAATTTTGAAAAATTTTTAGCCATTATGACATCACGAGAACCCCAATTATTAAAAGCTATAGGTAAATTTCTTGTTAGTATTGATGTTTAATGATATAGTCTGTCGTTTTGCATTTCATTTTAAATGTATATATATATATATAGCCCATTGTGATTTAATTTACTGATTTGTCATGTCTTAGAATTAACATTTATTTAATTGGCTGGAACCTTAAATTGTATATATATTTTGTAAGATTGAAATTGATTATGTCTTTTTAAACTTGAACCATTTATTGTATGTTTGTATTACTATTTTGTTATTTTCTGTTATGACAAATGTGTCAGATGTGACATTTTCGTTGTCGTAATAAAAAAAAAAAAAAAAAAAAAAAAAAAAAAAAAAGTAAACTGAACCCCTTGACCCTGTTCATCTTGACCAACAGGAAATTAATTTGGAGCTCGAGCTTTATTGCCTTAGACAATTCAAGTCAATGAAAAGGGAATAAGACTAATAATCGATGCAACTTTATTACAACAAATAAGACCCCATATAAACATATAATTCCAATTTTATTTATTGTTGTACACGTACATGATCTGATGCTGGAAGCAGACATTTCGTACAGATCTCAATAATGACTTACACAATCATTAACAATATACCATTCCATGTTTTAAATAGACCTCAATGATAATGTACAAAACAATTAACAAAGTTACAATTCCATATTTTAAATATTTTGACGATACATGTAGGCCTACATTTGGTTATTATTGTCACTTGGCAGAAAATGTCCATTCTATTCATGCTTGATAACAATGCAAGCCAATCTTTCAGGATCAAACTTTGTTCCTGGCTGGCAGTAGCGGATGTATGCTGCATCTGCAAAGCACCAAATGTACTGGGTGTCTATGTAAGGATGTGGCCAAGTTCCATCACCATTAGCATCACAGACCTCTCCTATAAAATAAAAAGCAAAGGTTGCCTTACACTGTCTTACTAATAAAAAAGAAAAAGGAACGTGTTTTTATATATATAATAATGTGCAAAGCTCATCAACACCTTGGATACATACATACATATTTCAGTATGAAGCAGCATATTAAGTCAAATCCATGTACAGTGAATAGCAGCTAGGTTTGACAGTCGGAGAAATTATCTTGCTTAGTGAGTTGAAATAACGTTAGGAATAAATGCATTTATATAAATAGGACAGTGCTGAAATTTTGACGTTCTGCAGGGCAAATCCTGACCAATATCAGGGTAGATCCATTGCCCCGGTCACATTCGCACTATGTTAATATTTCAGGGAAAAATAGCCCCCCCCCCCCCAGAATCTGCCGTCCCATACGCCTGTGGCTCAAAATAACCTGTGACTATGATCCAATCCCACAAGGACCCAGCCAAAAATACAGAAGGGTTGTATCAATTGTTCTATGTTAGGCAAGATGGTGCAAGATGAAGACCCAGGCCATCACTGCTCAATAAGCACAAATTATGGTGCTCAATGGTGTCAGACTAGTGTATCCTTGTCATCTCATTAATACAGTGTTCCTTAATCCTTATGCACCACAAGCAGCTTCTCACTTTTGCGAGGGCATGAGCAATGGGCGTTTGGCCGCGTTTCTCATCTGAAGATTAAATTCTTCATTCATATCATTCATCATTCTAATGAACAATTTGAAAACAGCCAAAAAATAGATAGGTACAAATAAGTAGGGGGAAAATGAACGTTCTGGAACAGTTTTACAGAGTTGAAACTTCTGTGACCCTAGGAGGACCTAGGCCTACTGCCCCTCAAGGTTATGGACAATTCCCACAGCCGCCAGATTCATATTCTTTCCTGAGATATATCTTCTCGAAATTTACATGTAGGTCATATAACAACAAGCGCAAGTTTCTCATCATCAAAATTTTGTGGTAAGTGGTTGGAGCTATGTTCCACTTGCTCCTACCGCCGACTGCTCCGGAGCACTGCTCCGACTACTCCAGTTGGAGCACTGCTCTGACCACTCCGACTAGTCCGGAGCACTGCTCTGATTGCTCTGACTGCTCCTACTGCTCTGGACTACTGCTCCAACTACTCTAGAGCCAAGTACTGCTCCGACTACTCCAACTGCTCCAGATCACTGCCCACGAGCACTTCCCTGAGCACTGTTCCCGCAGTCTGAGCAGCCGGAGCAGCCGGAGCAGCCGGAGCAGCCGGAGCAGCCGGAGCAGCCGGAGCAGCCGGAGCAGCCGGAGCAGCCGGAGCAGCCGGAGCAGCCGGAGCAGCAATCAGAGCAGTCGGAGCAGTCGGAGCAGTCAGAGCAGTCGGAGCCACAGGCATCTCCGGTGCAGATGCCTGTGGTCGGAGCAGTCGGTGCAGTCGGAGCAGTGCTTCGGAGCAGTCCCAGTAGGAGCAGTTGGAACATAGCTCCAACCACCTACAAAAAATTGTTTAATTATGTTGCAAATACAATTTTGAAAATGAGAAACTTTGTTGTTTATGACATAAATTGGGAGAAGGTGTACCTCAAGAAGGGATATGAATCTGGCAGCTGTGAGTTTTGCTCATACCCCTGCTTTCGGGCCTCCTAGGGACCCAAAAGTTGCTCCTCCGTAAAACTGTTCTAGAACACTAAGTTTCCTCCTACTCGTTTACTTACTGGCAATTTCATTTGGACTCTTCGTTGGTGTTGTAGTTGTGGGTTGTGTTGTAGTTGTGGATTGTGTTGTAGTAGATTGTGTTGTAGTTGTGGGTTGTGTTGTTGTAGTGGGTTGTGTTGTAGTTGTGGGTTGAGCTGTAGTTGTGGATTGTGTTGTAGTTGTGGGTTGTGTTGTAGTTGTGGGTTGTGTTGTAGTAGATTGTGTTGTAGTTGTTGGTTGTGTTGTAGTAGATTGTGTAGTAGTTGTGGGTTGAGTTGTAGTAGTGGGTTGAGTTGTAGTAGTTGATTGTGTTGTAGTAGTGGGTTGTGTTGTAGTGGATTGTGTTGTAGTAGATTGTGTTGTAGTAGATTGTGTTGTGGTAGATTGTGTTGTGGTAGATTGTGCTGTTGTAGACTGCGTTGTCCCAGTTGTTTGAACAGGTGTGCTGCAAATAGTTTAAAATATAAAAGTTGTTAGAACTATTAAAAAAAAGCAATTACATTGTCAGTATGACAGCTAAGCAGGTTGAGGGTTTAATCCTCTTCTTAAATTTTGCTTTTCATTTGTCCTTTCTATTTTCAATCCAAACAAGAATCCATAGATTGCTAGTTGCTAGTAAATGGAGGGACAACGTTAGTTACATACTTTTTTCAGTGGCACTCCAATGACTACATCATATGATAATTCAAGTAATTACCATTGTCTCACATAGCCTACTTTAAACAATTCCAGAATTACCTTTTACAAAAATACCATTCTCAGCTTACTAAATGTACACAACAAAATAGGTTTCCAATTTCATAACCTTACCTAGCAGGGGTTCCACTTGCCAAACCAGAGATTATTGTTAAAAACAGTGGATAATTGCCCCTGTAGCAGAAGCTGTTTTGAGAGTCGTCCAGATCATAACTCCAAATTGATACCCCAGCAAACCCTTCAGATTTTATATAGTTGATCTAAAAGGAAAAGAGGAGAATTTCTCAGAATTCACATTAATTTTATTTAAAAAAAAAGGAATTGCCTAAGATAAAAAGCATACTTAACTTTGCAACAACTACATCACTTTCAATTTATTGTCTGATAATTTTACTCTAGTGTTGTCATTTGTAAAATCACTACTACCCTCCTGCACGGTAACCCTGCGAAATCAGCACAAGCTTTTACCTGATAAAAGCATGGGGTGTTTTAACTCCATTGATATAGGCTGGCAGCTGCCTTATTTATGCAACATACTGGTTAGAGAATGATCACCACAGACTAGTGAATTTTCCATTTTTGATGTAAAACTGCCTATTTGCTGATCTTAACAAAAAAGTAGCAAAAACGCTAGTTTAGATAACGACTGAAGGGGTTAACTCACCTTTGAAGTGAGACTGAACTGGTCTTCAAAACTGATCCACTGATTCTCGTAAAGTAAGTAAGGTACTTGTTGTTCAACACTCCAGTAACGCATTGCCTTGCCACTCATAAGTAACTGGCATATCTGAGAAAAGAGAGAATTGGAATTTGTTGAATATTATAACATCAATTGTACAATGCCGAGGCCCGAGGCCGTAGGACAATATCAGGTTGTATGTCATTGATGCTGAAGAGCATATTCTTATAGATCTACAAACCTCATAATATGCAAAGAAGCCATCTTCTTTTGTGAATGTACCACCCTTAGAAGGACCAGAGGAAGGTGCTCCTACACCAATATTACTTTGACTGGAAAGAGTGTAACCTCTGCCGAAGACATTTAAGCCAAGGATAAGTTTGTGTCTTGGACATCCATTGTTAACCCAGTGCTTCACTGCCCAGTCCTGCAAGTATGACCATGCCAAAAGTAGCCGTATAATTCATAGCATAACAACAGGTTATTGGTGAGAATGCGACAATGAATGAAAGTCAAAACCTAGGAATTTTTATACATGTATATGATTGTGTACCGGTATGCATGATTCTCTTTAAATAACTTTCCAGATAAACAGTGTGACTCCTCTAAGGAGCTTACTTAAAGTCGTTTCAGTATCATCTTGGCAGAAAAAAGAAAGTTCTTGGGAGTCTTACGACCTTTGTCATCATGTATAATATGTGGTTTAATATATTCTTCGAGTGACTTCCAAAAATTAAGTGATCTTGTCATGTGAGTCATACGACCTTTTAGAACCTTTAAGAAGTCTTCTTCCTCAACATACCACGTTTGAAGTTGCTCTTGAACTGGTGTCTCCAGATTTTGGATATAATGCTGAATGAAATGTCGTCGATTCAGTAAATGGCCCATGGAGGTCATACGCAAGAAGGTTTACATAGTCCAAAGCTCTGAAAAAGTATTCAATAATTTTACAATTAGAATTGTGAAGATAGTTTAATTTAATTAAAAAATACATTGGAAATTATTGGAAACCTCCAAAAGAGGTCATGGTCTATCCTTCAAAGAGGTAATATACAGTCATATCAATATTTTGGTGGACATACTGATAATACTAACTCTGAAATTTTCTCTATTTCATAGCCGGCACTGATGAGGTCTTCCTTAGCTGATACAGCAGATGTTAACAACAACCTGGCTCTTCCTGTTGCCAGTGCCTCTGCTTCAAAATCTCTTCGTAGTTCCTAAAAATGGTAAATAATAAATGTGGATTTAAACTTTAATGTCAAGGTCTGGTGAGTGTTCTGATTGCATGAAGGCATGGGGTGTTATCACTATTGACAGAGCCTCTCACATGATTGCAAATTGAAATTTTCCGTGCCAATTACGTCTTCGTCTTGAATTGCATATCAAACAAGCCAATCTGCCACTTTGCAGGTCCATTAATTGCATCTAAAATTACAATTCCACACACATGCAATATGTTTCAGATTTGCATGGTTCTTGTAATGAATGCGATGCTTTTCGAGTCTTGCCAACTCACCAGTTATTAGTAAATCAGAATTTTCTGGTTGTGAAATCCACATTTTAGCAAAGGTGCCTCCATATTGAATTTCACTACAAACACTGACAGCGCAATCTCTTCCCACTGTGCCACAGGCACAAATATTACTGTGGTTATGGACTATTAGTGGTGCCACCTTGTGTTTATTGTATCACCATTTCCAACCGGATTCTCCACCATGTAGTATTTCCACTTCGTTCTCCTTGTTCGAGCCGTTCTGATAGAAGCTTAAAATTGGTTGTTTTTGTGTATATTTTCTGGTTGGATATTATGTTAAGTTTCTATTTTATAGGAATATCTTCTCAAAATCCATATAATATATATATACAATACATTCAATTGATAAGATACTTTTACTGTTGTGTTTTGTATTAGCTTGCTTTCCTGAAACGCCATGCTGTCTCAGGCTGTATCTTGAGATCTTCTGGGTTGGGATCCACAGACATATCTATTACCATTGCATTAGTGATGCCACCTTGTGTTTATTGTATCGCCCTCTCAACCGGATTCTCCACCATATAGTATTTCAACTTTGTTCTGCTTAAGCCATTCTCAAAGAAGTTTAAGATTGGTTGTTTTTGCAAACTTTCCGGTAGAATATTAAGTTTCTCTTTTAGGGCATATAAGTGATATAGTTCATCTTTTGAGAAATTAACTAAGACTATTTAATCAAGACAAATTTGACATAGATATATGAATATTCGAAAATATAGTAACCTGTAACAGAAGAGTAAATCTGAATTTGTCCACTGGAGGACTAGCACCTGATCCAGGGTAGTGGATGTCCAAATCCAGGCCATCAAATCCTCTTGCTCGTAAGAATTCAATAGAATTCTGAATAAATTGACTTCTGTTGGATTCATTTTTCATAATTATTGACATTTTAGTGACATCGAAGCTTGATCCTCCAACAGACAGACTGACTTTCAGGTCTGGATTTTTCTCCTTTAAAGCTACTGTTCTGGCGTAACTGAAAACACAAGTACACTTGTCAAGGAAAATCATGTAATGTAACACGAGGAGAAATCTGTTCGAATTAAGAAAAATAACAAAGCCAAAAATGACTTTTAATCATTGCTGCTGAAAATATTAAGGAAATATAACTTAAGATATTTTTACTGAAGTTTTGAAATGCTGTGTATCTAAAGAATGACTCAATATCAAGATTTTATTTTTGCACCATGTCTCTCAGATATAATGACTGACTGTACATACACCATGTTAAAAAGCTCAGGCAACTATGATAAGAAATTCAGAAAGAATAACAGCTAATATTGCAATAAAAATTCTTGCAAAAATGCAATATTAAGAATTGGATTAAAAATATATCACTGTTACATAGCATTTAATAAGTGATGTTTTGTTCTTTTACTCACAGACCAGGGCCTGTACTTGAAGTCTCATCATTCCACTCAAATGGAACTATTCGAGTTTCTGACACATCAGCGTAGGCGAAGATGATGTGGTTGCACAAGTTTGGGTCAATGTCTTCGGGCATGAATTTGCCATTATTTGATCGATATTGAGACCAGTTCGTGTAGTAACACATCTTCCTGTATTCACCATGGGCTAAAGATAAAGAAGGTATATCATACTAGAATTGTATCAATCTGAAGATGTGTAGGGAAGAGGACAAAAAGCAAAGAATCGCGAAACCGAATAAATTTTTAGGCAAAAAGAGTTTTTTTTTCGATGGGAATATCATAGGCCGAGTTAAATGCACTTCGCATAGTGACTTCGCTAAATCAGGGCATGCTTTCACGCAATAAAACTGAGAGGCATTTTAATCTCAAAAACATAGGTTGCCAGCTGCCTTGATTTTGCAAGGGACATGTACGTTGGTGTACGCATGAGTAAATGAAGACATCCATGAATCATAATGGAAAAGGAGAAAAAAAATAAAATAAATAAATAAAACAACAACAACATAATAGTAAAACTGATAAGAAAATAAAAATTATTTCATCCTGGCGATAAGCTCCCAATTATAGTTTCTAAAAATTAAAAATCAATACTCACCCTGACTCAGGCAAATGGCCAGAAGGATCGGGATACTCAAACGTATCATGGTATACCAAAAATCTGCAGATTTTACAACTCAACTACGACGGCTTCAAAATTCTGTGAAATACTCCGGTTTTCAGGAAACGTACTTATTTAGTATATATATGTTATCAAATACAGACCATCTTCATGCACATTATCTCCCATTATCATAACTATTATCTCAAGCATCTCTTCTGGAGTCCTTATCAGTTCACCACACCTCCAGTAGGTGTTTAGATCATTAAATAAACATTGTCGTACAAGCCTTTTGCAAGTCAACATTTGGGAAGAATAATAGAAAAAAATTGTATATATCTTCTTATTGATAACATGTATTGAAAAAAACACAAGACTTGATTATTATCCATAATGAAAGTGCAAGTAAAAAGTTGAAAAAAGAGATATCTCCTCTTTCTGAGGAGTACTTGCAGATGACACATTTATACATGTCTGGAAAATCAAAACTTATAAATCAATAAGAGTTGTATATGCGACAACTTCAACAAGAAAATGGCTTAAAGTCTCATAAGCGTTGGCGTGTGTTGACGATCAAAGATCTATACGCGAATTGTTTGTTGTGGGAAGAAGGAGTGTTTTAACACATTCTTTTGTTGTTTGACTTATTCCACAACGTGATTGTTATAAGTTTACAGAAATGATGGTTATCAGATAAAAATTATATGAACATGTGAGGAGTGCAGTATGACATGTAGTCCCAATAAAATTTTCCTAATTTGCAACCTCATAATCATACAAAACCACCCCTCATAGTCAATAATCATATCTATTGTCTAATGCACAATACATCTGCCAAAACATTTAATTTCAGATATTTCAGTTCATTGGGTGTCTTTTTTCAAGAACATTTAGGTTTTTCGCTTGATCTTCACTTGTTAAAATTATCTGAGAAGATCTTGGGGCTCTCACAAGTTGACTAAAAAAGTTGCTCTTCATTAAGCCAGTATTGCGTTTAGCATGTGCTTCTGGCCAGTATGTGCTGCCGAGCTTCATCATGTATGGACAATGCAGCGGGTGCCATAAAATTTCTGCCTGCACGTGCTGAATTCCGCCAGCACATGCTAAAATGCCACTAGCATGTGCTAAATGTCTCCTGCATAATTGTGCTAAATGCCATGCACCTGCATGTACTAAATGTCGCCAGCTCCGGAGTAGCTCCGGAGTAGCTCCGGAGTAGCTCCGGAGTAGCTCCGGAGTAGCTCCGGAGTAGCTCCGGAGTAGCTCCGGAGTAGCTCCGGAGTAGCTCCGGAGTAGCTCCGGAGTAGCTCCAGAGTAGCTCCGGAGTCCAACTGCTGCGAAGCACAGCTCCAGCTGCTCCAGAGCATTGCTCTGGCTGCTCTGACTACTCCGGAGCATTTGGGGGTACTTTTCTTTACCGAGAACCCCCAGCTCTGATTCCCTGCACGGACACTGCTAGAGCAAATATGCCATCTACAGGTGAAAATAAACTGATTAATTTAAAAGCATAAAATCCAATTGGTTGAATCCTATTATAAATCTTCATAACAGCAAATTAGGGATTTCCTCTAAAATTAGATTCCACAACCTTGAAGTATCAGCCAATCACAGCTCAGTCACCACAAAGCAGCTTGAGAAGTATGTTGAAGTAATTCTAATCCCGGATTTTCATTGATCATCATTTCTGAAAAAATATAGTTGTGATCAGTATTTTAAATGCAGAAAGTTATCAGAGGAGATATCTCGGCACCCTCCTCTGATCACTTTCTGCATTTTTCCTCGGGGGGGGGGGGGATCTTCATCCCCTAAAATGTTGCTCGATGGGCATTTCTAGTTTTTCTTTATTTATACATGCCAATTATATCAGAGCAGAGTCGCGTTATGTTGAGGGCTATGCGTTCTGATGTGATAACCTAGTCCATGGAGACTCAGCTAGTGATATAAACCTGGCCGATAGACTCCTCCCATTGAGATTTCCTGGATCCCATGTCAGCGACAGCGTCAAAAAAATAACTGCAAATATTCATACAGGGTCAAGATGGGGCAAGATGGGGGGTAGCAGTCTTCTGAGTCTCCCTGGATTAGGGGGGGGGGGCAAGGAGTGCCAATTAAGGTGGCTCGATACGCGTGAACTTTCCAAGATAGGATTTCTTAAAAATAGTTTAGAATGATCCAAAATATAGTTTATAACAAGGACATGTAAAAGAAAGTGGTCGCTACCAGCCTTTTTTTCTAAATATTTGAGGTTTTGTTCAAGAAGGTCAGTCCACGTAAGCCTGAAAAGGTCAGTTTTTTTTCTTCACTTTTTTACTGCGAAGTTTGCCCTGCCATTCAGTGGTCATGCATCCCATATTATGCAATGAAGCATGAAATTAAAGAAGACAATTTTATGAAAAAGGTAATTACAATTTCAGAGGGACATTTTTAGTTTAAAGGACTTTCCAAGGGGCTCGGAACGAAAGTTTTGATTTTGAAAATTTTTACTTTTTTTATAAACCATAGTGCTAAAAAAAATTGGCGGGATAGGATTTTCTATTTCTTTGTCATTTACTTCCAAAAATAGTGAGGAACAATGTGGTGGTATAGACAAGCCTTCCCACCACACTTGAAACTGATTTAAAAATTTATTTATATCACCAAGTCATTTTTGAGAAATTAGACTCGCTTGACGAAAATCGCCTGTAAAAATCGTCTATTTCGCGTATAAAGCTGAAATCCTCTCTGATTGTAGTCCTCTTTGTAGCGCATCTAATGCTCCAAACAAGAAGTCTCTAGCCCAAAGATAAGTGGCAAAAAAGAGCAAACGAAGCGGCCGCCGCATGAAATTCTCAGAATTAAAAAAGATGCTGAAAAAGTGTCAGCTGAGCTCAGCTGCTGTGGTGACGTTACGATGGATAGGGCCTGCCTGGCTGCGCGTGAATGTGCGCTTACTACCACTTTGCATGAGTAGCGAGCCACCTTAAGTATGGAGCTGTATTGGGGGGGGGATTAATTAAATCACATGCCCCCCCCCCCCTGCCAAACTTTACTCCCAAAAGGGAGAGGTCCAGAGCCGGGTATGACTTTTTCAAAAATACATAGCCCCCCCCCCAGGACCTAGGTCTACCCCCCCCCCCCCCGCCCCCACAAAAGAAAAGATCACCTGCAGGCTGGTCGGTCCCTCACTAGGGCAAGTTGACCTAACTTCAGCCTCTCACTCAACTTCAGCCCCCCTACAGGAGACTCCTTTTAATTAAATTTCCATTTGATCAAGGTGTCAGTTGTTGGGTTTAAAGTTATTGTCAATGTGTTTAGAATAAATTATCAAAAAGTTATGACCATCATAACATATGAACCAGGAATTTTACATGTTTTTTTGGTGGACCGCATTTTGCTTGTTTTGCAACGCGAATACAATGCGAAACGAAAAAAAGTTTGATAAAACGTTAAATCTGTCAGTTGGCTGTAACCAATTCACCCAAGCAAGAGCAACCAAAAAAAAATTTCATCACAAGGGAAAATTAGTAATCTTCCATAAATTAAGGTTTTTTCAATATTTTCTACTTGATCATTCACTGAACTAGGTGATTTATAAGACATGTCAATATTACCTAACTTCAGCCCCCATGGTCCTAACTTCAGCCCCCATATGACCTAACTTCAGCCCCCAGGTTTCCCAAACTCCAGCCAATAAATCTCACGTGAGAAGTTTGTTTATTCATCCCTGAATATCTATCTATCTAAAAATTTAATTTTTAAAGCATTTTTACGTCTGGCATACTGGAATAGACCAGTTGCCTGAATTGGAGTTTAAAATGAATTTTTATCCTCTTTCCGCGAAAACGATGACTTCTTTCCAAGCTTTTTTTAAATACATTTTTGGTGCATTGATTTTTTTCAGACCATCATGTTTTACATACCGTTAAGTAATTAAAGCCAAATTTAAACAGTCTGCTGTTTTTATGACAGAATAGGGTCAATTGGTTGAAGTTAGGTACGGGGCTGAAGTTAGGTACACACCAGGCTGAAGTTAGGTACTACGTGGCTGAAGTTAGGTACATGTCTCACTTTTGTCTTTGGAGCGCATTTGCACTGCCTTATAAGGCATATGGCTGTTTTTTCAAAATATGGTCATGAAGAGGAGTGGAGGCTGGGGTTAGGTCCACAGCTACAGGTTATTCCCATGAATAGCCAGCCACTGACAAGCCATCAAAAACCAAAGTAGGCTGAAGTATACGTGGCGCTTTTGTAGATCCAATGAGACAGCGACCCCTGGCGTCAGCTCTTGAAACTGAATTTTTTTTTCAGAAGTTAGTTTTCAGTTTTCAGAACTTTTTGACGAAAAAATAGCTTTTTTAGCGTCGGCGTTTGAACAAGTATGTATTTGTGTATTATCTGCATGTAACTGATTACTAGCTGCTATCTAGGACAGTGTGAAAAGAGAGAAATGTGTTGAATTGCGTCGGTGAATGAATTATCGCTCACTTGATTCAGTTGCAGACAGTTTAGTGTACACTATTTTGAGTATTTGCAGTTCAGACTGACTATATATCATTGCATATGTTGTCTATTGCTGATGAAGAAGCAGCTATATGTTGAAATTCCATAAGCAGCTGATAATTTGCTTTATTACAAGCTTCTGAAAAATGTGACAATCTGAAGCTGACAGCAGACTGAGAACTTTTGAGAAGTCTCAGAAGACCTTGGGTGTTGGCCAGGGGGTGTGTGGTCAACTAGCCTTTGGCATATCTCTTACTTAAAATTAAGCAACATTTAGTGCCAGGCCGTTCAACCTTTGGGGGGGTGGGGCATGTGACTTGTAAAATGACCTATGGGACAAGGGTTTAAGCTCAAAATTGAGAGGGGGGGGGGGTCAAATGAATATCAGTGGGTTCCGTTTGCGTCATTGCAACACTTCTGGCTGTTTAATGTGTCAAAAATACAGCTCTCTGATTGGTCAGATTTACTGTGTAGGCGACAAATGTCACGATTTTTAGTTATTCTAAAATTTGGAATAGAATTATTAGAAAAATTTAGATGTTGGTCACAATCATGACATTTCGTCGGCACCTTCTTATAAATCATCCTATATTCATGTACATAGTGAATTATTAGATAATGCATGTAATAGGTAATACACATAAAACATACCACTTGATGTCATTTGAAGTTATTGGCGATATTGCATTTCACTATTTAACTCATTTAATTTCAGTATTGACAGCAACATGAAGTTGATACGAGACTCTTCCAAAATTGTCAAGGACCAAATATCTGACTATGTTCACAAGGTGTGCCTGGATCAATTACTGGGAGAACAGCTTCATCTTGACAGCAATATTCTAATCCAGGGCCTGATTGCTGTTTCTGTGAATCAAAATGACGTGTTTGTCATTCACATCAATAACAACCTGCAGACTAAAGGTATTGTGAAACTAAATTCTGAATTCTGAACTAATGTTGTATTTTAAAATTTTGTGTGTCTGAGAAACACTCAGTGCTAGAAAACATGTTAATTTCCAGGCAACTTCATAAAGAATGACAAATTTCCAACAATTAGTCGTGAATCAAGCGACTACTTCCAAGTAAATTTGAACCTTTCTTTGAAAATTTCCAATCAGATTTAGCAATTTCCAGGCAATCACATGCCTGAATGAGTTCCCTATATACTACTTTTTCCAGCCATGGAAACACTTATAGCAACTATTAAAGGGGAAACCATTTAATAACCCGTGGGGCTTGGAGTTTGATAGATTATATCTTGCTCACTTTTAGTGAAATGAATAAAGTCGTTATGGACAGTCTTGAAATAGATAAATTATTATAATTCGTGGTGGGGGGTATTTGTGTAAATAAATTCCTGTTGAGGGAAACTCCTAGCCGCCTCCCATCCCACAGTATCTAATGGTTGCCCCGTATCCATTGATTTTGTAAATACCAAATTATAACACTGAGCATGTTTGCCAATTCCACATTTCTGATTTCAGCTGCAGAACTCCCAGTTGCATGCAAAAAGAAACCCCTGGAGCCAGACATTGTGAGCTTGAGCGATGAAGATGACAATTCTATTGACGGGCAAGTATTAGTAAAAAAGCTGATAATCCTAAGAATTGGTCAATACTATTGTCTATGTTAGCCTCTGTGGACAATGGGCTTTCATTGAGGCTATAGATTAGTCAGAAAATTCTAAGCAAAGGCTTCTAGAATTGTGAATAACTAAATATATTACCGGATGATATTTGATGTTAGTTTGCTGACAACAAACATACTTTAATTACTGCCTTTGTGAACTGCAGGGAACCCAAGGAACTTCAAATATTAAATTGAAAAAAATTAAGAGATTTTGGAGAGAGTTTGGATGTGCAGTACACTATGCAATTGTCACACAGATTTTGTTGAGTTGAATATAATCTTTTATTTTTCATTGCAGGGATTTGGCCAGTACTGATGGATTAAAATACAATGTCAATGATCTCCTCCAGCATGTGGAATTGAAAGACAGCAATGGCTCAGAAATCTGCCAAGAATCTTCTGATGTAATAAATCTACCTGATTCCACAGAAAAGGAAAATCAAGCTTTAAAAGAAAAAGTCAATGGAGAAATAAGTTTTGGAAAATCGCAAGAGTCCATTAGACTAGACTTGCCCAAACAACCAGGATTGACTAACGACGCAGACATCAGCATTGTGAGACATCACCAGAGGCGGAAAAGGACGTATAGTGAGTAATGAAACTAATGCTCACAGCAGAAATGTTTTCATTGTTGAATTGTGCACTAGCCCGGCAAAAGAGTCGTGCATTTGAAAAAGTTGACTAGGCAGTGGCAGTTGATTGATATTTTGGTGATTCTGACCCTTAGTCTAGTGGTCAGTGTCCTTGACCCCACACACTTGGCCTGGGTTCAACTCCCGGTCAGGGACCTCCTCCTCTAGATATTGCAATATACACATAGATATTAAATTATTTGATGGATGATTGATATCACTCTCTTGAGCGTTGATATGTCAGAATTAAATTTTAGATTAAAGTCTCAATTTATTTTTGCAACTTTAATTTCTAAATGTTAACACTATTTTTGAAAACTTCATATATTTTTATTGGAATCGCCCCATCTACAGTTTGCTTTAGTTGAAAGAGATGTAAATTTATGCATCTACTTATAATTTCAGCCAATTCTGCCATGTCCATCAAACGTGAGCCGCAAGACAGTCGCCATCACCAGAGAAAATTGGATCTCTCTCCAAATTATCTGACGGCCGCTGAAATCGAGCATTTTGACAACTTGATATCTCCTGGTAAGGACACTAAGGAGAGGTCTTGTAGGCTTGTTTAACAGTTGTGCTAGAAATTTAGAGTACATTTAGAATGAGTATATATCTATCTGTCTATGTATCTATCTCTTTATCTATCTATCTGTCTCTTTATCAATCTATCTATCTATCTTATTTTCATTAAAAAATTTCAGACAAGAATGTCCTGGATATGTCCTTCAATGCGGAGCTTGTCGCGGACCTGGGTTGCATCGACCTTGAAGACTCTTTGGGAGAAATTAGCAGTCAGACAGATCGGAGTCACCACATATCCCAGTACACTTGCAGGTAAGTTATTGTAATATATGGCGTCAATATTATATTACTATATAGTGAAATAAGATTTGAATAGCCGATTTGTAATACAGTTTGGTGGTCCTGAAAGAATTAAGTGTCCAGCTTTGAATGTCCATACTGCCATAGGAAGTATTTAGTTTTCATATATATGCCAGATGCAACTTCATTGCACATTCATGGTCATAATGTGGGTATGCATGTATTAAATCATTCTAACTTAATCTTAGACCAAATTAAAAGTGAAGGTCTACTTTTCCAATGTTTTCGTTTGCAATCATTTGAGAAACAATACGTTCTGTGTAACAACATGTAATGTATTAAATTTTATTCTCCAGACGGGGTTCACTTACATTTGCGGAGGCCTGCAAACAATATTCTGAGTGTTTTCTCTTCCACCTGCGTGCGATTCAGAACTATTTACTTAGTACTAGTATATCGGGATAATCCTGATAAGGGTTGCAAATTTCACTTGCTGTCTATTTAGGCCACACGTAATTGATCTTTAGCTTCTCGGATCCTCTCAAGGCACTGTTTCTAGGGTCGGTCGGTAGAACAAAATAAAAAAAGGTGAAAAAAAAAAATTTTTTTTTTTTCTTTTTTTTTTTCATCGGCAGGAAATCTATTGTGTCGGCGGGTCCGCAAAGCTAGAATCAACTATGTGTGGCCTTAGTATCACTGTATTATCCCAATCTGTTATAACTTATTACATGGAATAAAACTTTCTTGATTTCAGCCAATGTGGAATAGGTTGTACAAGTGCTGAGCACCTAGACAAGCACCAGTTGTTACACCTACCCTTTTCCGTGGTATCTGTGACCGGAGATATCGACATTGACTTGACCGATTGCCATGACGACGACAGTTTGATAGGACCTATTACGTCATCTGGTACTTCGGACATTCTAATGGAACATTTTGATGCTGTGGCGCCATCTAGATTGGTAGATAATCACATGCCGGAATGCGACCGTACGGAGATTGAAAGTACTATTGCAGTAAGTGATGATGGGGACAAATCTTCGGATAAATCGAACTCTGATGATAAATCCGTAAGGTCGGAAGAGGTTTTGAGTGAAACGACGATTATTAATACAGACACTGAGCAGGAGTTACCGGCTGCTAATGCAAGTCTAATAAATGACACTGATATGAACATCAATGATTTAAGTCACACCGATTTAAGTCAAACAGACTTAAATCAAACAGACTTAAATCAAACAGACTTAAATCAAACAGACTTAAACACCACAGACTTGTTGTTAAACTCAACCTTAGAGAGTAACCCAGAAAGTAACCCCAAACGAAAAGCAAAAAACACAGAATGCCCAACATGTGGAAAGAACTTCCAAAGAATGCAGCACCTGAACGAACACGTATTGACTCATACGCGAGAAAAACCACACAAATGTCCGGACTGTCGTAAATGCTATAGATTGAAATCACATTTGAAGAGACATATCCAGAAGTGCCACTGATAGTTACTACTGTGATTATATAGTTGTAGTATTGAAGAGGGGAGAAGCTAACTGGTAGTGTACTTGGCTTCGAATTGCTGGAACCTATGGCATGTGCTCTTCTTGACGCCTCAAATCCAGCTCTTGCTGGAACCCATACTCCTCGCAGCTTGTCAAGATGCCTGGACCTGTGTGTGACAGCTGTTGCAATCAAACTTTGCTTCATTCAGTCATTGCCGTGTCCTCCTCCTGTCCTAATTAGCCTATTGAGTTCATAAATTCAGGACACAGAGCCCCAATCGTCCATCATCCATCTACGCTGGACACCACTGTCCTCCTGTCCCAATTAACCTACCTAATACATACATACAGGACGTAGAGAACCAATCATCCAAACAGAGTTAGATTCAGGCCTCTGGCTTGGTCACAGATCCACTGGGGCCTACGTTTGACAGCAGTTTCATTCATATGTCATCACCTCATTACCATGTTTCGTTCTTGTTCCAAATACTGCTTTACCATGTGCATAAATACAGGATATAAAACCCAGGATACAAAACCCAGGATATAAAACCCCAACTCCCCCATACATTTTATAGTTGAAGGTTTAAGCAAGCAAAATTCACAAGACTCATTGACGTTTTTTGACCGATTTGATGAAATTTCATATGAACAATATGATGGGTGAGAATTTCCATGTTGTGTGCTAAACATTTTTTTCGGTTTTCCAAAGGAATTAGCAAATGTCTTTGTACTATATTAACTTTGTTTTTGCGAGTTATATCTTGTTTGATACTTGTTATTTATTTATATATTAATAATATAATATATATTCATGTGTATTGTGTTTAAAAAACTGAAAAATGTAGTATAGGATTTCTATTTGAACCTACCTTATGCAAATTTGTATGTTTTTAATTGACAGATGTTTATATAATGTTACAAATTTCATGGAATTGATCTCAGTTTTAGTCCGGCTACTGGTCGAGCACTTGACGCCAGTAAATACTGTAGTATACATGTATATATTGCGTTAATAAAGTGTGATGTTTGTAAATGATGTATTAATATAGGTATATTTATATTATTTATATAAAAATGAACTTCAAAACAAACACTTTTTATTATCATTCATGTATAATTTTGTATGTGTAAGCTGAACATTGATACACCTAATTATGTATTTGTCAATCACAAAGGAATATTCAGATGTCATATTTTTACCTCTGTCAAAAGTTTCATCCAGTCATGTGTTAAAATGCTTAGTACCACTGGATCATGTGTGTCTAAATGCACCAGTGAAGCATATGTACTATGGCATGTGATTTTCATCCAAAGGGTTGTTGTTAGTTGAAATACCTTAGTCTTTGAAATCTGAATTTCATAGAAATGTATGTGTAAAAGTGTCAGTCCTGTGGCATGTGATTTCATCCAAAAGTATGTGTTATGCGAGTTGAAAAATTTGATTTTCATCCATAAGTGTGATTTAGTGTACTCAGTCCTGTGGCATGTGAATATCATCCAAAAGTATGTGTTATGATGTCAGTCTTGTGGCATGTGATTTTCATCCAAAAGTGTGTGTTAAAATGTCAGTCCTGTGGCATGTGATTTTCATCCAAAAGTGTGTGTTAAAATGTCAGTCTTGTGGCATGTGATTTTCATCCAAAAGTATGTGTTGAAATGTCAGTCCTGTAGCATGTGATTTCATCCAAAAGTATGTGTTAAAATGTCAGTCTTGTGGCATGTGATTTTCACCCAAAAGTATGTGTTAAAATGTCAGTCTTGTGGCATGTGACTTCATCCAAAAGTATGTTAAAATGTCAGTCCTGTGGCATGTGATTTTCATCCAAAAGTATGTGTTCAAATGTCAGTCTTGTGGCATGTGATCTTCATCCAAAAGTGTGTTGTCAAATGTCAGTCTTGTGAAATGTGATTTTCATCCAAAAGTGTGTGTTCAAATGTCAGTCCTGTGAAATTTGATTTTCATCCAAAAGTGTGTTAAAATGTCAGTCCTGTGGCATGTGATTTTCATCCAAAAGTATGTGTTCAAATGTCAGTCCTGGTGTAACTGATTTTCTTCCAAAAGTATGTGTTAAAATGTCAGTCCTGTGGCATGTGATTTTCATCCAAAAGTATGTGTTAAAATGTCAGTCTTGTGGCATGTGACTTCATCCAAAAGTGTGTTAAAATGTCAGTCCTGTGGCATGTGATTTTCATCCAAAAGTCTGTGTTCAAATGTCAGTCTTGTGGCATGTGATTTTCATCAAAAAGTATGTGGTAAAATGTCAGTCTTGTGGCATGTGATTTTCGACCAAAAGTGTGTGTTCAAATGTCAGTCCTGTGAAACGTGATTTTCATCCAAAAGTATGTGTTAAAATGTCAGTCCTGTGGCATGTGATTTTCATCCAAAAGTATGTGTTCAAATGTCAGTCCTGGGGCATTTGATTTTCTACAAAAGTATGTGTTAAAGGGTCAGTCCTGTGGCATGGTATTTTCATCAAAATTGATATGTGAAAATTTTGGTCCTGTGACATGTGATTTTCATCCAAAAGTATGAGTTTAATTGTCGTCCTTGTGGCATGTAATTTTCATTCATAAGTGTGTGTTCTAATGTTCGTCCTTTGACATGTGATTCAAAAGTATGTGTTAAAATGTCAGTCCTGTGACATGTGATTTTCATCCAAAAGTATGTGTTAAAATGTCAGTCCTGGTGTATCTGATTTTCATCTAGAAGTGTTAAAATCTGTCTTGTGGCATGAGATTTCATCCAAGGGTATGTGTTCAAATGTCAGTCCTGTGACAATGTGATTTTCATCCAAAAGTATGTGTTAAAATGTCAGTCTTGTGGCATGTGATTTTCATCCAAAAGTATGTGTTAAAATGTCAGTCCTGTGGCATGTGATTTCATCCAAAAGTGTGTGTTAAAATGTTAGTCCTGTGGCATGTGATTTTCACCGAAAAGTATGTTAAAATGTCAGTGATTTAAAGTACTCAGTCCTGTGGCATGTGAATATCATCAAAGGTTTGTGTTAAAATGTCAGTCCTGTGGCATGTGATTTCGTCCAAAAGTGTGTGTTAAAATGTCAGTCTTGTGGCATGTGATTTTCATCCAAAAGTATGTGTTCAAATGTCAGTCCTGGTGTAACTGATTTTCATCCAAAAGTGTGTGTTAAAATGTAAGTCCTGTGGCATGTGATTTTCATCCAAAAGTATGTGTTAAAATGTCAGTCTTGTGGCATGGCGATGTCCTCCTCGTGTCCCAATTAGTCTACCAAATGCATAAATACAGAACACAATACGGACTCAATGAGTCTGATATGGATTTCATCTTTGAACCACCTGGGCTTATGTTGGATGACAGTTTCTTCAATCATCCTTTATCCCTAGCCCCAGTGTGACTCCAATGCCTGCATTGGAGTCACAGTTCGCTAAATGCAAAAAACTTGAGATTCAAGTTCCTTGCCGTTCGTGGTCAAACATCAAGTCCTTGCTTCAAATTAATTATATCATAACAATCTACTTACTCTAATGCAGCGTTCGTGATACTTTTCATGTCTTTGAAGTCATCCAAGACCTTGTAACTTCACAAAATAAACAATTTAGTGAGAAAAAAGCATCAACAAAATTACGTAGCCATTACTCAGACAATTGTGACGTCATCAGTAGGGTAAAGTTCTTTGAGTCTGACACTTATTTTCTGTACATTTAAAAAAAGTGATATGTTGCTTGGTCTCTGGGTTATTGATTGTCAACCAAGGCCTAAAATTAAAGGTTTTTACTAAATCTAACAGAAAATTGACAATTGGACAGCAGAAGAACTAAATGAGTGGCTAAATGTCTGAAATAAAAAATGACATAGGGTATCTTTGAGTCGGACAGTTGTGTTCCAAAAACATGAATCAAAGATACAGGTTCTTTAGAGACTTCCCTTCAATTAAAAAAGCCAATATTAGAGCACAGAATAGGTTAAACGTACTCCTAACTGAATGATAAAAAACTGAAGTATAACCAATACCATAGGCCAGTAAAAAATACCTCAAACATGACAAAATTCTGTAAAAATTCACAAATTTCTGTCACAAAATTGAGAGAAAAACGGGTTTTTTACCCCATCTATAGAGCCATGAAAAACACACTTTCGTTGTTCATATCATGCTGATACTTCTGGCATAGGTAAAGGACATCTTGGGCTACGAATTGGTACCAAATATACTGGTATAAGAGCTCTCAATTTGCCAGTGGAGCCCGACAAAAAGTGTCCGACTTAAGGTTACCTTCTCTAAGTGTCCGACTCAAAGAGCATTACCCTACAGGTCAGTGACCTCATACTGCTTTTGTTGTGACGTCACCATTCATGCAAGAACTCGCTTGTTAGAGTCTGATGTGTTTCATGAGGATGTCAACTATGTGGGCACATTACAGTGGCTTAATCAAAATGCAGGCAGTCATAAATATACACGAACACTAGAGGAACACCCACAGTTTAGTGCTAGCTAATTTTTATAACAATATAAAAGTACATGTCAAGCCAATAGACAAAAACAAAAGATGAACATTTTTCACAAGTTTTTTGCATTTGGCGAACTGTGACCCTGTTGTGCCAACAGGCCACAGCGAAGGGTCACAGGTTTGGGGCTACTTTATCCCGCATCATGAAAGTCTATCCTTCCCTGTAGACTGGATGCATTGTCATTTCCTGTGATAGGGGAAGGTGAATTACATCTGCTGGTACACTTGAGCTCTATCAACTCTTCTGCGTCTAATATGGATTTCATCTTTGAACTACCTGGGCTTATATTGGTTGACAGTTTTTTCAATCATCCTTTATCCTGCATCATTGAAGTCTATTCTTCCCTGTAGACTGTGGATACATTGTCATTTCCTGTGATAGGGGAAGGTGAATTGCATCCGCTGGTCCACTTGAGCTCTGTCAGCTCTGCTGCGTCTGATACAGATTTTTCATCTTTGAACCATTGGAGGAAGGGTCAGCTCAGTTGGTAGCACACTGAGCTTCCAATCACTGGGTTGCGGGTTCGAAACCAGCCCTTGGCGACTTACCAGGACCTAAGTAGGACAGCAGTTTGAATCAGTGATGGGCACAATTCAACATTGCTCAATTAAATTCCATTCATTTCAGGACTAAGGTCAATTGAATTCATTTAGTTTCTTACAGTTGGTCAATTCAATTCAATTCACGCACTAAGGCTATTCAATTCAATTTTATTCATTCAAGTGTCAGATGTCTAGTTGTCTACACTGTTGCATGTTCTTTGTAGAGAATTAACAATTTGGTTGTCTCTGCAGTCAGTCTTGCCCTCCTTGCGCGACAAAGACCCCAGTTAAGGAAAACAGCCTTTCCACTGCACCAGTTGAAGCAGGCACAGACAAAAAATGCCTGGCAAGTCTGGATAGTCGACAGAAATCATGGCAATGACATGCCCAAAATTTCAATGGACAATCTATCTGTGGCTGTGAGTCCAGGAGTTGCACATAGCTATCCAGTTCTGTGGTTTTTCTTTTACGTTTAGGCGAACTAGACAAAATATTGAAGGTCCTTTTCTTCGACAAAGGGGTCTTTGGTGTGGCCTCGGAATCGCTCTCTTGACTCCCTCCTTCTGACTCCCCATCGTGTGAAGATGCAAGGGTCTTCATCTCCCGAGAAACCATATCCATTGCCTCCCGCCATGTGACAACCTGAAGATCTGCAATGATAATGAATACACATACTGAAGAATTTCTTTTATGTTGTTCAGAATCAGGTGTTAGGTTGTTAAGAAACATTCTTGTGGAACTGGGCTCACTCAATGAAATTATATATTTATGTGTATCAAGTTTGCTTACCGGTGTCAGGTGAATGAAGTATACTTGTCACACGAGGATCCAAAAACTTTGTCCCGCAAAGTTTCCTCAAAATTAATCTACTTCTAATTCCCTCAAGGAGCTTTTGAGCTAATGTCTTGAATGTATGGCTTCCACTCTCTTTAATTTCTGAAACAAGAGTTAGTCTCAAGTAAGAGGAAGTTTTAATGCTGAATACCATTTAAACGATTGTTGAAATGTTATATCCTAATTTATCATAACCACCTTTATACTCATTAGAATACCTTTGTAAGTGTCAATGATAGATGGGATGACCAGAGATGATGTGACTGTATCAGCCTGCAATTTGTCGGTCAATTCGGCCAATGGCTCAAGCATCATTGAAGTCTATTCTTCCCTGTAGACTGTGGATGCATTGTCGTTTCCTGTGATAGGGGAAGGTGAATTGCATCCGCTGGTCCACCTGAGCTCTGTCAACGGATTTCATCTTTGAACCACCTGGGCTTACGTTGGATGACAGTTTCTTCAATCATCCTTTATCCTGCATCATTGAAGTCAATGCATCCTCAGTCTACAGGGAAGAATAGTCATTTCCTGTGATAGGGGAAGGTGAATTGCATCTGCTGGTCCACTTGAACTCTGTCAGATCTGCTGCGTCTGATATGGATTTCATCTTTGAACCACCTGGGCTTATGTTGGATTACAGTTTTTTCAATCATCCTTTATCCTGCATGATTGAAGTCAATGCATCCACAGTCTACAGGGAAGAATTGTCATTTCCTGTGATAGGGGAAGGTGAATTGCATCCGTTGGTCCACTTGAGCTCTGTCAACTCTTCTGCGTCTAATACGGATTTCATCTTTGAACCACCTGGGCTTATGTTGGATGACAGTTTCTTCAATCATCCTTTATCCTGCATCATTGAAGTCTATTCTTCCCTGTAGACTGTGGATGCATTGTCATTTCCTGTGATAGGGGAAGGTGAATTGCATCTGCTGGTCCACTTGAGCTCTGTCAACTCTTCTGCGTCTAATACGGATTTCATCTTTGAACCACCTGGGCTTATGTTGGATGACAGTTTCTTCAATCATCCTTTAACCCGCATCATTGAAGTCTATTCTTCCCTGTAGACTGTGGATGCATTGTCATTTCCTGTGATAGGGGAAGGTGAATTGCATCTGCTGGTCCACTTGAGCTCTGTCAACTCTTCTGCGTCTATTGCGGATTTCATCTTTGAACCACTGGAGGAAGGGTCAGCTCAGTTGATTGCTCACTGAGCTTGCAATCATTGGGGGGTTAGTTCGAAACCAGCCCTTGAAAGTTACCAGGACCTAAGCAGTTTGAATCATCCTTTGGCCTCACTGCTATATCCTTTTTCTGTCCTAATTAACCTACCAAGTGCACAAATACTGGAAATAAAACCCAAATCATCCATATGTCCACCATTGAGCCACTGGATGGACGTTTCATCTTCACTTTCATGCTATGGGGGTAGATAATGTATTTTTCCATAGATGAAAAAATATTGGTAACTATTTCATGTCAAATGACCTTCTGTCGCAACTACCCGGTCTGTTTAATATCAAGAGCAGTGACAGACCATCCTGAAATGTCAGTTGGCATTCATTGCATTTACACTGTTGCTGATACCTGTAGCAGCGGACGTAATAATTAAATAACACATACCTTTTAACATAAATTTGCGTCATGATCATGCATTTCTGCATAGCTGTTAACTTTTTACATGGACTTCTGATATTCAAGTGACAGGTAAATTTGTGTCACTTCCTACTTCTGCTTGCACACAATGCAAAAAAACAGAGAACAACTGTAACTGACTTGGTCAAATTAATGTGTTTCACACTTTACATGATTTCTGTAGAATGGACAACTGAATGCTTCACAATGAGAAACTCAACATACTCACTGCTGTCGAAATCAAGTAGCACGTCTGACAACGTATGAAACATTCCCACATTTGAATACCTGCTCCCATATGGAGGAACATGTGCTGCAACAATAACTAACTTTTTGCCAATACCCAGAATATCATCATTACTTTTCATAACTACACGATTTTTGTGGGGATAAGATACACTAACAAATTTACTGGCAGCATTTTCCTTGACAGCTCTGACCTTTCAACAAAAAACAGTACTTGATCTAGTCACTGACGATATTTATTGAGCCCTTATTTTTTTCATTCAAATGACCTTTTGTCGGTTGTTCTAAAATTGATTTGAAAACAAACGAACACAGAGACAAAGACAGAAAAAACAAAATTATTAACAAATAACAATTCGACTGGATTATCAACTCCCTTGATACAAACCAAGAATGTCTTTAAAGAGCCCGACAAGGTGCTGATGAGACGTAAGGTGCAAACACACACACACACGCATGCTCTACTTTCTGATGGGGGGGGGGGTAGGCCTGGTAGGGTTGGTCTAGTGGTAGCGTGCTGGGCTGCCAATCACTGGGACCCGGGTTTGAATCCAGCTCTTGCCGGGTCACCTGGGCCTATGTTGGACGGCTGTTTCAATCATCCTGCACCTCATTGCTGTGTCCTCCTCCTGTCATAATTAGCCTACCAAGTGCATAAATACAGGACGTAAAGCCCCAAACATCCATCCATCCATCCTCTACTTTCTGATGCAGATCGATCTGGGTATTCGGCAGATTGTTCATAACTTGGCTGTAAGACGGATAACTGGCTAGGGATTTGGAAAACTGCGAGTCGGGTACAATTATTGAATTACTGAACCGAAGACTCTTCGTTGTCGCCTGACTGCTAAGCAGTCTTGACACAATCCTCCTGCCGTAAAATAGTCATAAATGGAGTCCTACTTGATTTTTATTCTCCTACGAGGAAGGATGGTTACCTGGGTCGAATTTGCCATGATTTCTACTGATTATCTTGAGAAACCCAATTTTGACACTTGCCAGTACTTTATTAAAACCACTTCAGGCCATGGGAATTTTCAGTGACATTTGACAGCTCTTTCTTGTGACAGCACTGCACCACGTGAGTTTGTTATGACAGCAATGTCCCAGGCTTACTAATCCAGGCACGGGATTGGTCCTTCAGCTGACCATGTGACGTTACCAACGCTGAATGTAGACAAAATCCAAGTTTCAAGCGGCCACGAATTTGACACGTACACTCAACAAAAACTGAATGCCATAATTAAAATACACCGTCCTTGCGTACTCAAAATAGTCTTATACTAATTTTCAGATTAATCCGTGGCTTTTTTCATTGATAGTCTTTGCAAAGCGAGGAAGTTGTCTAGGTGGCGGTTGTGTGGTGCTATTTTTCTTTACTACTGCCCCCGCAGGTCTCGGGCCTCCTCGTGGCAGTGGGTGGTAGCACTAAGGTGAAGACCTCTATCCTTAGTGGCCAACATGAGACAGTGCACCTGCGCGGTGTCCCCTACCTAGCAGGGGAATATCAATGAATATGTCATTAACCATGTTTCCAAACCGGATCGTACGTCAACCGGGTAACCAAGGTGCGCGTCCCTCAGTGGGAAACCAGGCTGAGATCGAAAAGTTAGCGACTGGACTACCAAGATTGTTGAAACGGGTGATGCGGGGCGGTCTGATGAATCTGGTGAATCTGAAGATGAGGAGGATGAAGACGAAGAAGAAAATGACGAGGATGATGTCGATGGGCTTGGGGAGGGTGGCAAGGGGATTGAAGAGTACGGGTTGACTTCCAAGTTGACAGGAAGGGGGGCGTGTTCGGCCAGCGAATGCGCTGGCAGAGTTGGCAGAGTTGTAGTGAAGGACCATTTCCTCGCTCAGTTCGGCCAGCTGTTGTATCATTCTGTCTTCTGCGTTGGGGCAGCTTGGTTGAGCTTCAGACGACGACTCACTCCTTCTTCCTGCCCATGCATCCTTGCTTTGCTGCCTTCCCATGACCCTAATATGTCGACCTACTACTACACCCTGAGCCCAAGAATTGACTTTGAAATAAGCCTCGTCAGGCAATTTGTTCCGGCTTAGCTCCTTCATTCTTTGATGCCTTTCGAAGGTCCGGCAATGGTCCCGGAGCTTGTCCGGCCACAGGGTTCGAAACCCGCACAAAGTGCACCTCCCAGGTGTTTCCTCGTCTGCCAGATGACACTTCAAAAAGTGGAGCCGGTTGTGATGCTTGTCGTTCTGATACGTGCAAAGCATGCACTCGTACATCCTTCCTCTCGAACCTGAAAATTGTCATTATTTATTTTAGAAAAATTTCTCCTTTAGATTAGACAACCATCTAGAGACCGGAGTCCCACTGTATGGCTTGTGTTTGTCATGATGTAGAACTCTTTTCTTTCCACTCCTGTTTGCCTCTAAATAGCCCACACTGGTGCTGATGGGGCGTAAAACACAAACTCACTCACTCACTCACTCACTTTCCACTCCTGTTGAGTTGGATCTGGTAGATCCAATCGTTGAATTTATTAACTACTATTCCAGGACCCTCATAAACAGGTTGAAGTTTTGGACAGATTCCTTCTTGTTGCTTCTCATTCAACACCCAAACAAGCTCGCCTGTTCAGTAATTAAAACTAGATTCCATTGCATCATACCTAGATTTTTGCCTATTTGCTGCTACACTCTAAAAAATTTCAGACAAAATTGGTTTTTTAGATTCAAAATGGTTTTTTGAAAAACCAAATTTCAATGCAAATCAACATGGTGAATTTTGAAAATCCATATTGGTTTTGCATTGAAATTTGGTTTTTCAAAAAACCATTTTGAATCTAAAAAACCAATTTTGTCTCGGCATTTTTTTGAGTGTACCTGTAAATGATCTCTAGCTATTTAGTGAGCTATAAACAACTTCTCACGCAAGTCAGACACATTTTGGCCTCAGACTAATCCTGATTTATTTCCAGTTTTTCCCAACAAAGCTATATCAAGTGGACTCCTCACTTCTCGTCCTAAGATCATCATATTAGGAGAGAGTGTGTCGTAGACTCATGTGGTGTTGATCTGTACGCTCCTGCAAGGCAACCTAAGTATAAATCCCATTCTTTCTGATCTTTAACATATGCCCCAATCATGGCAAGCAATGTCTTGTTGAATCTCTCAACCTGCCCATTACAGCCCCCTCAGGTATGGGCCTCCTCGTGGCGGTGGGTGGTAACACTATAGGTGAAGACCTGTATCCTTAGTGGCCAACACGAGACAGTGCGCAAGCACACGTCTCCCCGACGGAAATGGGGCAACCTGTTTGCCGTGGGTTGCGACCCGTGTCGGAGGATGAAGGGGTCCTGGTAGTTGAGTTGGGTGGGCCTAACCTGGTCCCTCCCATACAATACACTACTTTGGCCTGGATTTCTCCTAGACGGGAGGCTGGATTGGCCCGGTCCAGTCAATCGGCTTGTCATGTTGTCACTAGGGCTTCGGTCCTATTTGGCCATGGCTGATGGGTCAATCAAAGAAGGTTCTGACCAAGTCTACATGCTGGCCATGTTTTAAATATGATTGCAGCTGTATCTCTTACCAAGCCTTCTACGAGTATATCCCCCATGTATCCCTGGACTAGGGTACTGGGCGCAGCCCTACCCATATTAGTCCCCCTTGTTGGGCTCCTTGGTGGGTGGGGAGCATGGGGGATGAACATCACAAATTCCTATGGCATACTCTCTTCCTAATTCACAGTCTCGACTAAAACGGCAGCGGTCATCCTCGGATGACTGTATCGACCCGGAACTTCTAAATCGACAAACGACAACACGAAAATCAGAGTACCGACACGGGTACATAGTGTTCAAACCAACTAACAGGCTATCTCCCTTCGCCATCTACAAGACCATACTTCAAGAAGTCGGCGAACCTGCAGAGACAACCTTACAGAGAGATGGAACCGTCCTATTTAAGACCAGAAACGACGACCAGACTCGAAAACTCCTTAGGCTGAAAGATGTTGCAGGTACCCAGGCCATAATCGAGCCTCATCGGACCTTGAATACTTCCAAGGGAGTGGTTTTCTCCTCCCTTAGCTATTTAGATTCGGACGACGATTTACAAGAATGGTTTGAAACTTTTACTGATGTCATTCATTTTCATAGAATCCCACAGAGGGATAATCGGGAGCTTCTTATCTTGACTTTTTCAGACACGACTCTTCCAGAGAGTGTCAAAGTTATATGGGAGCAATGTAAGGTACGACCCTACATCCCCAATCCAAGAAGATGCTACAAATGTCAACGTTTCGGTCACCTGAGCAAGTGGTGCCGACGACAAGAAGTTTGTGGACATTGTGGATCCCAGGACCACGTTCAATCAAAGGAACAACCTTGCTCAGCCCCTCCTCTTTGTGTCAACTGTAAGGAGGATCATCCCTCTTACAGCAAAACTTGCAGACAGTGGACTAAGGAAAAAGAAATCCTCACATTGAAGGCAACCCAAGCGATATCTTTTCCGGAGGCTAGAAGGATCGTGGACCAGCACTCAGGAATGCCCAGCTATGCGGACATTGCAGGATATCGACATCCTCATCAACGTGCGACACCAAGACGAAGACTACAACTCGAAGAACACAGCATCAACAGATCACACCAACAACACACAGAGAACCCAGAAGACACTAGCAGACACTTGGAAAGAACAAATGAAAAAACCACTCTAAAGACAACAAACACCACAAAACTGTCTACTCCCGGGCGGACCTTGAAGAACCAAAAACACCAGCTGGCACCACAACTCCTCCAGATACAGCAATGGAAGAAGAACATCCAAATGAAGCAGCCACTGAAGAGGAACAGGAAGGATCAAATGATGGTGGGGACACTACACCCAGCAACGAATCAATGGAAGAAGAACAAGAGGAAGAGGAAGAACATGAAGAGGATCAAGGGGACTTGCAGGAAGAAGAAAACGAAGAAGGACAAGAGGAAGAGGGAGAAGATGATCCAGGAAACAAAGAACAGGGTGGAATGGACAAAAAGGAAACAAAACCTGTGGATGAAGGAAAAGACAGGGCACAAAACGAAGACAACCAAACAATCACAACCAAAGATTATCTTTACTACTTCCTAGATGAAGAACCATCACCTGAAAAGATTGAAAAATTCCGACCGAAGTTTATACGCTACTGGCTAGAACCGGCAGTGAAGCATCTTCAAATGTCTGGCTTTGGCAATGTGTCTCACCACCATTATGAACTTATTCTTCCTTTCGGTTACCTGAAATGGGCCTAACATATCAAGTCCTAACCTATCCCATTGTCCTCCCACTGGCATGCATTGAACCCAGAGGTGCCTTAGGATTCTTCGTTGATTTCTTAGTTGTAGTGCAAACATCATACTTTGCATTCAAATATTAACATCATTCTCAATGTCGAACCAGTAGAACTTTAGAGTTTGCTTCAAAGTTTTCTTCCTGCCAAAATGTCCTGACAAAATGCAGTCATGCATTTGTCTCAGAACCAAGTCTCGCAACTGTCGAGGAATAATTAGCTGCAAGTAGGAATCTGTACCATCTACTTTATGAAATTTCTTGTACAAAAGACCATCAATGAATTCAAGACTGTTGAAAAAGTTCCAATAATGTCGAATTGCTGGACTACATCCGGCAATCGTTGCTCCGGTTGGTCTAAATCCAGCCTTCACCCATTCAATCACTTTAGCCAACTCAGGATCAGATTTCTGGTACATCTTTAACTTCAAATAGTCTACTTTGTCAGACGCAACTTTTCTCAAGTGCTTAAGCGAGTCTGACCCCCTACTTAACATATTAATTAACTTTGGCCACAATCTGCCGCCGTCAGGAGACAGCCCTAACGTTGCATTCCTGTTTGTAAAATAAGGCCGGAAAACATGTTCTGAAAACTTGCCAAATTTGTTGATCATAGAGTTAGGAAATTCAGTCAGCACAGATAAAATCCATGACACAACCAGAGAGAGTCTGATGAAAGGACCACGTTGATTATTGACTCTTGATTTCATTATGGTTATGAAGTTATTGTGAAAAATTTTCGACAACACTGTTGCAGAAAAAATTAAGTGCCAAACCGACGGAACCTTTTTTATTTACCCTCAGAATGAGAAATGAAAAGAGAAACTGAAATGGTCAATAAAATAGACTGCACCAAGGTCTCTATTGAACCTTTCAAAGACCAGGCAAAGGCCTTATCTTCTCGGAGGGGAGCACACACAGGTTCTGACTCTCATCTAAAGAAGTGGTTCCAGAAACATGGCATTGAACAATTCAGACGTCTGTCCCAAACAATGGATATGAATCACTACAACTGACATTCAAAGACAACAAAGTACCAGGCAGAAACTGCCTTCACCACACTCTAAAAAATTTCAGACAAAATTGGATTTTTAGATTCAAAATGGTTTTTTGAAAAACCAAATTTCAATGCAAAAAACCAACATGGATTTTTCAAAAATCCATGTTGGTTTTTGCATTGAAATTTGGTTTTTCAAAAAACCATTTTGAATCTAAAAAACCAATTTTGTCCCGAAATTTGTTAGAGTGCAGACCGACCAAGGAAGAAACAATGAATTCTCCTAAACAGTGAATTCTCCTGAACTAGTTTTATGCACATCACCCAAGAAAGAGATCCGACAAAGTCAGCATCCTCTCCTAATATCCTACGGACAAAGACATCACTCGACAAAGTCAAGAAGAAGGAATCCTTTGTGTATGCCCAAAGCATATATAATCACTCACAAATATCAACAAATATCCACAAAAGACTGTCATGGATTTTGGCTTAGTCTTTTGACTTTGACCAAAGAGCCTATTTGACTATTAGCCTATTTGATATTAGGCTCAATTTTCATTGGCTGTTGGATATTAGATTGGAATCTCATTCAATTCTCAGTGTGTCCAATGAGAATGCAGCTTAATATCCACTGGCCAATCATGGCTCTGTGGATATTAGGGTTGACTGTCATTGGATAGGATATTTGGCCGAAATCTTATTGGACAGGATATTAAGTAGCATTCTCATTGGACAAACTATTAACTACAGTGTCCCGTACTGTGGATATTAAGGTGGATTTTCATTGGTAAAGATATTAGGGGGTATTCTCATTGGTCAGTTCACTATTATCCAAAGTTGGATATTTGTCAAAATCCACTATAGCATAAAAGAGTTATTGTGAGTGGCTTGGGCATGTATCCAAAGTATAAGATCTTTGCCAAAATCCACTATAATTGGGAGTGAGCGATAATATGTGATTTAGGCATCCGCCCAAAGGACCTATATTTTGCCCAAAGACCTCGTGGATATTTTGAAGGATGCGATGACTTTGGAAAAGTCATGCCAAAAGGAGTCGTACTGCCCAAAGGCCCTATAGTTTGCCCAAAGACCCTATAATTTGCCAAAAGACCCTACATTTTGCCCAAAGGCCTAATATCCATGCCCAATAGGTCTATTGGGCACAATAGTGGATATTGGCGGTAACATCCTTGGCTTCTGAAAACAAGAAACCTCCCAAAACTAGAAAACAAGAAAGCTCAGCATACCGATTGTCTCCTCGCACCTGTAGACAAATGTAAAATGACAAGTCCTACCAACAAAAAGGCACCTTCCACAAGTAACAAACTCAACACATCAAAACCATTGGTTTTTGAGATACCAAGATGCTTAAAAGAAACCAAGCATGTCTCTAAATAGCCCAATCAGGTGCTGATGAGAAGTAAAACACCAACTCATTCACTCACTCACTTTTCTTTACTAGTGTTGCCTTTGTCAAACTCAGCCACCACTATCTTGTTATTTTTTACGAGTTACCTGCAGCTTTGCTGAAATTTTGCTCCACAGCTTATACTCACCTCCCAAGATCCTCAAGGGCCTCCTTGTCGAAGGAATTTCATTGTTTGAATGCTCATTTGCTCATCCAAAACATGGATCTTCACTCTAAAAAATGTCGGGACAAAATAGGTTTTTTAGATTCAAAATGGTTTAAAAAAATCCATGTTGGTTTTTTGCATTGAAATTTGGTTTTTCAAAAAACCATTTTGAATCTAAAAAAACCTATTTTGTCCGACATTTTTTAGAGTGTTCCTGCTTTTCAAATTGCAAACATTTCAATGACCATTTGTTCTTCAGCAATATTATAATGTATAAAAAGTAAATGTTGATACTATTATAAAGAGTGGCAACCAGAGGTTTCGAAGAGGTGTCTTTTGTCTCGTAAACTTCTACTTCAATGTGTTTGAAGGTTTTTTCTTAACAAACTGTCATGCAGTTGCAGGGAACTTGACCATAATGATTTCCTTGTCAGTTTCTTGATAAAAGTTAAAACTTTGTTTGAATTATACCAACTTCATGAGACCAATGAAATACATCCATACAGATATAGTGAAGCGGTTTGCCTGCTGTAAAAAGTACGTATGATGCATATTGGTTTTTTTAAAAATCACAAGTCATTTGCTCTTGTCCAAATTTGTTTGCCTTAGTTTCTTATATATGGCATAATAGTTATAGAAAAAAAAAAGGTTAGGTGTATCTATAGTAGGGTGTGTCAATTTTTAATTTTTATGCCAATTCAAAAAGCACTAGTGCCTTAAATTTGCGTTTTGACCTGGAGAATCCAAATCTGTTCTCGAAATGGCGATACGCCAATTCTTACCTACTTCAATTTTGGTTCAAAGTTTTAAAGTTTTTTTCGTTTTTGACTATTTTCTCCAATCCGCGGTTCTCTATAACTTTGTCAATATTTGTCATACAACATTCTTATTGACATGGTTGGAAAGCTCACAAAAAGAGCTTCATTTTGCATACCAACATCAATGGTGTAGGACGATATCTTGACTCCTACTGCTCTTTGGCCTCCATTTTTTAGAAATGAAAATGTTGCAGACAGTCTAATCCCGTCAAAAAAAGGCTTTTGAATTTTTTTCCACTGATAATTGCAGTGATGCACTTTCTCCAAGTTCCAGAATGACAAAATATTAAAACTTTTTGATTTTTTACCATGGGAGTGCCTGGCTTGTAAGCGATGAAGTTGTATTGTTAAAGTTAGTTGAAAACTTGTAACATGTGAGATAGGGTCTGTTGCATTTCATGTCATATCTTCATCAGAATTTATTGCAGGGCAACATGAGTGGTACCACATGAAAGAAAATATTCTTAGCATTCTTATGGTACCAGTGATGTTGTCCTATTATTAATTCTTATGAAGTTAAAATATTAAATATAACAGCACCTCCCTGATTTGTTTCAATACTTCGGACAAAATGTAGCATTAAAACTTCCAAGCTCATAAAGAAGGATTTTCCATGGTCAAAAATTTTTAAAATATTTTTTTGCTTATTCTGGAACTTAGAGGAAGTGCATCACTGCACTTATCAGTGAAAAAAAAATTCAAAAGCCTTCTTTTGACGGGATTAGATGTCTGCAACATTTTCATTTCTAAAACATAACGTGCACAAGGCACTTTAAAGCAGACCTCGTGGCATGCAGTGAGAATTTGCCATTAAATCATAAATATGTGATAATAGTGAGAAAATGCTTATGGGATTTTTTTTTGTAATCTGTTGATTGCTATTTGCTAAAGATACCCTTTTTTCTGTACAATTGCATTTGGAGATGGGGGGGGGGGAGGATGCATATGACATCATTCATTGCTACAGCACTGGGTTGAATGGATTTCCCTTGCCAGAGAGTTTATTATGGGATTAACATGTACCAAAATTGATCACTTCACGTTGAGGCCCATCACATGATACGTGGTAAATGGCATTATGATTGAAGAAGGCAGGCAGCAGAAACTTGACCCACAAGATATGGCAGAATTTCAATCTCATAAGCAGCTCCTCTACGAGGTCTGCCAAAAATGGAAGCCAAAGAGCAGTAGGAGTCAAGATATTGTCCTAGACCATTGATGTTGGTATGCAAAATGAAGCTCTTTTTGTGAGCTTTCCAACCATGTCAATAAGTATGTTGTGTGACAAATATTGAAAAAGTTATAGAGAACCGCGGATTGGCGAAAATAGTCAAAAACGAACAAAACTTTAAAACTTCGAACCAAAATTGAAGTAGGTAAGAATTGTCGCATCACCATTTTGAGAACAGATTTGGATTCTCCAAGTCAAAACGCACATTTTAGGCACTAGTGCTTTTTGGATTTGCATAAAAATTAAAAATTGACACTCCCTAGTCTATAGGAGCTCCAGTATATTCTGTGGATTGATTTATCATCATCCCAGAAGGTTTACCATCTTACTGAACGTGCAACGTACTCAGATCTATTGATCCTCAATTTTTTTTGTCATGGTTTCAGCAAAATTCACATTTTATACCTTTTTTGTTGCTTAAAATATTACATTTAGAACAAATTGTCTCAATTCAATTAAGTGTGCAATATTCCTCCGTCTCTCAGTCACTCACTATTTCTGTAAACGCAATTGTCATTGATTTTAGCTTTCAATAATATTCTTTTTCCTTTCAAAAAGTTTCTTAATGCATTTTTTTGACTATGATTTATTATTACAAAGTGCAAATACCTTTTCCATTGTCTTAACGTCTTGCAAAAATTGATCGTGAAACACTTTTTAAAAGCAAACGTACTACAAATCAATGAAGGATATTGAACTTCTGAATGGAATGACTTAACTGTTTGATATAGCTAAAAGCTTGTTTATCAATTAATCAATCAATTTTCAGTGATTTGCATGTTTCTAACAGTATAATAAATGCTGTCTGTTAAGTGACATGTCATTATCAGTTATCACAATAGACTTTTTTTTCTACTCTCTTATGTTCAGAAAGATTTCAAAGTTGGACTGGAACCGTTTGATTGAATCCACTTAGACAAGACACAATCTTTTATTACACCTATTGGAAATTATGAGGGTCACCACACTAACAATGGCTTTGTTTCTTTATTTCAACATAATTGTTAATGGAACTACGACAAATTTATTATTTATAAAACAGACAAAAGACTTAAATTGTCACATTTTACAAAAAAAAAAATTTCAGTCACCAAATATTGGAAATGGAGCGACCTTCTGCAGTGTGTCATGCATTCAGTTAGCAACGGATACATGCGTCTGCACTGGATGGAAGAAAGTAAAGGGTGTATGCAGAATGTGTTATGAATGCAGTGGAGGAGGAAACACTTCACCATTGAAAGCAGCTTATGTCTATGAGGATTCCAAAGGAGGTTTGATTACATTTTTCACCAGAAACATAATTATTGAATTATTAAATTACTTATTTCTTAATTATAATACTGTAGGCCTGAACCAACTTATGGGTTTGAAAATAATTGACCAAGAAAACAGCAAAATGTTGTTAAGGGATGTCCTAAGTCCACAAACATAATTATTGAAAATTTAAACGACTTATTTCTTAATACTGTGAGCCTAAACCCACTTATGGGTTTGAAAATAATTGACCAAGAAAACAGTTAGCACAATGATGTAAACGGAAGTCAGGTGAAGATTTTAATGCAGGCAACAGAAAAAATTTTAGATACTCCTCATTCCCTAGAGCATCCCCTGTGGTCCCAGTAACTGAGAAAGACCAACATAACACCCTTCACTTCTGCATAGACTACACCCATCCTTTTGATATATTCAGTCAATGGCAATGTATATTCACATATTTTTCACCCTCAACCTTATGTCGTAATTCCATCAGCTGTCCATTGACCCACGAGACCAGGAAACGATTATGTTCATCTGCCACAGGGACATTTTCAAGTGGACTCACCTCCCAATGGGTTTAACCAATGTGGGTGCCAAGTTCCAAAGGGCAGTGGTGATCATTCTCAAGTGTTTCATAGTCAATTCACTTATGGCCTATTAAATGTAACTAGTCATTTGCCCGTAGATTGAGGAAAAAGGACAGAATACAATGTAATAGATAGAGAGATAGATAGTCAGATGGACTTGAAAAGGGTAGAGTTGTCTCGTAGTAGGTTTAGAAAGACACATAGCAAATTAGAAGATCAGGGAAATGAGAAGATCAGACATTAAGTATAAGTTGAGATGATTGCATATACTGTATCATTTTAATTTATATAGCAATAAGGCCGTGCTAGCGGCAGAGTTAGATGGAATAGCTATGGCACTAAATGCAAGTGCAAATTGTGCTGAAAGGAAGTGAGCAAGTGAAGCAAGTGGGAGAGACCTTGCAGGTGTTGCCCTCTTGTGTATAATGCAGGAATCAGCTTAAAAGTAATTATCATTAATTAGGACATGTAAAAGAGTGCAATGGCCTTGAAAAGGGGAGAGTTCTGCCGTGAAGGGCAAATGAAGGCACAGGGAAAATTAGAAGGCCAGGCATTGAGTATAACTTTAGATAAATCCCGTACGTTATCATTTTAATATAAGAGATGATGACATTGTAATTTGTTCTGCTTATGATCAATTTTATCTTTAGGGATCATTGTTATACTGAGCAAGGTAGAGGCAATTTCATGCAAGAAGACTCCCACATATATTCATTGATCAAATTATGCCCTTATATCAGATTGGAACCCGATATACTGTTTACAAAGATTTTAAACTGATTTTGAGCATTCACAAAGGAGCCCGATAACAATGCTGGCCAAATTATTTTGTCCCAGAATCTAAATGCCTTGACTGCTGTAATGGTTGCTGATCAAGTCACTAATTTGGCACAAGCTAAATGTATTACAATATTGGACATTTTGTTGCTAGCGCTCAATGAAGTCACAGATTTTTTTTCTGCTTTATTTTAGCGACAACGCCAAGCCTTGATTCTGGGGAAGATGATGACTGATCTGCTATCACCGGACAACTCACCTACTATCACCGCACCACCTGAAGAAGACACTGACTGATGAAGCTGACCGATACATCATCTTAATAATAATAATTGCCAAATAAAACAAATTTTCTCTCTCTATCTTAGAACGGATCCACGATAATATCAATATGCCAACCATTTATTCAGTGTGGATCTATGATGTTGAAATGTTCCAGCGGTCATATTATAAACAACAATGACTTGTTGGGTGAGGGTTTGCATGTTTGCTCAGTGGTTACATACTGGGCTGCCAATCGCTGGGTCATGGGTTCGAATCCAGCTCTTGGTTCACCTCGGCCTACGTTGGACAGCTGTTTTAATCATCCTTTGCCTCGTTGCCGTGTCCTCCTCCTTTCCTTATTGGCCTTCCATGTGCAAAAAGATGTAAAGCCCCAACCATCAATCCATTGTCAGTGCAAGAACAACACCGAGCAAGACTGCAATTTCATAATTAGAGCCGTGGTATTCTACCCAACCCTATTTGTGAGGAGAGCAAAAATTGGTCATCCCCACAGAGAATTAGAGGTTTATTATCAATTCTGTTGGTTTTTGGGATTTTCCAAGATGATGCATTATAAATGCGTACACAGCAACAATCTGATAGTATAGTATAAATACCCACAGAACTAATGAATTGGGCAAAATTGACAGGATATTGGCCCCCTGGCACATTTATGATTATTGATCGCCATATTTATATGGGACGATCTCTGTAATCATCCTGTCAACAAAAAATGTCTGCACAAAATGACGTGCACACAAAAATGTCGTGCACACAAAAATGTTGTGCACGAATTCATGGAGCTTTCCATTCATTAACCCTTCTGGATACCATGGGCTTCCTCCATTAATGCGTACAGTGCGGAACCAACCACGCCCACATCTCCCGCCGAATCAGAACTCTGTTTCCAGAAACTTTTTCAAAATGATGGGTAGCCATAACAAGTGTTAGGCTGAAGAATGTAAGGTCCTTGGCAATTGGCGTAGAGAGATTTATTGAAAGCCAGTCTATTGCAGCCTTCCTGAAATGAAAAAGAGGTTGAATAACTGTATCATGAGCCGAGGGATTTGCAAAAGGTCTTGGGATCGAGACAGAGAGCGAAAAACATTAGTGCGATGTGAAACGAATGCTAAACACAGCGAGCTAATAATGAATTTTATTTCAGATATTACTTGCAGCAGATTCTATTAGTATGAGTTTCTCTAGGCAGTTTCTCACTATCTTCGTAGCATTTTCAGCTTGTCTGATTGGGTCCTGAGCAACAAAACATTTTCTGTAACAGGAAAAAAAGGCAATCCTGAGAACTTTTTTATGGAGATTCCATGCTGAAGATAGTGTGTGATAATTAAAAATAATTAAAATTCAAATATATCTCAAAAATTCTCAACAGATGTTTTTGCTTGATACATCAAAATGTCCGCATGACCTTACTGTAAATCACTGCATTAACCATTTTTTTGGTCAATATTTTTGCATCTAAGGGAAATGCAACCTCTTTTTTTTGGAAGGCAAACATTTTTAGCCTGGCTTACCAGGCTAATTCAGGAGTAATGGTCTGAAAATATTGTCTGTCAACTCTACTGTTCAATAACTACAGGTTCAATATATCTGTTTTTGTGTTTTATTGGTTTGTTAGGGTAGCTAGATGTATGGAAAAGAATTTTTTTGTTCCAAATTTTTTTCAATTTTTTCAAAGGAGGAAATTGGGCGACTTCAAGATTTTAACAAATCGTACACATTCTTTTCGTGGTTATTTGGATATTATTTTGTTCATGGAACAACCACAATAACAGTACTTCACTTGCCGCAATTCAGAACAACCTTTCTCTGCCTTTTCCAAAAAAGTAGACTTAACTATTTCACCAGCATTGCCACATATTTTGCCGTCATCACTGCCACTTGAGGCAGGCTTTGAATCCGAGGATTCTTGTTTAGAGGAATGTAACAGATTTTGGGAATTTAAAAGATCTTCACTTACCATGTTAAAGTGCTGCACTGAAGTGTTAGTTCTGCAGTCACTTCTTCCCTTGTAGTACATCAACTTGCAGTTGTTGTGATTTGATGATTCAATGAAATCCAATGCCTTGCAACCAGCCAACGACATGCACTTCTGAATGCACTGGAAGCTGGTGTCTGCAGACTCAGTAGCCATGATCTCTGAAGAGTTTGGCACACTGGCACCAGAAGGACATATTAGCTTGGCCTCTCTACTCGACATACCAAATTTCTTATACCTGTGAAAATAGTCGCAAGGGCCAGCAACGTATAACTTGATCCAAAATGATATTGCAACCAAAATAAGGAAAATGTTGGTAATCCTTTATGCAGCTTGTTTGATTTAAAATTAAGATCTATGAGACGGACTCTTTTTAGAAATTTGAATCATATTATATTCATAATGTCAATGGTAAACATGTAGTTTTGCACTGAGTAACATTTATTAAAACTTAAAGCAAATAAGTATGGATATTTTCCAGAGTTTTTTTTTTCACACGAAACGATCAACACCAGTATTTTAATGATCTTACATGGTATAAATAATATTTTACAGCCGGTAAATTTGACGTGCAAAAAATTATTTCTGGCTCATGTTGATTTTTGCATTCTGAGAGTTATTACAAACACGCACTGCTCCACCAGTCGCTGAATAGCTGCGGAAAGTGAGGGTGGGAAGTGCGCAGCCTACACAATTATACCTTTGGCCTTACGGAAATTTAATCTGCACTATTTTGCTTTTTATTTGTAATAATGAAAGTAAACAGACAAAGAAATTAATCTTGAACTCTTTATTCACAATTTCATCAAATCGACCATCACAGAATCCTTCATCGTGTTCAATTTATGTGAAAATGGAGCAGAAGAACTTGCGGTAGCACTTTGGAGGCAAGATTCTTCTGCACTTGCATTTGCAACAACCTCCTTCACAGCTGCACTTGTCACTGCACTTGCAGATGCCACCACGCTTCTCCTCTGAAAAAAGTGAAAATTTGAAAATGTTGTGCCGAAATCAATATTCAGGAAGTAGTCATATCTATCATAGGGTGGCCTAAAAATGTACAGGAAAATTTTTTTTTCTGAAATTCACATCGCATACCCCCTCATTTTAGGAGAAATGGTGAAAAAAGCACCTTGTTAAAATTTCATGAAAATCAGTCAAGTCTAAGTGGTCTCTCAAGGCCCCTCAATTCTCACCAAAAAGAAACATTTCAACCATTTTCGCCAATACGCGGTTAGCCACAACTTTGTGAATTTTTAATGAACAACATTCTAATTGCAATGGTTGGAAAGGTATCAAAATTAGCTTCAATTTGCATACCAACATTAATGGTCTAGGATGATATCTTGACTCCCATGGACTCTTCAGCTGACAGTGCTAATGTGCGAAAGTGTTTACTGAATGACTAAACCTGTTCAAGAAAAGATTTCCATTAAATTTCACTGTCAATTAACATGTTCTTATTCTCCAAAAGGCAGGATGACCCGATAAAGCATAAAACTTTTTTTTTTACCATGGAGAAACCCGCTTTATGAGCTGTAAAGTTTTAATGTTAGATTTTGTCAAAAGTGCTGAAAACATCGGAGAGGGGCTGTTGCATTTTATAGTTTAACTTCATAAGAGTTAAATATAGGACAACATAATCTATATCATGTGAAACATAAGAATATTGTCTTTCAAGTGGTAATAAATTTGGATGAAGATATGAATTTGAAATACTACGATTCCCGACTGCTATTTTATGTGTTTGCGACAAACTTCAACATAAAATTTCATCACTCATAAACCGGGCATTCCCATGGTCAAATATCTTTTCTTTTAAATATTTGGTCATTCTTGAACTGGGAAAATAAGAATCATGGCAATTTAAAGCAAAAAAAAAAAAAAGCCTGGCTTTTATCAGGATCGGTCGTTCAGCAACAATTTCATTCACGAAAAGTGTAAACTAAAGAGACCATGGGAGTTGAGATATTATCTTAGACCAATAATGTTGGTATGCAAATTGAAGCTCTTTTTTAGCCCTATCCAACCATGGTATTGAAAATGCAGTACTGTACAAATTGACTAAGTTATGAGGAACCGCGTATTTGCGAAAATGGTTGAAATTTTCCTTTTTGCTAAGAATGGAGGGGCCTTGAGAGACCCCTAAGACTTAACCGATTTTCTTGAAATTTTTACAGGGTGCTTTTTTCACAATTTCTCCTAAAATGAGGGGGTATGCGAATAGAAAATCAAAAATTTTGTTTTTTGGGCCACCCTAATCTATCATCTATTGTTTGACTATCAAGCCGGGCTATCAAGAACAGTATGTTGTTGATAGCAACCAATGGCTTACAATGTTCAAATGACTGTTGTCATGCACGTACACTGTATGCATTGTTTGACTTATACCCTCACAAGTGAGTTGTATCAAATAAACACAATCTTGTATATGTCAGTTAAAATGAGCCATGTTGCTTGTCCGCTCTGATAACTGAACTGTTTCTTTGGACAAACTAAAAAGTGTGTTCATAATGACTCACCAGATTGAGCATTTTCCTGTTGAGCATTTCCCTGTCCAAGTCTGTTGAGACGTCCTCTTCCACGACCTCTGCCACGACCTCTGCCTCCTCTGAGTCCTGCTCTGGATGACTGCAATGCTCTGCGATACTTGAAAATACCTTTCGGGACCTTGCAATCATCAGACAGGAAGTCATCTAACTTAGCTGAAAAGTATTGATGGATCAAACTGTCAAGTGAAATTTGAAAAATGATGCAATGCTACTCAGCAGACTAAATAGTTTGTGATTGCACAAGTGAAGAATGTAAGAGATATAGAAATTACAAGAAAGAAAGTATTGACAAGAGAAAATAAGTGAAAAATGAAGAGATATAAAAATTACTTTTGTAGACAGAAGAATCCTGTATACTTAAGACTCCATATAAATTATACACAAAAATAAGAAACTGCAGCTGAAATTCCTAATTTTAGACTCTGCGCTGATGGACTGCTCAAATCATACCCCTATCTTCTTTGCTCAGGCGTTTGGCCACTTTCTGGAGGACAACCAGACCATCTTTAACCTGGAATTTAATGCATAAAACAAAGGACATGGAATGAAAGATAAATCGGTATTCATACACAAAATGCAAAAAACAAAGATGTAAAGGAAACCTCACCTCTTTCTCCTCATCCTCAATCTCCTTCATCTGGAAATAAAATCGTATCAAGGTAAGTTGCTGTGTATTGTAGTTATCATTATTCTTTTAAACTGGTGTACATATCATATCATATCAAGGTAAGTTGCTGTGTGTTTGTAGTTATCATTATTCTGTCAAACTTTGGCGTATATTTCAGCACTTATTTGGTTTTTCTCAGTGAAGTAGCCTAAGTCTAAAATAGTCAAAATGGCGGTCTAGAACCCAAGAATTGTGTACTAATGAAATTACCTGTAATCAAAATTAGGTTGGTTCAAATATTTTCTGGCTACCAACTAAACTGAACACAGGATTGAGCAAGCAACAATCCCATTTTGAATATGAAATAAAAATCACAACATAGAAGGAATGAATAGATAATTTACAAGAACTGCTCTCTTCTCGATTGCGTCCATGTCATCGGCAGAGTCGTCGCTGACGGCCAAGCCCATGAGGCAGATGAGGGCCACGTTGAACAAGAGAAGTGAAGTTTTCATTCTGAGAAACATAAAAAGAGAATCTTAAAATAGGTTACAATTGAAACTCACATCTACATCACCGATTTGAAATTCACAACATTTCAAGCAAGTTTTTACTCACCTGATTACTTTGCAATGAAAGTGATGAAAAAATCATGCACCCATCACTCTTTTATACCAAATTGTTACAGGCAATTAATTGACAGATTCATCAAAGTCTGACGTGTGAAAATCCCTCGAACAAACTTCATATGAGATTTTAATGTAATGAAATTAAAAAACAGTTGCTATGTATAAACAGCTAGGTAATATTATGAAAGAAGTTGTGGCAATGAGTGGGTTGAACTTGGCCATGTCATCGATGACTTGTCAGTTTCATAAAAGTCAACAATTTCAAACTAATCAATTATATCATAATATCCGTGCTTCTTTATCCTTATCTACCACTTCAGTTCATCTATCCATTCAAATATTCCTGAAAACTAGAAAGCCATGAACTTCTAAAAGCTCAAGTATGCACTATTCACATTAAAGCAATGAAAAACCAGTATATACACAGTACATCCGCCAGAAGCCTTTACATGCTTGTTCTAAGTTTTGGGCCCCTGTAGTGTTGGAACGAGTAAAGGTTCTTCATGTAAAGATTCTATCTTGAGGGTTCCTTTCTTTATGAAGCCTTTGATGTTGATTTTTTAGTGATTTGTTAAAGCCTTTGAATTAAGTGAGATCAAACGTATTATGTGGTTCCAATTGAAGCTAAAAGGCCCAAGAAAAAGTTTAGTTTCTGGAAAGTGTACGTTTGAATACAATGCATATGCCAATGAACCTTCTTGTTCGACATTGGACTTAATAGACACACATGGTGATATATTGATCCTGGTATGGACCTTGGCACATTAGGTTCCTATTTTGACCCCATGTCTTAAAGTTGTGACCTCTTTCAAATTATAGTAAGACAAAAATCAAAGTTTATAGGTAAATAAATCTTAATTTAACATCAAAGCTGACAATAAAATTAATCAGTAAAATATTAGTGCTGACAATAAAATTAATCGCAAAACACTTTTCACAGACTAATTAAAAAAAATATATATATATAAGCTGAATTTATGAAGTTATGAACAAATGAAAGTGAGTAAAAGAAGTAAATTTAGTTAGACTTCAAAAGAATAGGGATCCAACCCATGTAACAATTTTTATGGGCAGTTAAGTGGCAATCCTTTCCACCTCTTGGCACACAATGTTCAGAGAGACAGATAAATAGATAGACAGATAGAGGGTGTTAGCAAGGGTTGATCATATTGATTGATGGGATGAAAGAGAGCAGAGCTCTAAAATGTAACACCTTTTACTGTATGTAAGGGAACTTTACTTGCCTAGCAATGGGCACAGACACTGATAAAAATAGCTGCTAATTTATCGTCTCACCTGAAAAACAGCCACATGTTATTCAGTTGATGTCATGATGTCACGAGTGCATGGACATTTATTTTTATGGTATTATTTTTGCATTCATGACAGTGTGTTATTATAATGCCCATATCAGTGTAAGCATACTGTAAGGTCTTGGTTGCACATCAATTGTTGCACTTAGATTCATTTTTTTCATGCAAAATATCTGTTATGCTGCCAGCTGGGTTGCCAGCAAGCCCAAGCAACATTCAGCACCTCTCAGCCAGCTGATATGCTGATATGAATCTTCAGTCTGCCAGCCAGCCGTGCACACTGCACATGCTTCATAACAGATGTTTGGTATAACAGATCATGGGGTGCCCCTGTGCATGGATAACTTCTGTTTGGATAGCATTTTGCCATGAAAGAAGTTACAAAAGAGTGCAGGTATTCATCTGGGAAGTCAGTGGGCAAAAAGAGAGCTGAGAAGTCATAAGGTGAAAAAAGAAATCTCAAACAAAATCAGGCTACCAAAATTTTAATAACTAGCCACAGTGTTAGTTAAGCATACAAATTTTCCCCGAAGCATACAGTAAAAATTAAGTTAATTGACATTCAGATTTGCACAGGCACTATAAAGTGTCAAGGTGAATTGATTTCAGCTAAAAATTATTATGATGTTGTGTATGAAGAGCAAAAGTCAAGAACTATTGAAAAATATTTAAGGAAAAATTTCAAAATGACACAAATGTTTGCTCAGTGTCAAACTGACTTGATTTTTGATTTAAATTATTGACCAAAAATGTTTGGGTCAGGTCCAGGATCCACGCATCTAGGACAATGTGGAATAACTTCAAATAAGAGAGTCCTTATACAGATGGTGTTTGACTTTCATCTAGGTTCCCTTAGCCAAAGATTATTATTTAGATTAAATATTGCTGGATCTTAATTATGCCCTTAATGAGGCATCACATTGTTATTCATCTGGGTTGATAATGTAGATGCATTTCAGACTCAGACTCAGATTCAGTTTATTGCCTTAAGAAATAATCACAAGTTACATGAAATAAAAGTTAATATTAATAATTAGGCAAGGGAGACCCCTCTAAGGATAAAGTTCTGCTTTCGAGGGGCCACCTTACAGTGAATGAAAATAAATTAACATTGGATTTACATAGCAATTATAAGTAAATAGACAATTAATAATCATAAAAGATCGCTTTAATAAACAGCAATAGTTTCTATTTTGAGTGACAGATTTTCTTACATATAAACAATCTTAACAGAGGCTTAGGGTGAATAGTTAGCACAGATAATTTAGTTGAATGATGCCAAAAAGTGGTTAATGATGGGCCGAAAGGCTAACCGAAGTCCATGTCACTGGTCCACCACTGAGTACGGTAACATACGGTACCGTCACCTGTCATAAGTAATCTCAAAACATTTCTTTTTATTCATGATCTTTTTATTATTCATTCATGTTATATGGCAACTTATAGTCATAGAGAAATGTTGGTCACTCATAATTCTTGTTAACTTATCACGAAAATGAGCTTCATTAGCCTAATTGGCAGTACAGTAACGTGATTTTGGTGGAGACGGTAACGTGAAGAGAGAACAAGTTCATTGTTCACGTTACCGTACTCTTGCTCTGGAATTTACCCACCAATACTGCTTTCTTAAGTTGAATTATGCCCAATATATTCCTTTAGCAAAAATCATACTACTGACAGGCTTGGAATTATCATTTATAGAAAAAATTGTTCTGAGTGTACTTGTAGGAGACGGTAAAGCATGTTACCATACTCAGTGGTGGAGCAGTGCATATGGAAAGTGTCAATTCAAACAAGGGATAATATGGTAAAAGTTTGGAAAAGTGGTCAAAGCTCTACTGTTAGACCCCTCATTTTACCTTGACCTGAGGTCTTGAAATAAGCCATTTCTCAGCATTTTGGTGAAAACCTGACCTTTTCTTGTTTTGTTGCGGGTTGAGTTATGGCAGCTGAGTGGTGTAGTGGTTAAGGTTCCCGCCTGCTCCGCTGAAGGTCTTTGCCTGCATGGGTTCGACTCCCGGTTGGGGAACCCGAAATTTTCAGTGTACCTTTATGAGCAAAATCCCAGCTGGATGTCGTTCGGATGAGACGTTAAATTGGCGGCCCCCTTGTATCAGTGTCTGTGCTGGGCAAGTAAAAGATCCCTCACATGGGGTAAATGTGTAACATGTTGAGGACTCCTGCTCTCTCTCTCATCTCATCAATCAACCCTCGTGAGCGCCCAGAACTGGGCTTAGAGGGCTGCACTTACCATATCTATCTATCTATCTATGAGTTATTCTATCTGGCTCTTCTCTGAAACAAAGCTAAAATGCTTTAGAATCAGTCTTGACTTTTGGAAGAGTATTTTGTTGTAAGGCATAAATAATAACAAGCAACAGAAGGAGTACAATGTTAACTTTACTGCAGCAATGGAAAGGCATTCAAACAAAGTCAAAAAGGTGAACAAAGAATTTGAAAACAAATCTGTTTACCCAAATTTTAATCACCTTCACCAATGTTAGTTAGACATACACATTTCCCAAAATGCAAGCAGCAAAAAAAAATTTGATCGACACTCCGATTTGCACAGGCAACTATGAGGTGTCAAAATAAATTGATGTCTGTTCAAAATTACTGTGCTGATGTGGTATATAATAAGGCACATTTTGGAGGCTTGTATCAGTCTTTTGGTGAATCAAGAGGAACAAGTAAGTATGTTAACTGCACATTTGAATTCTTTAGCACATAATTCTCTATCAGCGTGCCTCGGCGGTCCAACGTCGGCCCGAAGCTGGTCCGATGCTACTGACATCGGACTGACGCTGGGCCGACGTTGGACCGCCGAGGCGTGCTGACAGGGAAATTTTATAAAGAACTTGCATCGAATGCTTGGTGCTTCAGTTGTTTTATGATGTTTTACACTGTATTTGGTGATGCGTCATTTTCGAGGAATATATTCACTTGAGAGCTATATTTACAAAGAGAATGTACTCATAACCAAAAGCTACAAGAAGTTGATAATATTGCAGTCCTTTGCTTTGGTAAGACCGGTTTCATGTGAATTTCTTAGTATCTTTCATTAAACTTTTAAATTTGTCTCGTGTTTCAGGATGAGAACCCAAGTCGTGTGCCTGGCCTTGATGTGCCTCGTGGCCGTCTCTTTGGCCGAAATGAGTGAACAGGACAAGAGAGACTTGGTAAGGGCATCTTCATGATATATCATTAGCAATTATGTATTAACATGATAAACGTTATGATTTAAGCACATTTTACTATTTGTCTTCTTCTGTGTTTCTTCCTAACAGGAGTCTGAAGTGAATGAAGAGCAAGAACAGGTAAAAAAGGTTTTACTAGTTCAGACATCTAGTCGTAAATCAGAACATCAACCTGGGAATGCTTAATATTAAGTTAATTTTATTATATTGATATTTTCTTTTATATTCCAGATTTCTGCTGGTTTGACTGTTCTCAGAGAAGCCGCTGGAAAATTGAACAAGAAGGACCAGGGTGAGCGAAAAGCAACTCATTAACTATAATACAATTGTCACTGTGTAGTCAATCAATTTGATCGGATGTTTTTACAAGATTAAAATGTGCTGTATGGAACACTTCAATATGCATTTATCAGTGTACCTGTTTTTGACAAACAATAATTTTCCTGATTTTCAGCTATTTTGGACAACTTTTTGACCGATGACTGCAAGATCCCAGAAGGCTTGGTGGCCAAACAGAGTGAGTTTTTTATCTGCCTCTTGAAAGAACTTCATGCAATCTTAGAAAATTGATTTCTGTGACCTGGAAATAATATTAATGAACATGCTCATTACTTTTTTCTTTTTCAGTGAAGCGTGGTGGCATCTGCAAGTGCAGTGACAAGTGCAGCTGTGAAGGAGGTTGTTGCAGATGCAAGTGCAGAAGAATCTTGCCTCCAAAGTGCTACCGCAAGTTCTTCTGCTCCATTTTCACATAAATTGAACATGATGAAGGATTCTGTGATGGTTGATTTGAAGAAGAATTTGTGAATAAAGAATCAAGTAATTAATTTGTGTGTTTGTTCACTTTAATCACTACACAGCATGCACATTGCACAACTACAATGAGTGTGCAGACTCATTAACTTAATTCAGTATGAGGATGCCGTAGATATCCATCCAAGAAGTCTAAAACAGGAATATATCGTTATGCTATAAGGCCTGTGATATATGAACACCTGCTTTTTTATTTGGCAAATTCCAGCACGCAGAACCTTTTCCCTTTCCCTATCTGCATAATCAAAGAATAGCAACATCCAGTTTCTGTGGATTAAATAAAATCAATTCAAAGAAGTCACTTGCAACTTATGGCAACTTGAACCAACTTAGGAGAACAGCAGATACAGCTGATATATGTCTAAACATTGTTTTAAAGTGGGGAATTCAATTATCGATCGTACTGCCTTATGATTATGGTGCCCACTCTTGAATCCGACATGGTGCTCAGGTACCAGGATCAAATCCTGCCGCCAGCACAGTGACACAGTGCACACAAGGAGAGTTAGGAGATTCATCGTATATATGTCCAACAGTCCGAAAATGACTCAAAATATTGACATATTGACCAAGACAAATAAACATTGATAAAAGTGAATTTTATTTGTGAATTGCTTAATTTGTATTTTCATTAAATTACTGACTAAATAAAACCCAAACATCGCTGAGAACGCAAAATTTATATCTGTTACCGCCAATATCCACTATTGTGCCCAATAGGCCTATTGGGCATGGATATTAGACCTTTGGGCAAAATATAGGGTCTTTTGGCAAATTATAGGGTCTTTGGGCAAACTATAGGGCCTTTGGGCATTACGACTCCTTTTGGCATGACTTTCCCAAAGTCATCGCATCCTTCAAAATATCCGCGAGGCCTTTGGGAAAAATATAGGTCCTTTGGGCGCATGCCTAAATCACTCATTATCGCTCACTCCCGACTATAGTGGATTTTGGCAAAGATCTTATACTTTGGATGCATGCCCAAGTCACTCGCAATAACTCTTTCATACTATTGTGGATTTTGACAAATATCCAACTTTGTTCTATAGGGAACTGACCAATGAGAATACGCCCTAATATCTTGACCAATGAGAATCCACCCTAATATCCACAGTAGGGGGCACTGTAGTTAATAGTTTGCCCAATGAGAATGCCACCTAATATCCTGTCCAATGAGAATCCGACCAATTATACTAGCCAATGACAGTCAAGCCTAATATCCACAGAGCCATGATTGGCCAGTAGATATTAAGCTGCATTCTCATTGGACACACTGAGAATTCAATGAGATTCCAATCTAATATCCAACAGCCAATGAAAATTGAGCCTAATATCAAATAGGCTAATAGCCAAATAGGCTCTTTGGTCAAAGTCAAAAGACTAAGCCAAAATCCATGACAGTCTTTTGTGGATATTTGTGGATATTTGTGAGTGATTATATATGCTTTGGGCATACACAATATCCTTCAGATATATATAAAGTCAGGTTAACCAATTGCTATCAAGGGCATTAAGACAAAAATTAATTGTCTGAGCTTCAGTTTCTAATTCATGTAAGAATATGGCGTTGGTTCAGGGTCAGAGTTATGTGTTGTCAATAAATAGACTAAAATTCAGTCTCCGATGCACTGTAAAATACCTGCACCCTCCACCCCCACGCATCTTAGTCTGGATCCGCCACAGCAATAGAAGTTATAGAAGTCACATTAATTAATTAATTAAGGATAAGGAATGCATACCTTTTCTGAGTATTTCACTGAAGTAGCTTATGTTAAAACAACAAGTGAAATTTCAGGAAGATAGGTATATGCTTGAAGGTGGCGGGTCATACAAAAAAAGGTTACAATGCTTAAAAATTGGGGGTGAGTGAGTGAGTGAATTAGTGTTTTACGTCTCATCAGCACCTGTGTGGGCTATTTAGAGACATACTTGGTTTGTGTCTTTATAGTTGTTCTTTTGCTACTTAGTTATTTCTTTTTTGTGTCGTGGTTTCCGTCGTCCGTTGTTTTCTTACCAATTTCAGAGCAACAGACAAAAGGCCATGAATGACCAGTAAAATGAGGATTCCATAGAATTCATCAGTGAAGGTGTACTTCATGACTAAACTGTGTATTTCTTTTTTGGTTGTGTGTGTATCTTCTGGCCAGGAGTACAGCTTTTGTTTTGTTCGCTCAGTCAGCTTCCTAGACACATTGCCGAAGCCGGACATTTGAAGATGTGAAACTGCTGGGTCTAGGTAATGGTCTATAATCTTTAGTCGGTATGTTTGAATGTGTTCAGGTGATACTTCTTCAAGTAGGAGGTGGAAGAGATAGGCTCTGTGAGTGATTGGGTTGGCTTTTGCAAGACTGTCTGTTCCTCCATCCTGAGGGTTTGTTTCCTTTTTTTCCATTTCGTCCACTCCGTCCTGTCCTTTGTTTTCTGGATCGTCTTCTTCTTCCTTTATCCTTTTTCTTTTTCCTGTAGATCTCCTTGAGCTGCTGCATTTTCTTCCTCTTCATCTTGTTCTGCTTCCATGGACTGGTTGCCGGGTGTCGTGTTCCTGCCATCATCCGAGTCTTCCTGTTCCTCTTCAGTGTCTGTTTCAGTCTGACGTTCTTCCATTTCTTCCTCAGGAGGAGTTGTGATGCCAGCTGTTGGGATTTGTTCTTCAAGGTCTGGCTGGGAATTGTGCTGTTTTGTGGTGTTTGTTGTCTTTGGCGTGGTTGTTCCATTTGTTCCTCCCGAATGTCTGTTGTTGTCTTCGATGTTCTCTGTGTGTTGTTGGTGTATTCTGTTGATGCTGCGTTCTTCGAGTTGTAACCTTCGTCTTGGTGTCGCATGGTGTTGAGGTTGTGGATATCCTGCCATGTCGGCATAGCTGGGAATTCCTGCATGTTGGTCCACGATCCTTCTAGCCTCCGGAAAAGATATCGCTTGGGTTGCCTTCAATGTGAGGATCTCTTTTTCCTTAGTCCACTGTCTACAAGTTTTGCTGTAAGAGGGATGATCCTCCTTACAGTTGACACAAAGAGGAGGGGATGAGCAAGGTTGTTCCTTTGATTGAACGTGGTCCTTGGATCCACAGTGTCCACAAACTTCTTGTCGTCGGCACCATTTGCTCAGATGACCGAAACGTTGACATTTATAGCATCTTCTTGGATTGGGGATGTATGGTCGTACCTTACATTGCTCCCATATAACTTTGACACTCTCTGGAAGAGTCGTGTCTGAAAAAGTCAAGATAAGAAGCTCCCGATTATCCCTCTGTGGGATTCTATGAAAATGAATGACATCAGTGAAAGTTTCAAACCATTCTTGTAAATCGTCGTCCGAGTCTAAATAGCTAAGGGAGGAGAACACCACTCCCTTAGAAGTATTCAAGGTCCGATGAGGTTCGATTATTGCCTGTGTACCTGCAACATCTTTCAGCCTAAGGAGTTTCCGAGTCTGGTCGTCGTTTCTGGTCTTAAGGTGGCTCGATACTCGTGAACTTTCCAAGATAGGATTTCTTAAAAATAGTTTAAAATGATCCAAAATATAGTTTATAGCAAGGATATACAAACCAAAGTGGTCGCTACCAGCCTTTCTTTCAAAATATTTGAGGTTATGTAAAAGAAAGTCAGTTCACGCAAACCTGAAAAACTCAATTTTTTTCTTAATTTTTTTACTGTGAAGTTTTCCCTGCCATTCAGTGGCCATTCATCCTTTGTTATTATATGAAGCATGGAATTAAAGAGGACAGTTTTATGGAAAAGCTGATTAAAATTCCAGAAAGATATATTTAGTTTAAAGAACTTTTCTGGGGGTTCGGATCAAAAGTTATGATTTTAAAAATTTTATTTTTTTAATGAAACATAGCGCTAAAAAAAAATGACGAGATAGGATTTTTTATTTCTTTGTCATTTGCTTCCAAATGAAGTAAGGAACAATATAATGACATGGACATACGGCCCAACGGGCCTGGAAATTGATATAAAAATTTATTTATGACACAAAGTCATTTTTGAGAAATTCGACATGCTTGCCGAAAATCGCCTGCAGAAATTTTCTACTAAGAGTAGAGAGCTGAAAGTCCGGCTGATTATAGTAGTTTTCATAGCGCATCTAATGCTCCAAACGAGAAGTCTCTAACACTGATAGAAGTGGCACAAATGCCAAATGAAGTAGCCGCCGCATAAAATTCTCAGAACTTAAAATGATGCTGAAAATGTCTCAGCAGAGCTCAGCTGCAATGGTGACGTTACGATAGATAGGGCCTGCCTGGCTGCGCGGGAATGTGCTCAGATGACGTCATTACACGAGTAGCGAGCCACCTTAAATAGGACGGTTCCATCTCTCTGTAAGGTTGTCTCTGCAGGTTCGCCGACTTCTTGAAGTATGGTCTTGTAGATGGCGAAGGGAGATAGCCTGTTAGTTGGTTTGAACACTATGTACCTGTGTCGGTACTCCGACTTTCGTGTTGTCGTTTGTCGATTTAGCAGTTCTGGGTCGATACAGTCATCCGAGAATGACCGCTGCCGTTTTAGTCGAGACTGTGAATTAGGAAGAGAGTATGCCATAGGAATTTGTGATGTTCATCCCCCATGTTCCCCACCCACCAAGGAGCCCAACAAGGGGGACTATATGGGTAGGGCTGCGCCCAGTACCCTAGTCCAGGGATACATGGGGGATATACTCGTAGAAGGCTTGGTAAGAGATACAGCTGCAATCATATTTAAAACATGGCCAGCATGTAGACTTGGTCAGAACCTTCTTTGATTGACCCATCAGCCATGGCCAAATAGGACCGAAGTCCTAGTGACAACATGACAAGCCGATTGACTGGACCGGGCCAATCCAGCCTCCCGTCTAGGAGAAATCCAGGCCAAAGTAGTGTATTGTATGGGAGGGACCAACTTAGGCCCACCCTACTCAACTACCAGGACCCCTTCATCCTCCGACACGAGTCGCAACCCACAGCAAACAGGTTGCCCCATTTCCGTCGGGGAAACGTGTGCAAGCGCACTGTCTCGTGTTGGCCACTAAGGATAGAGGGCTTCACCTTAGTGTTACCACCCACCGCCACGAGGAGGCCCGAGACCTGCGGGGGCTTTAAAATTGGGGGTAAAAATATCTGGCTTACTATTTTATATTTAATAATATACCACTGTATTATTGGGTTAAGCAGAAAATCACAACAGGTTCTCATAAATACTGTAATTTCTTTGCAAAAAAAGCATTTTTCAGGATATTTTCCTCCTCATTGAACACTAACCTAACAAATGGGTACCTACTAAGAAGTTGTTTGATCAACATTTATCTCCGTGATTGATACAAAATACATTCGTACAGATTAATGAAAGAAACGAAGTGGTGGTTCGGGGGAAGCAGCCACCGAATTAAGCCAGAAAATGGCAAAATGGTTGGAAAAATTAAGCAAGTATATCTCCTAACTCTCCTTGTTGTGCAGGCTGGGAGCAGGATTTGATCCTGGTGCCTGAGCACAATGTCGGATTCAAGAGTGGGCACCATAACCATAAGGCAGTACGATCGATAATTGAATTCCCCACTTTAAAACAATGTTTAGACACATCAGCTATGTCTGCTGTTTTGTTGGTTCAAATTGCCATAAGTTGCAATTGACTTCTGTGAATTGATTTTATTTAATCCAGAGACACTGGATAATGCTTTAAGTTTAATTATGCGATCAGATAGAGAAATGGAAAAGGTCCTGCATGTAGGAACTTGCCAAATAAAAAAGCAGGTGTTCATAGGGTAAGGGTCTTTGAGTCGGACACTTATATTCTGGACATTTTAAAAGAGGGATATCTTGATTGGCCTGTGGGTTATTTATCGTCAACCAGGGCCTCAATTTAAACGTTTTTGCTGAATCTAAAAGAAAATTGACAATTGGCACAGCACAAAAACTAAATTAGTGGCTAAATTTCTGAAATAAACACTGCTGTGTTCTAAAAACATGACATCAAAGGTACAGGTGCTTGAGTGTCTTCCTTTCAATTTAAAAAACCCATATCAGAGCACAGGACAGGTTAATCTTCCTCATAACTAAATGACAAAGGAAGGGAAGTCAGATCAATGCCATAGGCCAGCAAATTGAAACAGGAATATTGGAATATATTCTAATAAAATTAAATTTTCTGAGAAAAAACAGGTTTTTGAGAGAAAAGCAGGTTTTTTCTGACGCAAAATTGAGAGTTTTTACCCCATCAGTAGGGACTTAAAAACGAACTACACTCATGCTGATATTTTGGGTACAGATAAAGGATGTCTTAAGCCAAAGATTGGTACCAAATATATAGGTATAGGAGCTCTCAATTGGCCAATACAGGCCAACAAAAAGTGTCTGACTCAACGTTGCACCATGTCAGTGCCCGTCTTAAGAAATCTTACCCTTTATCACAAGCATAACAATATATTCCTGTTTTAGACCTTTCGGATGGATATCTGCGGCATCCTGATACTGAAGTTAATGTGTCTGCGAACTCATTGTAATTCTGCTTGCTGTGTAGTGATTGAAGTGAACAAACACACAAATTAATTACTTGATTCTTTATTCACAAATTCTTCTTCAAATCAACCATCACAGGATCCTTCATCGTGTTCAATTTATGTGAAAATGGAGCAGAAGAACTTGCGGTAGCACTTTGGAGGCAAGATTCTTCTGCACTTGCATCTGCAACAACCTCCTTCACAGCTGCACTTGTCACTGCACTTGCAGATGCCACCACGCTTCACTGAAAAAGAAAAAAGTAACAAGTATGTTCATTAATATTATTTCTAGGTTACAGAAATCACTTTTCTACAGGTGAATGAAGATCTTTCAAGAGGCAGACAAATAACTCACTCTGTTTGGCCACCAAGCCTTCTGGGATCTTGCAGTCATCGGTCAAAAAGTTGTCCAAAATAGCTGTAAATTAGGAATTATTGTTTGTCAGAAACAGGTACAATGGTACAGGCATAATGAAGTGTTCTACAGCACATTTTAATCTTGTTGATACAACCTATCAAACTGATTGCCTATCCATTGACAATTGTATTATACTAATGAGTTGCTTTTCTCTCACCCTGGTCCTTCTTGTTCAATTTTCCGGCGGCTTCTCTGAGAACACTCAATCCAGCAGAAATCTGCATAATAGAAGAAAATATCAAAATGAAACTAATAATAAGGATTCCCAGGTTGATGTTCTGATTTACGACTATTTGTCTGATTTCATAAAACATTTTTTACCTGTTCTTGCTCCTCTTTTACTTCAGACTCCTGTGAAACAAAACAAGAAAAGAGTAAAATGTGTTAAAAATTATAACCCATGTCAAGTTAATACATAATTATATCTTCTAATAATATATTATAAAAATGCTCTTACCAAGTCTCTCTTGTCCTGTTCACTCATTTCGGCCAAAGAGACGGCCACGAGGCACATCAAGGCCAGGCACACGACTTGGGTTCTCATCCTGAAACACGAGACAAATTAAAAAGTTTAATGAACGATACCAAGAAATTCACATGAAACAGGTCTTACCAAAGCAAAAGACTAAAATGCTATCATCTTCCTGTACCTCTTGGTTATACAAGTACCTTCTCTTTGTAATTATAGCTCTAAGGCGAATATATGTTTTTCTTTGTTATTAATATCATATCAGTGATGTTTGATTTATCAACATCCTGATTCTGGAGGTGCAGAAAATGAGAAAAAAAACTATTATTTTTTAATAACATAGCAGTGTTCACTTGTCCTAAGATAATTGCCAGTTATGTTGTCTTGTGGTGCACACATGTGACATTACAAACATCTTTCAGTCTCACATCACAATTTGTTATAAATTATCCAGCTATTTGAGATCTCACCTGCTGATTCTGTTGGTTAGGATCAGTCAGGTAGTCCGTTGAACTAGCTTTCTGTATCTTAAAATTATTACAGTCACTCGACTAACATTTTTAATGAACTTTCATCAAAAAACAAAACAAGATGGACATTGGGGGTTACTTTTTATCAGTTAAGCTATTGCTGACATGATATTTTAATGTTATTGTTCTGTGTCTGCATGGATTAATTATAAACAACACTGACATAAAAAATCATTTAAGTGGCTTCTAGGACTACATTTTGTCTAAGGAAAGGCTAAACTGATTTCAAATCCAGTCAAAATTCGTAAAACATTTAGAACAAATATAAAAGAGTCAAGTCAGCTGTTTGAAAAGACTGTAATTCGATAAACATGCAGCCAGGTTATTTTGTCACACTCCACATGCTATGTTGAGACAAAATATGGTAGCCAAAAACATCAACGGTCATAGTGCTAAAAAATTTGAATGTGCAGTTACATACTTACTTGTTCCTCTTGATTCACCAACAGAATGATACATGCAGTCAAAAATTCTCCTTATTATATACCACATCGGCACAGTAATTTTAAGCAGACATCAATTCATTTTGACACTTTACAGTTGCCTGTGCAAATTGGAGTGTCGATTAAATTAATTTTTGTTGCTTGCTTTTTGAGAAATGTGTATGTCTAACTAACATTGGTGTGACTGATTAAAATTTGGGTAAACAGATTTGTTTGCAAATTCTTTGTTCACGTTTTTGACTTTGTTGGAATCCCTTTCCATTGCTACAGTATCAGTGTAGTAAAGTTAACATTGTGCTTCTTTTGATGCTGCAGTTATCATTTATGCCTTACAACAACATGCTCTTCCAAAAGTCAAGACAGCTTCTAAAGCATTTTCTTTTTGTTTCTGAAGAGAGCCAGATAGAATAACTCAGCCTCCAATTAAACAAAAAAATGTCAGGTTTTACGATATATTGCAGATCAATTACTTTTGTCAAGTCATGGGGGCAAAATTTGGGATCCAACTAGCTTTGACCGCATACATTGAAATATAACCATATTATCCCTTACTTGCGAGAACTACAATGGTTATCACAGCTTTCAAGATTTACTTTAAATTACCCTTTTGGTCCATTAATGCTTTAACAGTCTTGCAATGTACATAATTTCTTATTCCACATTGAACATTATGGTCACAGATTGTAATGTAATGATCCTGGACCTGACAAGAACCGTTTGGTTCATAATTTGACTCTGTGGTTCTGTAAAGGTGAATGGCAAACAATTGTCAAAATGCAAGTTTTGTTCCAAACCATTTACAAATCACCAAATTGGCCATTTTAATTGTTAGTGCACACACTGAAGTTTGGTAGTCCACGACCGTCGACCATCACTGGTTTTCATATGCATACCAGAAAATATTAGGAATCATTTCAAGCAGAAATCAAGTTAGTTTGACAATTCATTGCCGCCTGTACAAACATTTGAGTCATATCACAGTTTTTCCTCAAACATTTTTTGATAGTTCACAACTTTCGCATTTTCCTACACAACATCAGAAATAATTTTTAAGTGAAATCAATTCACCTTGACACTTCATAGTTGCCTGTGCAAATCTGAGCGTTAATTAACTTGATTTTTGCTGCATGTTTCATCGCCAAATATGTATGCCTGACTAACATTGCAGTGTGTTATTAAGTTTTGGGTAAATAGACTTAGTTTGAAATTTCATGGTTCACTTTTTGACTTCTTTGAATTTTTTCTCCCACTGAATTCTCAGTTGACGTCCTATGCTCTTATGAACAAATAAAGTCTTAAAACAGCTTGGTTGATTTTTGGGAAAAGACCCACCATTCAATTGGTTGAGATCTAGCAATATTGTTAACTTGTGCCGATGATGCTTGATTTACATTAAGCATCATCGGCACAAGAACATTTTTCTTCCACATTGGCCTTTGTGGTCACAGATAGTAATGCAGAACCTTTTGGTTCATAAGTTGATCCTGTGGTTCTACATGTTTTTGAAAGGTGAACGAAAAATATAAAGACATCAAAATCTGTTAGTTTAGTTCTACACCATTCACAAATTACAATAGAATCGTTTGGAAAACTGAAAAGGTTTGTTAAGCAGTTCTTCAAAGATACTCTTGTAGGTTCTTTTGAACAACCAGTATTGGTTAGAACTCTGTACTGGGTCAGAAGGTCATTAAAACAGCTATATTGACATTTGAATGACCACAATGAAGTTTGGTCATACACAATCTTCACCTCTTTTCATATACCTGATAATATAAGGAGCATTTGAAAGAGAAATCAAGTTAGTTTGACACTTCAATAGTTACCCGAGTAAACATGTGTATCATAATGCAATTTTTCCTCAAATGGTTTTTAATAGTTCAAAACTTACACATCTTCATACACAACATCAGAAATAATTCTTAGCTGAAATTAATTCACCTTCACACTTTATAGTCCCTGTGCAAATCTGAGTGGCGATTAAATTAATTTTTGTTTCTTGCCAAACTAACATTAATGGATGGTGAACATTTAAGTAACCGGATTTTGTTTGAGACTTTTTTTTTTGTACGGTTGACTTCTCAGGTGAATCTCAACACTTACTTGGAAGAACATATTTTGTAACTTCTTTTAATATTATAGTTAATTAAAGTTTTGAGTCTGCTTCCAAAGAATTTCGATTTCTTTTACAGGAGATCTCATTGAAATAAACAATAGTCAGTTTTTACCCAGGTGCTGATTTAAATGGTATTGTTTTTTGCCCAGTACAAATTAAGAGGTCAAAACTTTTAGAGCCAAGGTCCAGGATCCACGCTTCACCATATGTGACAATTTATCCAATGTTGAACAAGAATGTTATTGGGCTTTTGGAGGTATACTTTATGGAAACTGAACTTTTTTTTCGATGCTCAGCGTGAATTGGAACCATACATTTTATTCAAAGCCATCAAAAATCACAACAGAATTCTACAAAAACATCAAAGGGTTCAGTAGAGCAGTTCAAGAAAGAAACCCTCAAGATGGAGGAATCTTTACAGGCTTATTTGAAGAACCTTCATAGGTTTCAACATGGCAGGGGCCCAAAACACTGTTGGACTTCCTCCAACCTGTTACGTTTATTGACTGTTTAGTTTTTAATTTTCAAAGTGAGAATACTTATTAAATTATTACTTCAGTTCAGTAGCTCATCACTCTCTACTTTTTGGAATATTGGAATGGATGGACGAACTGAAGGAGGCAGAAAGAGGCACATAATTGCGATATAATTCTGATATAATTGATCAGTTGACTTTTATGAAACTGACAAGTCGTGATATGACGAAGTTCAACCCACTCATTGCCACAACTTCTTTCCAATTTACCTAGCTGTTTGTACATGGCAACCGTTTTTTAATTTCATTATATTAAAATCTCATATGAAGTTTGTTCAGGGGATTTTCACACGTCAGACTTTGATGAATCTGTCAATTAATTGCCTGTAACAATTTGGTATAAAAGAGTGATGGGGGCATGATTTGTTCATCACTTTCATTGCAAAGTAATCAGGTGAGTAAAAACTTGCTTGAAATGTTGTGAATTTCAAATCGGTGATGTAGATGTGAGTTTCAATTGTAACCTATTTTAAGATTCTCTTTTTATGTTTCTCAGAATGAAAACTTCACTTCTCTTGTTCAACGTGGCCCTCGTCTGCCTCATGGGCTTGGCCGTCAGCGACGACTCTGCCGATGACATGGACGCAATCGAGAAGAGAGCTGTTCTTGTAAATATCTATTCACTCCTATGTTGTGATTTTTACTTCATATTCAAAATGGGATTGCTGCTATACCAGCTGGCTCAATCCTGTGTCCATGCAGTTTAGTTGGTAGCCAGAAAATATTTGAACCCACCTAATTTTGATTAAAAAGCCAGACATGCATACTGCTACGCTACAAAGTAAAGAAATCAAAACTGGCTTTTATCTATACAGTAATATATCTTTGTAGACAATCCTCATAGAATTGCCAAAGATTATATCATAAATGTATTCTTTTACCTATAATGTGTTACTTCATACGTGGGTCATTCTGACTATTTTAGACTTAGGCTACTTCACTGAGAAAAACCAAATAAGTGCTGAAATATACGCCAAAGTTTGGCAGAATTATGATAACTACAATACACAGCAACTCACCTTGATATGATTTTGTTTCCAGATGAAGGAGATTGAGGAAGAGGAGAAAGAGGTGAGGTTCCCTTTACATCTTTGTGTGATGTTTTGTGTATGAAAACTGATTTATCTTTCATTCCATGTCCTTTGTTTTATGCATGCAATCTTTTTTAAAATTCCAGGTTAAAGATGGTCTGGTTGTCCTCCAGAAAGTGGCCAAACGCCTGAGCAAAGAAGATAGGGGTATGATTTGAGCAGTCCATCAGCGCAGAGTAGAAAAATAGCAATTTCAGCTGCAGTTTCTTATTTTTGTGTATAATCTATATGGAGTCTTAAGTATACAGGATTCTTCTGTCTACAATAATAATTTTTATGTCTCTGCATTTTTCAATTATTTTCTCTTGTCAATACTTTCTTTCTTGTAATTTCTATATCTCTTACATTCTTCACTTGTGCAACCACAAACTATTTATTCCGCAGAGTAGCATTGCATCATTTTTCAAATTTCACTTGACAGTTTGATCCATCAATACTTTTCAGCTAAGTTAGATGACTTCCTGTCTGATGATTGCAAGGTCCCGAAAGGTATTTTCAAGTATCGCAGAGCATTGCAGTCATCCAGAGCAGGACTCAGAGGAGGCAGAGGTCGTGGCAGAGGTCGTGGAAGAGGACGTCTCAACAGACTTGGACAGGGAAATGCTCAACGGGAAAATGCTCAATCTGGTGAGTCATTAAGAACACACTTTTTAGTCTGTCCAAAGAAGCAGTTCAGTTATCAGAGCGGACAAGCAACATGGCTCATTTTAACTGACATATACAAGATTGTGTTTATATGATACAACTCACTTGTGAGGGTAGAAGTCAAACAATGCATGCAGTGTACTTGTATGAAAAGTCATTTGAACAGTGCACAGCCATTGGTTGCTATCAACAACATACTGTTCTTGATAGCCCGGCTTGATAGTCAAATAATAGATGATAGATATGACTACTTCTTGAATATTGATTTGGCATAACATTTTCAAATTTTCACTTTTTTTCAGAGGAGAAGCGTGGCGGCATCTGCAAGTGCAGTGACAAGTGCAGCTGTGAAGGAGGTTGTTGCAAATGCAAGTGCAGAAGAATCTTGCCTCCAAAGTGCTACCGCAAGTTCTTCTGCTCCATTTTCACATAAATTGAACACGATGAAGGATTCTGTGATGGTCGATTTGATGAAATTGTGAATAAAGAGTTCAAGATTAATTTCTTTGTCTGTTTACTTTCATCATTACAAAGCAAAATAGTGCAGATTAAATTTCCGTAAGGCCAAAGGTATAAGGACTGCAGATATCTGGATACCCTGGATATCAACACAAAAAGGTATCCAGGACATATCACACCAATTTACCAAGATGAACAGATGTATATACATTTTCCTTATTGGAAAAGTAGTTGGACCATACAAAACAGCAGACTGTTACACAAAATTGCTTCTGTGGTATGTATAAGGAGATATCTGGATACCCTGGATATCAACAGTCAACACAAAAAGGTATCTAGGATATATCACACCAATTTGCAAAGATGAACAGATGTATATACATTTTCCTTATTGGAACAGTAGTTGGACCATACAAAACAGCAGACTGTTACACAAAATTGCTTCTGTACGAGGGGTTTTCAGAAAGTTCTGTCCAACTTGCCATAACTTTTGCAATATTTAATACAGAAACATGATATTTGTGTCAGATAATATCCTGAAAAAATCAGATCTTAGAAACAAAAATAAATGGTTAATTTGTTGCCATGGAAACCAAAAGTCATGAAATGCGGCCCAGGGCACTATTAGGGACACATATTCATTATATCTTGTCAAAAAATGTAATTTTTACCAGGGTTACAGGACAAGAAACATATTAAAAATAATCCCTAACATTTCATAAATTCTTGTAATAATGAACTTGACACTGAGTACATTTCCTATAATCTTATATCCCTTAAAAAATCAATGCCTCATAGTCCTTATATAAACATCACAGTTGGTGTTTCGCAGACTTTTTGTTCTTTACGATAGGTTTTCCATAAGTTCTGTCCAGCCTGTCACAACTTCTGCTAGATTTTAAATATAAAAATGATATTTGGCTCAGTTGATATTGAGATAGTTTGCAAATGATCCCCAAAAAATCAGATCATAGAAGTAAAAATAAATTGTTGATTTGTTGCTATGTTAACCAAAAGTCATGAAATGCGACCGAGAGCTTGTTGACAGACACATACTTGACATATCATGTAAAATATGTAATTATTACAAGAGATATAGAAAAGAATTTTTCCAAAACATTCATAGTCATTTCACAACTTCCAAAAATAATGACTGGGACCTTTTAAATACGTTTTCTCATACTTTCTATCCATTTCTAAGTATGATACCTCAGTCTTCATGTTACAGTTGCTCTCGAAAGTAAGTACACCCCATGCTATTTTTCAAACGTTTGTCTCTCAAAGGTACAAATTATGATATATTCACACACTAACAATAAAATAGTGTCAACTTAATACATGTGCATACAATTATATCACCAATTCACAAATTCCGTCTCCCACTAAATTAATACAGTTAAGTATGGAAAAAATGGTCATTGCAAAAGTAAGTACACCCTTCTAATTTCAGGCAGTCAATACCTTTGGTTTCCGAATCGGGTGGCCAAAATAGCTTGTAGATGCTTCCTTTACCCTTGAATAAGGTTCTCACATCTTTGCACTGGAACCTGTGGCCATGCCTCCATGTAAAACCGTGTAACCACTGAATGTCTGGGAGATTCTCTGCATTGGCCCCCTTTTTGAGGTCAAACCATAACATCTTGATGGGATATCTCACCTGGGATTTAGTTAGATCATACCAAAAGCTTGTATTTATTTTAATTTATTTTGGATTTAGTTGACATACTTGTGTGCTTGTGATTGTTGTCCTGCTGGAACATCCAAGAGCACTTAAAACCAAGCTATACTTCAGCAATTGGGCATCATTATCTCCTAGGACTTAATAATATAGCTTTGAATTCATGAATCCTTCTACATGAACCAGTTTTCCAGTTTCTGATGAGGCAAAAAACCCACTCTGCATGATATTCCCACCTTCATGCTTCACTATTGGTACCAGGTTCTCCTTTTGGAATGCTGTGTTCGCATTGCAGCAAATGTGTCCGTTGTTCATCTGACCTTAGAATTCAATTTTAGGATCATCTGTCCAAAGAATATTAGCCATAAAGTCTTCTGTTTTATCAAAATACTTCTGGTCAAAGTATAAGCCTGCTTCCTTGTGTTTTTTTATCAGCATGGGCTTGTTTCTGGGTGTTTTGGCAGTGAGGCCTTCTTTATTCAAATGTGTCTACATAGTTAACATGTTGACATGTATTCCAGACGATGTCTGTTACTCTTGTAATTCTGTGGATGTAACCATAGGGAATCTGGCTGTTTCCTGTATTAATTTCTTGGATGTTCTGCAAGACATGTTTGTTGGTATTCCCATCCTGCTTGTGTATTTTTGCTCCTTCCATTTGAATAAAACTTCCTGAAAGTAGATACGTGAACCCCAAAATGTGCAGAAATATTCTTTGACATCCAAATTCATCGTAGTAGGTGTGAATAATAATATTTCTCAGCCTTTTAGGCAGTTCCTGAGTTATTGGCATGACAACTGACCCATCACTCACACCGTAATGACTTGATTAAGCAAATTTCAGGATAATCAATTGTTAAGTACTGATAAGGAGGATGCAAATTAAAATAAATGTGCCAAAATCAACCAGGCGGAACAACAAACATTTTAGGGTCGCAAGGCAAAAGCAGATTGACCAAAAGAGAAGGAATAAAGCGATAAAAAGGCTAACTATTTTGAGGGTGTACTTACTTTTGCAATGGGCTATTTTTTCATTTGAGGTCAAAGGTCAAAATGACCTTGACATTTCAAGAAATCCAAATTACCTATTATGTAAGACTTCGAAGAGATACACTTCATTGCAAAAATGAGGTGATAGCCATGACCCAATTTCAGCTGATGAGCCAAATGCAATAATCCGGCAGGGGTGTACTTACTTTCGAGAGCAACTGTAAGGTCAGTTTTTGCATTTCCCAGTCTTCTTTTCTTAGGTTTTCCATTGTGTCTTCTCTTCATTCAGAAGAAGTTTGTACAATTTTTAATTGGTTCTGTCACTCATACTGTCTTCCTTGTATGTATGATAAAAGGTTCTTACACTCTCTGCTAGTTTTATCCAATTAAAATGAAAAAATGTAACAGGTACATTATGATATCATCCATATCTAAAAAATTGCTCATCTCGTAAATAACTGAGATACTGCATGAGTGATGGTAAGGTAACTGAGATGTAACAAAAATACCAGTTTCCATTGTTATTAATGATTTAACAATTAACTGTATATATTTCATGAAAAAAATTAAGAATATACTTCAATTCAATACGTCAAGACACAGATAATGCAAGCAGGTGTTCAGTTCGTTTTAAGTGAGATCTACAAAGTCTGGGCCGCATTTCATGACTTCTGGTTTCCATGGCAACAGATTAAGCATTTATTTTTAATTTTATGATCTGATTTTTTATGAGTTATTTGCAAATTACGTCAATATTATCTGACCCAAATATCATGTTTCTACATCAAATCTAGCAAAAGTTATGACTAGTTGGACAGAACTTATGGAAAACCCCTCATAGTATGAGCACCCACGTTTCCAGTTAGCAAAATCCTTCACGCAGAATATTGCCAGCTATCCCATCTATTTGTTTGGCAATAACTTGTTTATGATATATGCAAATTTTTTAAAAAATCTGTATGATCGTTTTCCTAAAATTTGATTACTGCCAAAATTGATGCATGCAAAATCTGCAATTAATTAGTGTGTTGGTGCCGTTTGAGCTCTTACAGAAAAAAGTATTGTAACCTTTTTCTTCAAATTTATGGCAAATGTATCAGTGTAAATCCTTGGGAAGACATTTCTGACGTTTTTGTGTGACAAATGAATGTTATGCTTTATTCTGTGGTACATAACCCAAAACTCAATGACTTTTAAGCAGTCATCGGGCAAAACATGCCATTACTATGGCAACCAAACGAGTCGGTGAAATTTTTTTGTTTTTCATTTATGAAATTTATGGATCCCATAGAGTAACTGTGCGAAATTTTAGAAAAATCTGTATGATCAAACCACCATGCTTGAGTCATCTTAATGACTTAAACCTATTATATATGTTAGATCGATTTTAACAAGATATGCATGGCTTATATGAAAGCTAAACCCTATTAAAACACCTTGCTTATATTAGTTTCATCTCAGTCTGAAATTCTGAATATTCTACAAATTAAAAACAACAGCACGTACAAAATATGCTTGGACAAAAGTCTTGTCACATGAAAAGAGAGTTACAGTTGCTCTCGAAAGTAAGTACACCCCTGCAGAATTATTGCATTTGGCTCATTAATTAATATCAAGTCATGGTTATTATCTCATTTTTGCAATAAAGTGTATCTTTTGGAAGTCTTACATAATATGTAATTAGGATATCTTGAAATATCAAAGTCATTTTGACCTTTGACTTCAAACGAAAAAATAGCCCATTGCAAAAGTAAGTACACCCTCACAATAGTTTACCTTTTATCGAATTATTCCCCCTGTTTTGGTCAATCTGCTTTTGCTCTGCGACCTTAAAATGTCGGTTGTTCCTCCTGGTTGATTTTGGCACCCTCATTTCAATTTCTATCATCCTCAACAGTACTTAAAAATTGATTATCCCTATATATGCCTAATCAAGTCATTATGGTGTGAGTGATGGGTCAGTCACCATGCCAAGAACTTAGGAACTGTCTAAAAAGCTAAGAAATACTATTATTCACACCTACAATGACAGATTTGGATATACAAGAAAATTTCTGTACAGCTTGTGGTTCACATATCTACTGTCTGGAAGTTTTATTGATTCAAATGGAAGGAGCAAAAAAAACACAAACTCATCAAGTAGGATAGGAATACGAACAAAGATGTCTTGCAGAACATCCAAGAAATTATTACAGGAAGCAGCAAAGATACCCTACGGTTACTTCCACAGAATTACAAGAGCAACTGACATAATCTGGAATACATTTCCTCACGTCAAATATATGGATGCATTTGAAGGAAAAAAGGGCTCACTGCCAGAACACCCAGAAACAAGCCCATTCTGATGAAAAAACACAAGGAAGCAGACCTACACTTTGCCCAGAAGCATTTTGATAAACCAGAAGTCTTTTCCCGTAATATTCTCTGGACAGATGATTCTGAGATGAATTTAAAATTCAATTTTAAGGTCACACAAACAACCGATACATTTGCTGCAATGCAAACATGGCTTTCCAAGAAAGGAACCTGGTTCCAATAGTGAAACATGGAGGGGGGAATGTCATGCAGAGTGGGTTTTTTGCCTCACCAGAAACTTGCAACTGGTTCATATAGAAGTAATCATGAATTCAAAGCTCTATTATCAAATCCTAGGAGATAATGTTGTCCAATTTGTGAAGTATAGCTTGTTTAAAGTACTCTTGGGTGTTCCAACAGGACAACAATCCAAAACACGCAAGTGTGTCAACTAAATCCTGAATAAATTAAAATAAATAAAAGCTTTTGGAATGACCCAGCTTGTGAATCCCATCGAGATATTGTGGTTTGACCTAAAAAAGCGGGCGAATGCAGGGAATCCCCCAGACATGCAGTTGTGACACAGTTTTACAGGGAGACATGGCCAAAAATTCCAGTGCAAAAAATATTAGAACCTTAATCAAGGTTACAGGAAGCATCTTCAAGGTATTTTAGCCAATAAATTAGGAAACACAAGGTTTTAACTGTCTGAAATTAGAAGGGTGTACTAAACTGTACTTACTTTCGCAATGCCCATTTTTTCCATACTTAACTGTATTAATTCAATGGGAGGCTGAATTTGTAAATTAGTAACATAATTGTATGCACATGTGTTAGGTTGACACTATTTTATTTTTAGTGAATGAATATATACTAATTTGTATCCTTGAGTGACAAAAGTTTAAAAAATAGCATGGGGTGTACTTACTTTCGAGAGCAACTGTAGGCCCTATGCTGAAAAATTGTCTTAAATGCATGATGCTCAAGTGTCAAGAGCATTTATGATTTATTTCTCCAGACAAGGTGTTATCCATTTTAAGGCCAAGGCATTTAAAGTTCCGAATGATAGGTCAGTTTCAAACACAGATTTTTCTAATTTTCAAATTTTCTTACCCAACTTGGTCTTATTACTTTACCAACAAGTACAGAAATTTTCTTTGCTGTATGATTAGTTTTTCGGCCTCTAATGACTCAAAATGCTTTTACTGACCCCTGGATTTATTTCGGGATACACGGAAAAAACCAATCTGTTATGAGTGTCATAAACTCTGTGACGTCATCACCATTGTTAGAATTTATTAAGTTGTAGTAATATAGGCCTATTTACAACAATGGTTATTTTGACGTCATCAGCAATGACGTGGCTGATGCTGGGAGGAACTCTCAATAAATCAATAAACCAAAAGTAAAGAGAAAATAAAATAATATTTAAGAACTATTCTTAAACATAACTTTATACATAAAATTGAAAATATTGAGGCATGGATTTTATCATTCAGGGCAACTTGCTGACTGAGCACAGTCTGCTTTAAAGCAGGCGAGCGAGCGAGGCTGCAGACTGACGAAATTCAAGCCGAATTGGGTATCGAATTGGCATCTAGGTCAGTGGAACCGCTGCCATTCAGGTCCGCGCTGTTGCCTATCAGGTCCGCGCTGTTGCTTATCAGGTCCGCGCTCAGCAGAACCCAGCAGTAGTAAAACACATGGATACCTCTTGAATCCCCCCACATGTTCCTCTCATCAATTATACTCACCTCCCCCACCCTCTCCATAAAACACCACACTCATTCCTTAAAACCTGTAGATCAAAACGTCCACCCCGGCGTTCTTCCTCTTCTTCGTTAAACTCAATCTCCCACCCTGCGACGCTGACAAGACCACTAAACAATTGTAATCTTTTCCAGATACATCCAAACAACACACGGATGCCTTCCCTGGCCTTCTCACTCTCCGGACCCTCCGCCACCTCCACTCCACTCCGACATAACATTCCCTGGCTGGCTACCGCTTCCTCTCTCGAGGAAGGGCCATCCCTTCAAAACATTCCAAAAGCTTGTAGGGCGAAAAATCGCCAATCAAGCTTGAGCCTTCGGCCTAAATTTACACTCTTACTTAGAACCCAGCAAACTGTGCTGGCTGCTTCAAAAGTGCATGTGTGCGAGGACGAGAAATACAGCACCAATTCTGATATGTTGTAGCCTGCTCGCTAAGGCTCGCTACTCAGCAGGCTACTGTAGCCTGGGCAACTTAAACTTCTTTGCTTGGTTTTATAGTGAGCTTACTACAGGGAATCAAGAAGTGCAACGAAATGACAATGTGTTTGGTGCTCAAGTAGCTTTGCCACGTCACAAATTTTCATGCTCCTCTGAACACAGTGAGCACAGTCAGTGTATCACACTTGACAATTATTTTCATTCTATGAAACAACACCCTTGTATGATTATGATTTGCAGCATTGCACTGTACAAATTGCATGGAGACTGAGCCTCAATATATCAACTGAATCCCAGGAGTATATCAACATACAAATAAATTGATCAGGTGCTTGACTTTTTGCAATCATCAGTATGATTCACGGACTTTATTTTCCCCCTTCCCTTTGATACATACATGATTTCACAAGTCTTATGCTAGTGTGTCATAATATACTGACTGAGAGAGTAATGCCTTTTTCTTCAATTCTATTCAACAAAACTATAAAAAGGCACTGCTGAAAGATAGGGAGAGAGGGAGGTAGAAAGCCCCTCCCCCTCCAGAATTTGGCCAACAAAGGTGCATTACAAATAAATATGGCAAATTTTCCGGGTTTTCCTGGTTGCACATGCCATCCAAACTTGTCTCTGCCCTTTAGGACGAGATAAGATAAGATAAGATAGATACATTAGATAGATTAGATAGATTAGATTCAGAGAGTCTGGATTAGATTGATAGATAAGATAGATAAGATAGATAGATAAGATAGATAGATAAGATAGATAAGATAGATAGATAAGATAGATAGATAAGATAAATAGATAGATAGATATATAAATAGATAGCATGGTAGAGAGATCATGATTGATGGATTCATACATTCATTCGCATGCATATTTTTGTCAGCTGATTATGCTGATGACGACTATATGTATGAGAGAAAATATACTTTAAAATTAAATATATTCCATAATAATTATTAGTAATTTTTACTTTACCGGAGACAGTGCATTGTCTGACAATGAAAGACTGGTACATTGTCCTAACTGTGACCAACAATGTCATTTTTGCTTTGTTGAACTAAATTACCTCTTTATAATCAAATGAAAAGAGCTAATTGATTGTTGTCTTCACCTAAGCAAATATTTACACTGTGTGGTCAATGGTGCATAGAAAAATCACTTGTCACAAGACCACTTTGGCCACTAATCATATGATCCATTCGTTGCACTTCTTTTTCCCTGTAGTAACAAATTGTTGAAATGTTATCAATCAACCCTCGCTTCTGTCTGAAGAAAAAAATGGCTTCTGTACGAGTTATCCCATTAATTTCCCATGCCATTTGGTGTGCACTGACTGAAATAATTAAAGGTGCTTCAAAGTTTCTGCAGGTACTTCTGGTGGTACTCTCATAGTCACAGTTTGCAAGTTATTCCGAAACAGTGATAAGAAAAAATGTGCTTGTAGATCTATCTAATATCTTTCTACTCATCCGAATGTTTGCTATCTATTTTCTGTATGAATCTGTTGATTTATGTATCGATCTACCTATCTATGATCTATATCTTCTGCTGTTCCTGCTGCGACTTGTCAGGAGTAAGAGAATTGCATGGCCGAAGTCAGAACAAACCACAATATGTTAATTTGCAATTTTTCTTTATTCATAAGTCCATCATATCATAATACTGACAGATTCTCTCCACTAAATCCTCCGTTGAGTCCAGTTTATGTGAAAATGGAGCAGAAGAACTTGCGGTAGCACTTTGGAGGCAAGATTCTTCTGCACTTGCATCTGCAACAACCTCCTTCACAGCTGCACTTGTCACTGCACTTGCAGATGCCGCCACGCTTCACTGAAAATAAAACCTTGTGATGAGAGAGATCATCAGGAAGAAATGTCTTAAATTTTTTTAATTCTCAAAAAACAAAGGAAACTCACTCTGTTTGGCCACCAAGCCTTCATAAGAAGTTATTAAGAAGTAACACAATGCTTATTTGCATCGTGGAAAAGTTGAAAGTTTGTGTCTGTTACACAGAGATCAATAATTATTTACAATATCTCATAAGCTGATTGGTGTGAATATCTTGTGCCATTAATTCTCCAGAACAAAAATAAAAACAAGAGCTTCAAATAGCCCCGGTCTCCCCTAATGTATGGATCCTGCACCTGACCAGAACCGTTTGGTTCATAATTTGACTCTGTCGTTCTGTAAAGGTGAATGGCAAACAAATATCAAAATGCAAGTTTTGTTCCAAACCATTTACAAATGAACAAATTGGCCATTTTAATTGTTAGTGCACACACTGAAATTTGGTAGTCCACGACCGTCGACCATCACTGGTTTTCATATACATACCAGAAAATATTAGGAGTCATTTCAAGCAGAAATCAAATTAGTTTGACAATTCATAGCTGCCTGTGCAAACATTTGTGTCATATCACAGTTTTTCGTCAAACATTTTTTGATAGTTCACAACTTTCGCATCTTCCTACACAACATCAGAAATAATTTTTAACTGAAATCAATTCAACTTGACACTTCATAGTTGCCTGTGCAAATCTGAGAGTTAATTAACTTCATTTTTGCCGCATGCTTCATTGCCAAATTTGTATGCCTGACTAACATTACGTTGAGTTATTAAGTTTTGGGTAAATAAACTTAGTTTGAAATTTCATGGTTCACCTTTTGACTTCTTTGAATTTTTTTCACCCACTGAATTCTCAGTTGACGTCCTTTGCCCTTTTGAACAAATACACTCTTAAAACAGATTGGTTGATTAACTTGATTTTGGGAAAAGACCAACCATTCAATTGGTTGAGATCTAGCAATATTGTTAACTTATGCTGGGGGAACCTGAATGTAAATCAAGCATCATCGACACAAGAACATTTTTCTTCCACAATGGCCTTTGTGGTCACAGATAGTAATGCATGAAACGGGCCAGAACCTTTTGGTTCATAAATTGATACTGTGGTTCTAGATGTTTTTGAGAGATGAACGAAAAATATAAAACATCAAATCAAATTTGTTAGTTTAGTTCTAAACCATTCACAAATTACAATAGAATCGTTGGGAAAACTGAAAAGATTTGTTAAGCTGTTCTTCAAAGATACTCTTGTAGGTTCTTTTGAACAACCAGTATTGGTTAGAACTCTGTACTGGGTCAAAACGTCATTAAAACAGCTATATTGACCTTTGAATGACCACAAAGAAGTTTGGTCATACCCAATCTTCACCTCTTTTCATATACCTGATAATATAAGGAGCATTTGAAAGAGAAATCAAGCTAGTTTGACACTTTAATAGTTAGTCTACCTGAGTAAACATTTGCATCATATTGCAATTTTTCCTCAAACATTTTTTTGAAATTTCAAAACTTACACATCTTCATACAAAACATCAGAAATAATTATTAGCTGAAATCAATTCACCTGCCTGGGCAAATCTGAGTGGCGATTAACTTAATTTTTGTTTCTTGCCAAACTAACATTAATGGATGGTGAACATTTGGGTAACCAGATTTTGTTTGAGACTTATTTTTTGTACGGTTGACTCTCAACACTTATTTGGAATAACACATTTTGTAACTTCTTTTTATATTATAGTTAATTAAAGTTTTGAGTCTGCTTCTAAAGAATTTTGATTTCTTTTACAGGAGACCTCATTGAAATAAACAATAGTCAGTTTTTACCCAGGTGCAGATTTAAATGGTATTGTTTTTTGCCAAGTACAAATCAAGAGGTCACAACTTTTAGAGAAAAGATTCTGTATGTTGGACCATGGTGATCTTATTATAAATGATGAGTGAGTGAGTGAGTTTGTGTTTTACGCCCCATCAGCACCAGTGTGGGCTATTTAGAGGCAACATTGGTTAGATGGATTATCTTGGAACTAATTACTCATAATTTGTAGAAGTAGTCGTTATCTCTGAGGAACTGTGTTATACTGGACGCTGAATTTTCTAAGAATAAGTTTTTGAGATTTCCTGATTGAAAGGGTCGTCGATGCAGACTGCCACCACACTCTATCAAGACATGTTTGATCGAAAGTGGTACCTGGCACCCTTCGCACATTGGTGCTGCGTCATTGTTCAATAAGTGTTAGTGGGTTAATCTGCTGTGCCCTATGAGACATCTATGTATTACGATTTGCTCTCTGCGTGAGTGCACATCAATTTTTATATCTTTCATGACGTAAGGTAGTATTGTGCGTAGCTTGTTACGTTGGCAAGCATTCCATCGTACTTGCCAACTATACTTGGTAAAGTCAGTGATATGCTTTCTAAAATCCGTATAAGGGACAACATAGTCCGTTAAGTTTTTACTTAAGGCTCTCTTCGCATGAAGATCGGCCATCTCATTTCCCTTGATATCAACATGACTTGGAATCCAACAAAATATAATCTCATTGTTTTCTTTCATTGCTGCTAAGGTAAAAAGAATGTCTAATACAAGAGGGGTTTCCACCTGCTTGTTGGCTATTGCCTGCAATGCAGACTTTGAGTCAGAGCAAATTACAAAATTGTTAGTTTCCGAGTTGACTGCCATTTCTACCGCCTTGTAGATAGCTGTCAGTTCTGCTGTGAATATCGAGCACACATCAGGTATACGTTCATTACAATAACTTGTCTTTGCAGAGGTGACTGCGTAACCAGTCAGAAGTCCATCTTTGGACCCATCCGTGTAAAGAAACTTGTATGATGGATACCTGGATCTTATTATGAGGAATTTACTCTGGTATTCCAGTGGACTTGTAGAAGATTTTCTAAGACTTGTCAGGTCTAGAATACAAATTGGTAAAGGAAGGGTCCACGGAGCAATGGATGGAACCTGCACTTCAGCAACTATGCAGTTGTCTTTGTTTATTATGTCATAGTAGGGTTTTATTCTAAGCCCTAGGGGTTTTATAACACTTTGTTTAGTCATATAAATTTGTTGGTACTTTGGCTGAAATTCCGGGTAAAAGGCAGGATTTGTTGGACATGCTGCCAGTTTTACAAAATATTGCAGCGAAAGTTTTATTCGCCGTAGTGACAATGGTGGCTCTTTCGCAAGGACATATAGACTCTCGATGGGCGATGTTCTAAATGCCCCAAGACACAGGCGAATGCCGAGATGGTGTACTGTATTTAGACATCGGAGGTAAGAAGGTCTTGCTGATCCATATACAATACTCCCGTAATCGAGACGTGATCGGTTATAGCCCTATATAGTCGTAGCAATACAGTGGTGTCTCCACCCCAACTGAGCTTACTGACCACTTTGAGAAGATTAAGAGATTTTAAACCTTTAGCTTTAAGTTCATTGATATGTGGAATAAAGGAGAATTTAGAATCCAGTAAAACTCCTAAGAATTTGTACTGGTTTACTACTTTGATTTTCGAATTTTCTAACATTAAGATTGGATCCGGCTGAAAGCTTCTGGGGGGATAGAAGTGCATACATACCGTTTTATTTTTGGAGAATTTAAAACCATTCTCGTATGACCATTTTTGCAAGCTGTTTAGGTTAAGTTGTAATTGTCGTTCGACACTTGTCATTTTGGTTGACTTAAGAGCAATGAGGAAATCATCTACGTATAAAGAACACTTGATATTCTCCTTGATATGTCGGACTATGTTGTTAATCTTAATATTAAAACATGTCGGAGAGAGAATACTTCCTTGAGGAACTCCCATTTCTTGGAATTGTTGGATAGTGTGCTTCCAATTCTGACTTGGAAGTTACGATCTTGAAGGAATGAATTTATAAATTGAGGAAGCCTTCCCGTAGACCCATTTCATGAATGTCCTTCATAATTCCAAATTTCCAAGTGGTGTCATAAGCTTTTTCTAAGTCGAAAAATACTGCAACTACATGTTCTTTCTTAATGAAGGCATCTCTTATGTAGGTTTCGAATGATACTAAATGGTGCAAGGTACTTCTTTTGGCCCTGAAACCACACTGATATTCTGTTATGGCTTCAGTTGATTCCAAATACCATACTAGTCTATTGTTGACCATCCTTTCCATGGTCTTACAAAGACAACTGGTAAGTGCAATCGGACGATAGTTAAGCGGATCACTGTGATCTTTGTTAGGTTTTGGGATTGGTATTACTATCGCTTTCTTCCACAGCATGGGAATGTACCAAAGTCCCATATTCTATTATAAATCTGAAGCATAATTTTAAGGCTTGTTTCCGGTAGATGCTTTAGTAGTTGATAATGAACTTCATCTGCTCCAGTAGCAGAGTCTTTAGCCTTATTCAATGCCGCTATGAGCTCTTCCATGGAGAAAGGTATGTTATATGCTTCAGAGTTATCAGACTGGAAATTTAAATTTTGTCGCTCGGCCCTCTCTTTAAATTGTTGGAATTCTTGGGTGTAATTGTTTGATGAGGAATTAAATGCGAATTGGTCACCTATTCTATTTGCAATTTCCTCAGTAGTGGTTATCTCCTCTTCATCGATGACAAGATGTTGAATATGTGTGGATGTATCTCTACCCTGTATCTTCTTTATCATTTTCCATACTTTGGAACTGGGTGTACGGGTATTTAGTTTAGAGACATAGTTTTGCCAGGTAGCCCTTTTCTTTTGTCTTATTATCCTTCTCGCTCTTGCTCTGAAGATTTTAAATTGATTTAGATTTTCTGGTGTTGGGCGAGATTTAAAGGCACGTAATGCTTTTTTGCGCGCTTTGATAGCCTCTTTGACCTCTGTGTCAAACCAAGGTTTAGGGCTATGGTGAGGATTTGATTGAGATTTCGGTATCGCTTTATTTGCTATGTCTATAATATCTTTTGTGAAATTGTCTACAGGGGAATCGGAATCTGCATATTTCTGTTGGGTAATATTTTTGTTGCAGAGTTCTGAGAAGAGATTCCAGTCTGCTTTATTGAATTTCCACCTTGATAAACCGGAGTTAGGCCCAACATCTAACGATTTCAATAGAATAGGGAAATGATCACTTCCATGTGTATCCTCTAGTACTTTCCATTCAAAATCTAAAAACAAATTTGGATCACTTATGCTGAGGTCAATAGCAGAGTACGTGCCATGTCCTGAATGTAGAAATGTATCTGACCCATCATTGAAAATGCAGAGATTATTTCCATTTATAAAGTCTTCAATAAGTTCACCTCTACTATTCAGGTCCGTACTGCCCCATAAAGGGCTGTGACCATTAAAATCCCCAAGAATAATGGAGGGGGCAGGTAATTGGTTAAATAAGTTATTTAGATCTTGTAGTGTCACCCGAACACTCGGGGACAAGTAGAGGGAGCACACGGTAATCGTTTTACGTAAAGTAAGGCGGATGGCAGTTGCCTGTAAGGTGGTGTTAAGATTTAGGCACGTATGAATTATACCGTGCCTAACCATAATGGTAGAACCACCTATTGCCCTATCATGGACAATTTCTCCATAAGAATTATATATGTGATAATTTCTCACAGTAATATTGTCCGAGGCTTTTAAAAATGTCTCTTGGAGACATAGGACACTTGCTTTATTCAGATGTAAGTATTTTCAATTCGTCAAAGTTTGCTCTAAAACCTCGGCAATTCCATTGCACGATGTTGTCCATGGAATTTTGTTCTGACATGAATTTGGTTATCTGTTTAACGGGGTTCTAAAGGTAAATTTTAGATTGTCCCGTTTAAGAATGACTTTTGTGTTAGTATCCCTTCCTCCTGTACTGGTGTCAGGTGGGTCAGGATTTTTCGAGTGAGGGTGTTTTTGGCTTGGGTTCTTTAATTTGGGAGTTTCCTTTTGTTGTGTTTGATTTGTCCTGGTTTTTTGTGATGTCCGGTCTTGTGTAGAATATTCGGTTTTGTCTGGTTTGCCCCCCTGACCTTGCTGTTCACCTGCAGGAGAAGCGGATGGGATCTGGGCGGGCTTGTATTGTTGTCAGGTTTGTCCTGAACTACCTCAGGCACAGAGGGAGGGGATTGAGAATCCATGTCTTCTTCTCCCTCTGTGAGTTCAGAGTCGACTGTTTCATAACTTTCGTTTAGATCCGGCTCGATGACCTCTGTTGCTAGTATCTTTGCAGGTGTTCTCACATCAGAATTTCCATCTGATTTTCTTTTTGTTGGTTTTGTCTGTGTGTCAATTGTGGTGTTTTGTTGATCTTGTCTTCTTTTTTGTCAATGTGTTGCCCATGTGCTGCAAGGAGTTCCTCCATCCCTGCTTGAGCGAACAGTGTGCAGAACTTTTCTTTGTTTTTGTCTGTATGGGAGTTGTCACTGTTTTTTGAGTAATGAAATGCTGGATCGAGATTAAGTCTTAGCCTTGGTGTATTTCGTGGGGATGACCTGGGTCCAGGAGAGTATTGCATGTCTGATCGCTGGGAGAATTGTGATCCTGTTTGAGGATTCACATTATCTCCACCAGCGATCTGAGCATAACTAGCAGCCCCGATTTGGGACTGGGCGATTCGTCTGGCCTCTGGAAATGAAACATCAGAGTTTGCCTTGATCTCAAGGACTTTTTTCTCGTAGATCCATTTCGGACACGATTTGTCAAAAGCGGGTGATTGCCCTTACAGTTGATGCATTTTGGCGCATGGCCACATGGCGCGTCCTTTGTATGGACATGATCTATGCCTCCACAGGTGGCACATACTTCCACTCGGTTTTTACAGGTCTTATTTATGTGGCCATATCTTTGGCATCGGTAACATCTTCGAGGGTTAGGAAGATAGGGACGTACCCTGCAGGCCTCAAAACCTATTTCTACCGCCTCCGGAAGCCGATTACCTTTGAAGGTGAGACTAAGGGTCTCAACAGTGGAACCATCTTTCGTACGTCTCTTTCCCATCCTGTATATGGAAGTAACTGGAGTCCTCCGGAAAGCGAACCATTCGAGTAGCTCATCATCCGAGCTCTCATGACTGTCATACGAGTATATGACTCCCCTAATTGAGTTCAGTCTCTCATGGGGAGTCACCTCCACCTCCGCTGAAGCCAGTTTGGTCATGTTTAGTAGTTTCTTTGACTGGTCACTGTCCCGACATTTAATAAGAAGTGAACCAGGGAGTCGTCTGACGTCTCCAGGGTCACCGATCGCCTTAAAAAGGGCTTTCGCCGGGTCACCGAGGATATTCTTCTGTATTCATCATCCTTTCCTTTCAGTACAATGAATTTTGGCCAATGCTCTGTGTCACAATCAAAGAATCCGGTTTTAGAAACAGTTCGGTTGAAAAAATCCATACAGATTTCTAGACTTCATCCTCCATGGTCCCCACCCACCACGGAGCCCAACACGGGGAGACCAACATGGATAGGGCTGAGCCCAGTACCCTGGTCCCAGGGATACATGAAGGATATACTCTAAAAGGCTAGGCCTAAAATATAGCCTCAAATCATGATAACAGTAATCACGGCAGGCAAATACTCGGTTTCTAACCTTCCTTGATTGACCCATCAGCCACGGCCAAATAGGACCTAAGTCCTAATGACAACATGACAAGCCGATTGACTGGACCGGGCCAATCCAGCCTCCCGTCTGGGAGAAATCCAGGCCAAAGTAGTGTATTGTATGGGAGGGGCCAACTTAGTCCCACCCGACTCAACTACCAGGACCCCTTCATCCTCCAACACGGGTCGCAACCCACGGCAAACAGGTTGCCCCATTTCCGTCGGGGAGACGTGTGCTTGCGCACTGTCTCGTGTTGCCTCTAAGGATAGAGGTCTTCACCATAGTGTTACCACCCACCGCCACGAGGAGGCCCGAGACCTGTGGGGGCATTATAAATGATGAAGTTGTAGAAAGAGTGGCAGAGTACAAATACTTAGGGAACATCATTGATTGTAAATTAAATTTTGAAAGAAATGTTTTAAATGCCATCTATAAGAAGGCCAATTCAAGGATGTTCTTTGTAAGAAAACTGTACAATTTACATGTAGATAACACAATAGTTGAACTTTTTTATAGATCTGTTGTGGAGTCTGTAATTACTTTCGGTATAGCAGCATGGTATGGAAATTGCACACAAGTGTCTAGAAATAAACTATGTAAAGTCACATCAAATATGCTAAAAGGCTAGGTATGCGAAATGTAAAAACTCTGTTAGAACTATACGAGAAGTTTGCCAGGCAAAAAGCATCGGCCATAAAAGTAGATTGCCAACATCCACTGTATAGTTGCTACCAATTATTACCATCTGGCAGGAGATTTATAGCACAATATGCAAGAACTGCAAGGTTTAGCAAATCATTTGTACCGGCAAGTCTCAGATTGCTCAATTATGTATAAATTGTATAAATTCCCTTTTGTATAAATTGTACAAACGTTTGACATTTCACTACTGTTGTTTGAATATCGTATGCCACAACAAATTTTACTGTATGTACAGTGACAATAAATTATTATCGTATCGTATCGTATCGTATGGGGTCAAATTACCAAAAGGTCAGCCAAGATCCAGGATCGACGTTTCACCTTCTGTGACAATTTATCCAATGTTGAACAAGAATGTTATTGGGCATTTGGAGGTATACGTTATGGAAACTGAACTTTTTTTTGAGACGCTCAGTTTGAATTGGAACCATACATTTTATTCAAAGCCATCAAAAATCACAACAGAATTACAAAAAAAAACATCAAAGGGTTCAGTAGAGCAGTTCAAGAAAGAAACCCTCAAGATGGAGGAATCTTTACAGGCTTATTTGAAGAACCTTCATAGGTTTCAACACAGCAGGGGCCCAAAACACTGTTGGACTTTCTTCAACCTATTATGTTTATTGACTGTTTAATTGTAAAAGTGAGAATACTTATTAAATTATTACTTTAGTTCAGTAGCTCATCACTCTCTAGTTTTTTGGAATATTGGAATGGATGGATGAACTGAAGCAGGCAGAAAGAGGCACATAATTGCGATATAATTCTGATATAATTGATCAGTTGACTTTTATGAAACTGACAAGTCATGATATGATGAAGTTCAACCCACTCATTATCACAATTACTTTCATAATATTACCTAGCTGTTTATACATAGCAACAGTTTTTTAATTTCCATTATATTAAAATCTCATATGAAGTTTGTTCAGGGGATTTTCACATGTCAGACTTTGATAAATATGTCAGTTAATTGCCTGTAACAATTTGGTATAAAAGAGTGATGGGTGCATGATTTGTTCATCACTTTCATTGCAAAGTAATCAGGTGAGTAAAAACTTGCTTGAAATGTTGTGAATCAAATCTGTGACGTAGAGGTGTGTTTTAATTGTAACTAATTTCAAAGTTCTCTTTTTATGTTTCTCAGAATGAAGACTTCACTTCTCTTGTTCAACGTGGCCCTCGTGTGCCTCCTGGGCTTGGCCGTCAGTGACGACTCTGCCGATGACATGGATGCGATCGAGAAGAGAGCTGTTCTTGTAAATATCTTCATTCCTTCTGTGTTGTGATTTTTACTTCATATTCAAAATGGGGTTGCTGCTGTACCGGCTGGCTCAAACCTGTGTCCATGGCAGTTCAGTTGGTAGCCATAAAATATTTGAACCCACCTAATTTTGATTTAAAAGCCAGACATGCATACTGCTTTGCTACAAAGTAAAGAAATCAAAACTGGCTTTTATCTTTCCAGTAATATATCTTTGTAGACAATCCTCATAGAATTGCCAAAGATTATATCATAAATGTATTCTATTATCTTTAATGTGTTACTTCATATGTGGGCCATTCTGACTATTTTAGACTTACTTCACTGAGAAAAACCCAATAAGTGCTGAAATGTACATCTCAGTTTAACAGAATAACGATAACTACAATACATAGCTAACTAACCTTGATATGATTTTGTTTCCAGATGAAGGAGATTGAGGATGAGGAGAAAGAGGTGAGGTTCCCTTTACATCTTTGTTTTATATTTTGTGCATGAATACCGATTTATCTTTTATTCCATGTCCTTCGTTTTGTGCATGCAATCTTTTTTTTTAAATTCTAGGTTAAAGATGGTCTGGTTGTCCTCCAGAAAGTGGCCAAACGCCTGAGCAAAGAAGATAGGGGTATGATTTGAGCAGTCCATCAGCGCAGAGTAGAAAAATAGCAATTTCAGCTGCAGTTTCTTATTTTTTGTGTATAATCTATATGGAGTCCTAAGTATACAGGATTCTTCTGTCTACAAAAGTAATTTTTATATCTCTTCATTTTTCACTTATATTTTCTCTAGTCAATACTTTCTTTCTTTTAATTTCTATATCTCTTACATTCTTCACTTGTGCAATCACAAACTATTTAGTCTGCTGAGTAGCATTGCATCATTTTCAAATTTCACTTGACAGTTTGATCCATCAATACTTTTCAGCTAAGTTAGATGACTTCCTGTCTGATGATTGCAAGGTCCCGAAAGGTATTTTCAAGTATCGCAGAGCATTGCAGTCATCCAGAGCAGGACTCAGAGGAGGCAGAGGTCGTGGCAGAGGTCGCGGAAAAGGTCGTGGAAGAGGACGTCTCAACAGACTTGGACAGGGAAATGCTCAACAGGAAAATGCTCAATCTGGTGAGTCATTATGAACACACTTGTCCAAAGAAACAGTTCAGTTATCAGAGCGGACAAGCAACATGGTTCATTTCAACTGACATATATGTACGAGCTTGTGTTTATATGATACAACTCACTTGTGAGGGTAGAAGTCAAACAATGCATGCAGTGTACGTGTATGAAAAGTCATTTGAACAGTGTAGAATGCCATTGGTTGCTATCAAAAACATACTGTTCTTGATAGCCCGGCTTGATAGTCAAACAATAGATGATAGATATGACTTCTTCTTGAATGTTGATTTCGGCATAACATTTTCAAATTTTCCCTTTTCCAGAGGAGAAGCGTGGTGGCATCTGCAAGTGCAGTGACAAGTGCAGCTGTGAAGGAGGTTGCTGCAAATGCAAGTGCAGAAGAATCTTGCCTCCAAAGTGCTACCGCAAGTTCTTCTGCTCCATTTTCACATAAATTGAACATGATGAAGGATTCTGTGATGGTCGATTTGATGATGAACTTGTGAATAAAGATTTCAAGATAATCATTAATTTCTTTGTCTGTTTAATTTCATCATTACAAAGCAAAATAGTGCAGATTAAATTTCCATAAGACCAAAGGTATAAGGACTGCAGATCAGTGTTGGAGTCGAGGCCAGGACATCCGAGACCGAGACCGAGGCATGAGCATCCGAGACCCGAGGCATTGACCCTCCGAGACCAAGACCGAGGCATGAGCATCCGAGACCGAGACCGAGGTCAGATGGACAAAAATTATGGTTCACTGCCAAATTATTTTAGCTTGGTATATTATCGGAATTTAGCTATCGCTTATGATAAGGCTATAACAGTAAAATTAAAGATTCACTCAATGACTCAAGCAAAACACTGAAATGAAGACAATAAGGGGGTGACCATTACATTTTTAAAAAACATGGCATGGAACTCATCTCACTGGGTTTTTTTTACGGAAAGAGTGACAGATTAGATTTGTTTTGAGTGTCTGACAGCCTCACTCATGTTTAATTATTTACTTCTAAATCAAACATTGCAGACTGAGATAGCCCATCCACCAGAAATTCATTTCAAGACTGCTGGGAAAGAATTAAGTAATCTTTTTCACCAAAAAATTCTGAGGCAGCTTATCACTTTCATTACGGGTTTCAGTTTATAACCGCTTTACAAAATTCACTTTCTAGATACATACAGATAGATACCCTGAATTGCTGGGTTTCAATTTATTAGGCAGTGGAAAATTTGTGTTATATCAAAGTTATTTGGAATATTTTTTGAGGCATGGATGAGATTCAGTTACATATTTTGTCCAATTCCATTTTGTTGAGTTGCATTGTAAGTCAGACACCCTGGTGTGTGAAGTTAATGATCAGGTACTAACACATCTTACACAACCTGTAAACAAAAACTTTAAAACCTCAAATCGTTATGGTCGAAATTTATATTTTTAATTTGTGAAGGAAAATTCAAATTCAAAAATATTCAAATACTGTCGGTCAATTTATAATTTCATATATATCACAAAAAATGGCATTGCTTATAACTTGGCACTCAGCCTAAAATAGGCCTAGATATAGACAGTCTTAAAATACGTGCATAAAATTATTCTATCAGATTCTAATAATATATAGGATTATAGGTTCTTTATATTAAATAAACCGACAGATAATTATACTTCGCTGACAGGAAAATTTAGTTTGATTGTTCAAGCAAAATTGAACTTTATTAATTTGGCTGGCCTCGGACGTGCCTCGGACAAATATCCGAGGCCAGAGGGTCCGAGGCCGAGGCCAAGGCCAAGGATTGGTCATCCAAGACCGAGACCGAGGCCATCAAAAGTGGCTCTGAGGCCAGCCTTGAGGACGAGGCCGGCCTCGAGGACGAGGCCGGCCTCAAGGACTCTGTGAATTAGGAAGAGAGTATGCCATAGGAATTTGTGATGTTCATCCCCCATGCTCCCCATCCACCAAGGAGCCCAACAAGGGGGACTAATATGGGTAGGGCTGCGCCCAGTACCCTAGTCCAGGGATACATGGGGGATATACTCGTAGAAGGCTAGGTAAGAAATACAGCTGCATTCACATTAAAAACATGGCCAGCATGTAGACTTGGTCAGAACCTTCTTTGATTGACCCATCAGCCATGGCCAAATAGGACCGAAGTCCCAATGACGACATGACAAGCCGATTGACTGGACCGGGCCAATCCAGCCTCCCGTCTAGGAGAAATCCAGGCCAAAGTAGTGTATTGTATGGGAGCGGCCAACTTAGTCCCAACCAACTCAACCACCTGGACCCCTTCATCCTCCTACACGGGTCGCAACCCACGCCAAACAGGTTGCCCCATTTCCGTCGGGGAGATGTGTGCTTGCGCACTGTCTTGTGTTGGCCTAAAGAGATAGAGGACTTCACTCTTGTGTTACCACCCACCGCCACGTGGAGGCCCGAGACCTGCGGGGGCTGGCAAGAGTGAAAATGGCGGCCATTTTGAAAAACGCCCCCTAGCGGCTGTTCGCAGCAAAATCGGAACGTCCACCTGTGAAATTCTGAAAGATAGGAGACTCAGCTGCAAGGTTCAGCCATCAAACTCTATGGGACTCAAAAAATCTATACGGCGTTATAGGCCACGCGCTGTTGCCTATCAGGTCCGCGCTGTTGCCTATCAGGTCTGCGCTAAGCAGAACCCAGCAGAACTGTGCTGGCTGCTTCAAAAATGCATGTGTGCGAGGACATGAAATACAGCACCAATTCTGAAATGTTGTAGCCTGCTCGCTAACGCTCGCAACTCAGCAGGCCACTGTAGCCTGGGCAACTTGAACTTCTTCGCTTGGTTTTATAGTGAGCTTAACAAATTGATTGAAATGTTATCAATCAACCCTCGCTTCTGTTTGGAGAAGAAAAAAATGGCTTCTGTACGAGTTATCCCATTAATTTCCCACGCCATTTGGTGTGCACTGTCTGAATTCTGAAATAATGAAAGGTGCTTCAAAGTTTCCGCAGGTACTTCTGGTGGCAGCCTACTCTCATAGTCACAGTTTGCAAGTTATTCCGAAACAGTGATAAGAAAAAATATGCTAGCACTTTATGAGGTGCTTGTAGATCTATCTAATATCTTTCTACTCATCCGAATGTTTGCTATTTTCTGCATGAATCTGTTGATTTATGTATCGATCTACCTGTCTATGATCTATATCTTCTGCTGTTCCTGCTGCGACTTGTCAGGAGTAAGAGAATTGCATGGCCGAAGTCAGAACAAACCACAATATGTTAATTTGCAATTTTTCTTTATTCATAAGTCCATCATATCATGATACTGACAGATTCTCTCTCCACTAAATCCTCCGTTGAGTCCAGTTTATGTGAAAATGGAGCAGAAGAACTTGCGGTAGCACTTTGGAGGCAAGATTCTTCTGCACTTGCATCTGCAACAACCTCCTTCACAGCTGCACTTGTCACTGCACTTGCAGATGCCACCACGCTTCACTGAAAATAAAACCTAGTGATGAGAGAGATCATCAGGAAGAAATGTCTTAATTTTTTTTAATTCTCAAAAAAAAAACAACTCACTCTGTTTGGCCACCAAGCCTTCTGGGATCTTGCAGTCATCAGTCAAAAAGTTGTCCAAAGTAGCTGTAAATTAAGAATTGTTTTGTTTAGCGGAAACAAGTACATGCAGATTAAAGTAGGCCACAGCACATTTCAATTTTGATTACATCATTTGATTGACTATATTTCATTAAAATGATAAGTTGCTTTTCACATACCCTGGTCTTTCTTGTTCAATTTTCCAGCGGCTTCTCTGAGAACGGTCAAACCAGCAGAAATCTGCATATTCAAAAATATCAACATAAAAAAACAGGACTTAACAATGAGCATTCCAGCTGAAAAAATAATGATTGAGCAAAAAAATGTTTACCTGTTCTTGCTCCTCGTTTACTTCAGACTCCTGTTAGAATAAAACACAAAACAAGAAAAGAGTAAAATGTGCTAAAAAATAACACTTGTAAGCATCATGTTAATTCATCACAGCTAATAATATATTATAAAAATGCCCTTACCAAGTCTCTCTTGTCCTGTTCACTCATCTCGGCCAAAGAGACGGCCACGAGGCACATCAAGGCCAGGCACACGACTTGGGTTCTCATCCTTAGACAAATAAATAATAAATAAATACACGGTATTATTCACATAAATGTGTCTTAACGCAGCTAAAATCTCATAGTGTTATTGTAGGCTTCCAAAATGATATGATCGTCAAAAATATACATCTTGCATCACGAACAGGAAATTTAACATCATAAGTCAATGAAAACAGAGACACAAAGCATTCAAAGCAGGTGTTTTATACCAGTTATGTGCAAAAAATTAAAAAGTGCAGTTAAACATACTTACTTGTTCCTCTTGATTCACCAAAAGACTGATACATGCCATCCAAAATGCTGCCATTATATACCACATCAGTGTTATAATTTTAAACGGACATCAGTTCATTTTGACACTTCATAGTTGCCTGTGCAAATCAGAGTATCGATTAAATTAATTTTTGTTGTTTGCTTTTTGGGAAATGTGTATGTCTGACTAACATTGGTGTGGGTGATTAAAATTTAGGTAAACAGATTTGTTCGTAAATTCTTTGTTCACCTTTTTGACTTTGAACCCCTTTCCATCGCTGTAGTAAAGTTAACATTGTACTTCTATGTTGCTCCAGTTATTATTTATGCCTTACAACAAAAATGCTCTTCAAAAGTCGAGACAGCTTCTAAAGCATCTTTGTTTTGTTTCAGAGAGCCAGATAGAATAACTCAACCTCCAATTAAACAAAAAAATTTCAGGTTTTTTAATACCATCTATTGCAGATCAATTACTTTGTCAAGTCATTGGGCAAAATTAGGGATCCAACTAGCTTCGACCACATAGAGTGAAATATAACCGCATTATCCCTTACTTGCGAGAACTACAATGGTTATCACACCTTTCAAGATTTACTTTAAATGTCTCCTTTTGGTCCATAAATGAATCAACAGTCTTACAATGTGCATAATTTCTTATTCCACATTGAACATCATGGTCATAGATTGTAATGTATGGATCCTGGACATGACCAGAAGCGTTTGGTTCATAATTTGACTCTAAGGTTCTATAAAGGTGAATGGCAAACAATTATCAAAATGCAAGTTTTGTTCCAAACCATTTACAAATCACCAAATTGGCCATTTTAATTGTCAGTGAACACACTGAAGTTTGGTAGTCTACGACCTTCACTGGTTTCATATGCATACCAGAAAATATTAAGAGTCATTTCAAACAGAAATCAAATTAGTTTGACAATTCATAGCTGCCTGTGCAAACATTTGAGTCATATCACAGTTTTTCGTCGAACATTTTTTGATAGTTCACAACTTTCGCATCTTCATACACAACATCAGAAATAATTTTTAAGTGAAATCAATTCACCTTGACACTTCATAGTTGCCTGTGCAAATCCGAGGGTTAATTAACTTCATTTTTGCTGCATACTTCTTTGCCAGATTTGTATGCCTGACTAACATTGCGTTGAGTTATTAAGTTTTGGGTAAATAAACTTAGTTTGAAATTTCATGGTTCACCTTTTGACTTCTTTGCATTTTTTTCACCCACTGAATTCTCAGTTGACGTCCTTTGCCCTTTTGAACAAATACACTCTTAAAACAGATTGGTTGATTAACTTGATTTTGGGAAAAGACCAACCATTCAATTGGTTGAGATCTAGCAATATTGTTAACTTACTTAAAAATCCATCATGTTGGTTTTGCATTGAAATTTGGTTTTTCAAAAAAACATTTTGAATCTAAAAAACCACTTTTGTCTCGACATTTTTTAGAGTGTATGCTTGGGGAAGCTGAATGTAAATCAAGCATCGTCGGCACAAGAACATTTTTCTTCCACATTGGCCTTTGTGGTCACAGATGGTGATGCATGAACCGGGCCAGAACCTTTTGGAGTTGATCCTGTGGTTCTAGATATGGCCTGGTACAAATTTTTGCGTCTTTTAGGTGAAGCCGGCATTGTATCTGCTATAGAACCCCAGAAAATAAGCGTATTTCATCCTTTATCACTTTGTTGCGCCGCAAACTATTATGTCAATAAACCTTTCAAATTTCAGGACAATCGGAGCATTGGTTCCAGATATCTGATATCTTGAAAGTCCAGAAAGTGGCCATTTTCAGGCAGTTTGGCGTGACATGCATATTTTGAGCAATGTTTAACCCCCAATATAGAAAATAATTTGATCGATTTTGTCAAGGGAAAGTATGCTTAACCGTGGCCATGGCAATTCTGGTTCTGTGACTATCAATTGCATATTGATACTCTGTGTACCTTTAAAATAGTGTCTACGGGACTCCAAAGTTGCCAATGAAGCCAAAAATTGAAATTTTAGCAATTTCTGTGCAAAAACGCTGTGTAACCGTTGGTTCTTGGTATTCTGCGTAGCATGAGCCCTCCCAGCTTCGGTTGAGGACACCTCTACTGCATAATATACCTCATTTCTCTGAATACATATCATAGCTGCTTCCTTACATCATCTTTTCTTGCTTTTTAAAAGTTGTCCCGACCCTAACACTAAGTTTGTTGCAGCATCCAGTCACACACAGGAAAGCTACATGTACCTTTTTACTGCAACATTTTTCCTCTTCGGTGACTCAATTGCTTAGCACCAAAATGGATGCTCCTGCCTTTTTGGATTTTCAGCTGATGTTGAAAAATGTTGCTTGTCCCAACCCTAACACCTCTGTCCCGACCCTAACGCCTTCAGTTTTGCACCTCTATATAACCTGAAACTTCCTAGCTTTCAAATCATGATTTTTTTTACTGCTTGCTATTGACGAGGGGCTATGAAAAACTCCTCCAGTCCTCTGTGTAATTTCAGATGGCACAAAGTGCCAAAAGGACTCTAGAATTTTTTTGGACCTGCAGGAGTGGGGTAAAAAAAGAGTAACAGTAATATACTTTAAAGTTATAAAATAACATTCTTTAATGAATTAACAAGCTATCAAAAGTTTAAAATTAACTAAGGAACAATATTTAAGCCTATCAAGCTGACTTAAATGTGCCACTAGTCACTGGCTGCTGGGTGAATTGTCTCTTGTAGCTGAGTACAGCACCCAGTTCACTGGATTTAGCTTAACTTTATACTAAAAAAAGTAAATTTACAAAAATCTTTTCAAACTGACCCGAATTCCACACAAAAAATATGATGAAATGTAAAATTAATTTACGATTATGATATATCCGTGGGCATAATGTTCACATGTCCCAACACTAACACCCCTGCCATTTTCCCCTCCATTATGTCAATAGGTAGGCTTCTGACACTGTACCTGAACATGATGGATGTGTACGAAGCTGTTAAACCTCATTAGGTGAACCAGAATCTGATGTTCTAACTCATGGTTGATGGTACTATCGATACAGTTATTGCTAAGATCTGAACTGCCATTGCTATGTGTGATCCCTCTGGTTCTTTGGTGTTCAGCACTGGAGACCACCTGACTGTGGCGCATGATATTCAATAATTTTCTCTTTACTAGATGTACTATAGTTCGCTGTATCTACTATATGTAGGCTTGCTATACATGTACATTGTGACATTAGCAGAACCTCAAATCAGTCCTGGTTGTACAAGATTAGTTCCATGGAAAGTGTCCGTGGTAGGTTGTGCTTGTGGTGACAATAAAGCATAGCTGTCCTGTATCTTTCTGTGCAAGTACTTATTAAAGGGTGTTCCACTCAGAATACAGAATGTCTTTTTTCAATGTGTCCATCAGCATGTGACATTGCTGATGGAGTCTGGAGATGTGCAACAAAATAAAAGAAAATGGTCAAATGAAAGTATTAGAGGAGTTTGTGCAATAAGAATCTGGTAAGATGAAAATCTATTCATGTTGGCTCTGTTGTCTTCTTTGAAGATGCCAGTGGCACCTCCTTTATAAGACCCCCTGTTGTAAAACCGACTTACAATGTATCTTACCTTCCTCCCTCACAACTTTATAACAGTATTTTTAGTGAAATTCTTCACCACACAAGAGACCATTTTATGACTGCGGAAGGGGCAGTCTTATGACACAGGGGCCACTGTAAACCCTTTATCGTATTCTATTTTATGTATAACAATATTATTCTAATACATGATTTAATGAGCTGTTCAACTAAATTTTTTTGATACAGTTCCATCAGTTGTCCCGACCCTAACGCCTAAAACTGAAGTTTCAGTGCCATGTCAGCATGTAATATCTTCAAGACTAATGGTTGTATCTATCAGAAATTTGAACTGTAAACTAAGCTCTGTATGCAGAGCAATTTATGACCATCTTTATCAGAATAGAAATATGTAAATCTTCAATTCTATCTAGTTTTCAAACTAGACGAATCTTCGTGAAAAATGGCAGTCTTGAGAATTTTCAACAATTTAAACAGTAGTGTGTTTCACGAAAATATGCATGCATGTCATACATGGCAAACAGAATCAGAAATTGATTAGGTATGACTTATACGATGCTTATGACAGAACTTAATCAAAACAGATTTCAATTTTACATTATTGCGTCTTTCACTGAAAAAATCTCAATATCTCTGTTGGAAATGGTTACTTAACCCTGATTTTTTGGGTACTTATTGCCACAAATATGTGCTTTAAATTGTGCAAAGATTCCAAGCAAAATCAACACCTTTATTTTTCACCCTCATGTCACGCTCTTATTTGCACCAGGCCATATGTTTTTGAAAGGAGAACGAAAAATATAAAACATCAAAATTTGTTAGCTTAGTTCTACACCATTCACAAATTACTATAGAATCGTTGGGAAAACTGAAAAGGTTCGTTAAGCAGTTACTCTTGTAGGTTCTTTTGAACAACCAGTATTGGTTAGAACTCTGTACTGGGTCAGAACATCATTAAAACAGCTAGGTCTATATTGACCTTTGAATGACCACAATGAAGTTTGGTCATACACAATCTTAACCTCTTTTCATATACCTGATAATATAAGGAGCATTTGAAAGAGAAATCAAGTTAGTTTGACACTTTAATAGTTACCTGAGTAAACATTTGCATCATATTGCAATTTTTTCCTCAAACATTTTTTTGAAAGTTCAAAACTTACACATCTTCATACAAAACATCAGAAATAATTCTTAGCTGAAATCAATTCACCTTGACACTTCATAGTGCCTATGCAAATCTAAGTGGCGATTAACTTAATTTTTGTTTCTTGCCAAACTAACATTAATGGATGGAGAACATTTGAGTAACCTGATTTTGTTTGAGACTTATTTTTTTGTACCGTTGACTTCTCTGGTGAATCTCACCACTTATTTGGAAGAACATATTTTTAACTTCTTTTTATATTATAGTTAATTAAAGTTTGAGTCTGCTTCTAAAGAATTTTGATTTCTTTTACAGGAGACCTCATTGAAATAAACAATAGTCAGTTTTTACCCAGGTGCAGATTTAAATGGTATTGTTTTTTGCCAAGTACAAATTAAGAGGTCACAACTTTTAGAGCCAAGGTCCAGGATCCACGCTTCACCATATGCGACAATTTATCCAATGTTGAACAAGAATGTTATTGGGCATTTGGAGGTATACTTTATGGAAACTGAACTTTTTTTAGATGCTCAGCGTGCAGTTCAAGAAAGAAACCCTGAAAATGGAGGAATGTTTACAGGCTTATTTGAAGAACCTTAATGGGTTTCAACACTGCAGGGGCCCCAAACACTGTTGAACTTTCTTCAACCTATTATGTTTATTGACTGTTTAATTGTAAAAGTGAGAATACTTATTAAATTATTACTTTAGTTCAGTAGCTCATCACTCTCTAGTTTTTTGGAATATTGGAATGGATGGACGAACTGAAGGAGGCAGAAAGAGGCACATAATTGTGATATAATTGATCAGTTGACTTTTATGAAACTGACAAGTTGTGATATGACGAAGTTCAACCCACTCATTTCCACAATTACTTTCATAATATTACCTAGCTGTTTATACAGAGCAACAGTTTTTTAATTTCGTTATATTAAAATCTCATATGAAGTTTGTTCAGGGGATTTTCACACGTCAGACTTTGATAAATCTGTCAATTAATTGCCTGTAACAATTTGGTATAAAAGAGTGATGGGTGCATGATTTGTTCATCACTTTCATTGCAAAGTAATCAGGTGAGTAAAAACTTGCTTGAAATGTTGTGAATTTCAAATCTGTGATGTGGATGTGTGTTTTAATTGCAACCAGTTTGAAAGTTGTCTTTTATGTTTCTCAGAATGAAGACTTCACTTCTCTTGTTCAACATGGCCCTCGTCTGCCTCATGGGCTTGGCCCTCAGTGACAACTCCGCCGAAGACATGGACGCAATCGAGAAGAGAGCTGTTCTTGTAAATTATCTATTCATTCCTTCTATGTTGTGATTTTTATTTCATATTAAAAATGGGATTGTTGCTCGCTCAATCCTGGGTCCAATTTAGTTGGCAGACACAGCAATATTTTAACCCACCTAATTTTGATTTAAAAGCCAGACATGCATACTGCTACGCTACAAAGTAAAGAAATCAAAACTAGCTTTAATCTATACAGTAATATATCTTTGTAGACAATCCTCATAATTGCCAAAGATTATATCATAAATGTATTCTTGTACCTATAATGTTTTACTTCATACGTGGGCCATTCTGACTATTTTAGACTTACTTCACTGAGAAAAACCAAATAAGTGCTGAAATGTACGCCAAAGTTTGACAGAATAATGACAACTACAAATACACAGCAACTCACCTTGATATATGATATGTACACCAGTTTAACAGAATAATGATAACTACAAACACACAGCAACTAACCTTGATATGATTTTGTTTCCAGATGAAGGAGATTGAGGATGAGGAGAAAGAGGTGAGGTTCTCTTTACATCTTTGTTTTATATTTTGTGCATGAATACCGATTTATCTTTTATTCCATGTCCTTCGTTTTGTGCATGCAATCTTTTTTAAAATTCCAGGTTAAAGATGGTCTGGTTGTCCTCCAGAAAGTGGCCAAACGCCTGAGCAAAGAAGATAGGGTATGATTTGAGCAGTCCATCAGCGCAGAATAGAAAAATAGCAATTTCAGCTACAGTTTCTTATTTTTGTGTATAATCTATATGGAGTCTTAAGTATACAGGATTCTTCTGTCTACAATAATAATTTTTATATCTCTACATTTTTCAATTATTTTCTCTTGTCAATACTTTCTTTCTTGTAATTTCTATATCTCTTACATTCTTCACTTGTGCAATCACAAACTATTTAGTCTGCTGAGTAGCATTGCATCATTTTTCAAATTTCACTTGACAGTTTGATCCATCAATACTTTTCAGCTAAGTTAGATGACTTCCTGTCTGATGATTGCAAGGTCCCGAAAGGTATTTTCAAGTATCGCAGAGCATTGCAGTCATCCAGAGCAGGACTCAGAGGAGGCAGAGGTCGTGGCAGAGGTCGTGGAAGAGGACGTCTCAACAGACTTGGACAGGGAAATGCTCAACGGGAAAATGCTCAATCTGGTGAGTCATTAAGAACACACTTTTTAGTTTGTCCAAAGAAACAGTTCAGTTATCAGAGCAGACAAGCAACATGGTTCATTTCAACTGACATAGGCCTATACAAGATTGTGTTTAAATGATACAACTCACTTGTGAGGTATTATAATTCAAACAATGCATGCAGTGTATGTGTATGAAAAGCCATTTGAACATTGTAGAGCCATTGGTTGCTATCAACAACATACTGTTCTTGATAGCCCGGCTTGATAGTCAAACAATAAATAATAGATATGACTTCTTCTTGAATGTTGATTTCGGCATAACATTTTCAAATTTTCGCTTTTCCAGAGGAGAAGCGTGGTGGCATCTGCAAGTGCAGTGACAAGTGCAGCTGTGAAGGAGGTTGTTGCAAATGCAAGTGCAGAAGAATCTTGCCTCCAAAGTGCTACCGCAAGTTCTTCTGCTCCATTTTCACATAAATTGAACATGATGAAGGATTCTGTGATGGTCGATTTGATGATGAAATTGTGAATAAAGAGTTCAAGATTAATTTCTTTGTCTGTTTACTTTCATCATTACAAAGCAAAATAGTGCAGATTAAATTTCCGTAAGGCCATAGGTATTAAGGACTGCAGTGAGTGAGTGAGTGAGTTTGTGTTTTACGCCCCATCAGCACCAGTGTGGGCTATTTAGAGGCAACATTGGTTAGATAGATTATCCTGGAACTAATTTCTCATAATTTGTAGAAGTAGTCGTTATCTCTGAGGAACCGTGTTATACTGGACGCTGAATTTTCTAAGAATAAGTGTTTGAGATTACCTGATTGAAAGGGTGGGTGATGTAGATTGTTATTACATTCTATCAAGATATGTTTGATCGAAAGTGGTACTTGGCACCCTTCGCATATTGGTGCTGCATCATTGTTTAATAAGTGTGTATGGGTTAATCTGCTGTGCCCTATAAGACATCTATGAATTACGATTTGCTCTCTGCGTGAGTTCACATCAATTTTTATATCTTTCATGACGTGTGGTAGTATTGTGCGTAGCTTGTTTCGTTGGCAAGCATTCCATCGTACTTGCCAACTATACTTGGTAAAATCATTGATATGCTTTCTAAAATCCGTATAAGGGACAACATAGTCCGTTAAGTTTTTACTTAAGGCTCTCTTCGCATGAAGATCAGCCATCTCATTTCCTTTGATATCAACATGACTTGGAATCCAACAAAAAATAATATCCTTGTTTTCTTTCATTGCTGCTAAGGTAAAAAGAATGTCTAATACAAGAGGGGTTTCCACCTGCTTGTTGGCTATTGCCTGCAATGCAGACTTTGAGTCAGAGCAAATTACAAAATTGTTAGTTTCTGAGTTGGTTGCCATTTCTACCGCCTTGTAGATAGCTGTCAGTTCCGCTGTGAATATCTAGCACACATCAGGTATACGTTCATTACAGTAACTTGTCTTTGCGGAGGTGACTGCGTAACCAGTCAGAAGTCCATCTTTGGACCCATCCGTGTAAAGAAACTTGTATGATGGATACCGGGATTTTATTATGAGGAATTTACTCTGGTATTCCAGGGGACTTGTAGAAGATTTTCTAAGACTTGTCAGGTCTAGAATACAAATTGGTGAAGGCAGGGTCCACGGAGATATGGATGGAACCTGCACTTCAGCAACTATGCAGTTGTCTTTGTTTATTATGTCGTAGTAGGGTTTCATTCTAAGCCCTAGGGGTTTTATAACACTTTGTTTAGTCATATAAATTTGTTGGTACTTTGGCTGAAATACCGGGTAAAAAGCCGGATTTGTTGGACATGCTGCCAGTTTAACAAAATATTGCAGCGAAAGTTTTATACGCCGTAGTGACAATGGTGGTTCTTTCGCAAGGACATATAGACTCTCTATTGGCGATGTTCTAAATGCTCCAAGACACAGGCGAATGCCCAGGTGGTGTACTGTATTTAGACATCGGAGGTAGGACGGTCTTGCTGATCCATATACAATACTCCCGTAATCGAGACGTGATCGGGTTATAGCCCTATATAGTCGTAGCAATACAGTGGTGTCTCCACCCCAACTGAGCTTGCTGACTACTTTGAGAAGATTAAGAGATTTTAAACCTTTAGCTTTAAGTTCTTTGATATGTGGAATAAAAGAGAATTTAGAATCCAGTAAAACTCCTAAGAATTTGTACTGGGTTACTACTTTGATTTTCGAATTCTCTAACATTAGGATTGGATCCGGCTGAAAGCTTCTGGGAGGATAGAAGTGCATACACACCGTTTTATTTTTGGAGAATTTAAAACCATTCTCATATGACCATTTTTGCAACCTGTTTAGGTTAAGTTGCAGTTGTCGTTCCACACTTGTCATTTTGGTTGACTTAAAAGCAACAAGGAAATCATCAACGTATAAAGAGCACTTGATATTCTCCTTGATATGTCGGACTATGTTGTTAATCTTAATATTAAAACATGTCGGAGAGAGAATACTTCCCTGAGGAACTCCCATTTCTTGGTTAAAATTGTTGGATAGTGTGCTTCCTATTCTGACTTGGAAGTTTCGATCTTGAAGGAATGAATTTATAAAGTGAGGAAGCCTTCCCCGGAGACCCATTTCATGAATGTCCTTCATAATTCCAAATTTCCAAGTGGTGTCATAAGCTTTTTCTAGGTCAAAAAATACTGCAACTACATGTTCTTTCTTAATGAAGGCATCTCTTATGTAGGTTTCTAATGATACTAAATGGTCCAATGTACTTCTTTTGGACCTGAAACCACACTGATATTCTGTTATGGCTTCAGTTGATTCCAAATACCATACTAGTCTATTGTTGACCATCCTTTCCATGGTCTTACAAAGACAGCTGGTGAGTGCAATCGGACGATAGTTAAATGGATCACTGAGGTCTTTGTTAGGTTTTGGGATTGGTATTACTATCGCTTTCTTCCACAGCGTTGGAATGTACCAAAGTCCCATATTCTATTATAAATCTGAAGCATAATTTTAAGGCTTCCTTCCGGTAGATGCTTTAGTAGTTGATAATGAACTTCATCTGCTCCAGTAGCAGAGTCTTTAGCCTTATTCAATGCCGCTATGAGCTCTTCCACGGAGAAGGGCATGTTATATGCTTCAGAGTTATCAGACTGGAAATTCAAATTTTGTCGCTCGGCCCTCTCTTTAAATTGTTGGAATTCTTGGGTGTAATTGTTCGATGAGGAGTTAAATGCGAATTGGTCACCTATTCTATTTGCAATTTCCTCAGTTGTGGTTATCTCTTCTTCGTCGATGACAAGATGTTGAATATGTGTGGATGTATCTCTACCCTGTATCTTCTTTATCATTTTCCATACTTTTGAACTAGGTGTACGGGTATTAAGTTTTGAGACATAGTTTTGCCAGGTAGCCCTTTTCTTTTGTCTTATTATCCTTCTCGCTCTTGCTCTGAAGATTTTAAATTGATTTAGATTTTCTGATGTTGGGCGAGATTTAAAGGCACGTAATGCTTTTTTGCGGGCTTTGATAGCCTCTTTGACCTCTGTGTCAAACCAAGGTTTAGGGCTATGGTGAGGATTGGCTTGAGATTTCGGTATCGCTTTATTTGCTATGTCTATAATATCTTTTGTGAAATGAATCTGCATATTTCTGTTGGGTAATATTTTTGTTGCAGAGTTCTGAGAAGAGATTCCAGTCTGCTTTATTGAATTTCCACCTTGATAAACCGGAGTTAGGACCAACATCTAACGATTTCAATAGGATTGGGAAATGATCACTTCCATGTGTATCCTCTAGTACTTTCCATTCAAAATCTAAAAACAAATTTGGGTCACTTATACTTAGGTCAATAGCAGAGTAAGTGCCATGTCCTGAATGTAGAAATGTATCTGACCCATCATTGTAGACACAAAGATTATTTCCATTTATAAAGTCCTCTATCAGTTCACCTCTACTATTCAGGTCTGCACTACCCCATAAAGGGCTGTGACCATTAAAATCTCCAAGAATAATGGAGGGGGCAGGTAATTGGTCAAATAGGTTATTTAGATCTTGTAGGGTCACACGGGAACTCGGTGACAAGTAAAGGGAGCACACGGTAATCGTTCTACGTAACGTTAGGCGGACGGCAGTTGCCTGCAAAGTGGTGGTCAGATTAAGGCAAGTATGTATTATGCCCTGCCTGACCAGAATGGCAGAACCACCTATTGCCCTATCATGGACAATGTCTCCATATGAGTTATACATATGATAATTTCTGATAGTAATGTTGTCGGATGGTTTTAAGTAAGTCTCCTGGAGACATAGGATGCTGGCCCTATGCTCAGATGTCAATATTTTTATTTCATCAAAATTTGCTCTTAAACCTCTGCAATTCCACTGAACTATGTTGTCCATGGAATGAGTTTGTTCAGTCATAGATGTTATCTTATTAACGGGGCTCTATTCGTGACTTTATGTTTGTCACGTTTCAGAATTTGATTGGTGTTAGTAGATTTTCCCCCCATATTTGTGTTTGGTGGGCCAGGTATTTTTGTACTTTTTGGATGTGTTTGACTCGTGTTCTTTGAGTCGGGACTTTTAGTTTGGTGATGTGTTTGAGTTGTCGGAGTTCTGAGTTGCAGTTTGTCCTGTGTAGGGTTTTTTGTTTTGTCTGGTTGACCTCCCTGACCCTGCTTTCCACCTGTTGGAGCAGCAGATGGGGTCTGGGAGGTGTTGTCAGTTGGTTTGTCCACCTTGGTGGGAAAACCAGCATCGGCCTTAACTACCTCGGGAACTGTAGGAGGTGTTTGCAGTTCCATTGGGTTTTCTTCATCTGATGGCTGGGAGTCAACCGTTTCAAAAGAGGAATTTAGGTCAGATTCGACCTCTGTCACTTGAATCTTCGTTGGGGCTCTCTCGTCAGAATTTCTGTCATCAGATTTCCTTTTTGTCGGTTTGTTCTGCAGGTCCTTTTGTTGATTTTTGTCTGTTTTCTCTCGATTTTGTGTCAAGTGTCTTTCGTGCACGTTATGAAGTTCATTCATATGTGCGTGTTCAAAAAGATTAAGGAATTTGTCATCATGTTCTTGTGAATTGGATTTGTTTGTGTCTTTATTTGTCAGAGAATGTTTTGAGTAGCTGAAATCTGGATCCAGGTCTACTCTTAATCTTGGCGTTGTGCGAGGAAATGAACTGGGTCCAGCTTGGCGGTGAATGGAAGATCCATGGGACAACTGTGATCCCGTTGGTAGTTCGGCATTCTCTTCACCAGCAGCCTGAGCATAACTTTGAGCTCCATATCGGGATTGTGCTATTCGTCTAGCCTCAGGAAATGAGACATTTGAGGTTGCCTTGATCTCAAGGACTTGTTTCTCGTAGGTCCATTTAGGACATGACTTGTTGAACGATGAGTGGTTTCCCTTGCAGTTGACACATCTTGGAGGGAGACCACACGGAGCATCCTTAGTATGGGTGTGTTCCGAGCCTCCACAGTTGGCACATACCTCCACTCTGCTTTTACATGTCTTGGTAATGTGACCATATTTCTGGCATCGGTAACAGCGCCGTGGATTTTGGATGTAGGGGCGCACCCTACAGAATTCAAATCCAATTTCTACAGCTTCCGGTAGCCGGTTTCCCTTAAAGGTGAGACAAAGAGTCTCTACTACCGAGCCATCTTTTGTTGTTCTTTGCGACATTCTATAAATGGAGACAACCGGAATTTTGCGGAACTCGAACCAGTCGAGGAGCTCCGCATTAGTGTTCTCGTGGCTATCAAATGAATGTATCACTCCTTGGATTGAGTTTAACTTTTCATGTGGAGCCACTTCCACCTTTGCAATATGTAGTTGTTCCATGTCCAGTAGTCGTTGAGATTGCTCTCTATCCCTGCATTTAATCAAGAGGGAACCAGGGAATCGTCTTACATCCTCTGGTTTGCCTATTGCCTGAAGAAGGGCTTTCGCCCGTATCGTTGATGACATCTGTTGGAATGCCTCGTCCTTGCCTTTTAGCACTATATACCTTGGCCAAGGTTCAGGTTCACAGTCAAAAAGTCCTTGAGATAGGTTATGGTTGAAAAAATCCATACAGATTTCCATTCTTCATCCTTCATGGTCCCCACCCACCACGGAGCCCAACACGGGGAGACTAAGTCGGGTAGGGCAAAGCCCAGTACCCTAGTCCCAGGAATACATGAAGGATATACTCTCTAAAGGCTAGGCCTGCAATACAGCCTCAATCATGAGAAAATAACCATGGCAGGCAAATATCCGGTTCTACCCTTCTTTGATTGACCCATCAGCCATGGCCAAATAGGACCAAAGTCCTAATGACAACATGACAAGCCGATTGACTGGACCGGGCCAATCCAGCCTCCCGTCTGGGAGAAATCCAGGCCAAAGTAGTGTATTGTATGGGAGGGACCAACTTTGTCCCAACCAACTCAACTACCAGGACCCCTTCATCCTCCAACACGGGTCGCAACCCACGGCAAACAGGTTGCCCCATTTCCGTCGGGGAGACGTGTGCTTGCGCACTGTCTCGTGTTGGCCACAAGAGATAGAGGACTTCACTCTTGTGTTACCACCCACCGCCACGAGGAGGCCCGAGACCTGCGGGGGCATTAAGGACTGCAGATTAAATTTCTGTAAGGCCAAAGGTATAAGGACTGCAGAATTCAGTGTTGGAGTCGAGGCCAGGACATCCGAGACCGAGACCGAGGCATGAGTATCCGAGACCGAGGCATGAGTATCCGAGACCGAGACCGAGGCATTGACCCTCCAAGACCGAGACCAAGACCGAGGCATGAGCATCCGAGACCAAGACCGAGGTTGGCTGGACAAACATTATGGATCACTGCCAAATCATTTTAGCTTGGTATATTATCGGAATTTAGCTATCGCTTACGATAAGGCTATAACAGTAAAAGTAAAGATTCACTCAATGACTCAAAGGGGGTGACCATTACATTTTTAAAAAACATGGCATGGAACTCATCTCACTGGGTTTTTTTTTTCACGGAAAGAGTGACAGATTAAATTTGTTTTGAGTGTCTGACAGCCTCACTCATGTTTAATTATTTACTTCTAAATCAAACATTGCAGACTGAGATAGCCCATCCACCAGAAATTCATTTCAAGACTGCTGGGAAAGAATTAAGTAATCTTTTTCACCAAAAAATTCTGAGGCAGCTTATCACTTTCATTACGGGTTTCAGTTTATAACCGCTTTACAAAATTCAGTTTCTAGATACATACAGATAGATACCCTGAATCGCTGGGTTCCAATTTATTAGGCAGTGGAAAATTTGTGTCATATCAAAGTTATTTGAAATATTTTTTGAGGAATTTATGAAATTCTGTCACAAATTTTGTCTGATTCCAATTTGTTGAGTTGTGTTTTAAGTCAGACACTCTGGTGTGTGAAGTTAATGATCAGGTACTAACACATCTTGCATAACATGTAGTGAGTGAGTGAGTGAGTTTGTGTTTTACGCCCCATCAGCACCAGTGTGGGCTATTTAGAGGCAACATTAGATAAATTATCCTGGAACTAATTTCTCATAATTTGTAGAAGTAGTCGTTATCTCTGAGGAACCGTGTTATACTGGACGCTGAATTTTCTAAGAATAAGTGTTTGAGATTACCTGATTGAAAGGGTGGGTGATGTAGATTGTTATTACATTCTATCAAGATATGTTTGATCGAAAGTGGTACTTGGCACCCTTCGCATATTGGTGCTACATCATTGTTTAATAAGTGTGAGTGGGTTAATCTGCTGTGCCCTATAAGACATCTATGAATTACGATTTGCTCTCAGCGCGAGTTCACATCAATTTTTATATCTTTCATGACGTGTGGTAGTATTGTGCGTAGCTTGTTTCGTTGGCAAGCATTCAATCGTACTTGCCAACTATACTTGGTAAAATCATTGATATGCTTTCTAAAATCCGTATAAGGGACAACATAGTCCGTTAAGTTTTTACTTAAGGCTCTCTTCGCATGAAGATCAGCCATCTCATTTCCTTTGATATCAACATGACTTGGAATCCAACAAAATATAATATCCTTGTTTTCTTTCATTGCTGCTAAGGTAAAAAGAATGTCTAATACAAGAGGGGTTTCCACCTGCTTGTTGGCTATTGCCTGCAATGCAGACTTTGAGTCAGAGCAAATTACAAAATTGTTAGTTTCTGAGTTGACTGCCATTTCTACCGCCTTGTAGATAGCTGTCAGTTCCGCTGTGAATATCGAGCACACATCAGGTATACGTTCATTACAGTAACTTGTCTTTGCGGAGGTGACTGCGTAACCAGTCAGAAGTCCATCTTTGGACCCATCCGTGTAAAGAAACTTGTATGATGGATACCGGGATTTTATTACGAGGAATTTACTCTGGTATTCCAGGGACTTGTAGAAGATTTTCTAAGACTTGTCAGGTCTAGAATACAAATTGGTGAAGGAAGGGTCCACGGAGATATGGATGGAACCTGCACTTCAGCAACTATGCAGTTGTCTTTGTTTATTATGTCATAGTAGGGTTTCATTCTAAGCCCTAGGGGTTTTATAACACTTTGTTTAGTCATATAAATTTGTTGGTACTTTGGCTGAAATACGGGTAAAAAGCCGGATTTGTTGGACATGCTGCCAGTTTTACAAAATATTGCTGCGAAAGTTTTATACGACGTAGTGACAATGGTGGTTCTTTCGCAAGGACATATAGACTCTCTATTGGCGATGTTCTAAATGCCCCAAGACACAGACGAATGCCCAGATGGTGTACTGTATTTAGACATCGGAGGTAAGACGGTCTTGCTGATCCATATACAATACTCCCATAATCGAGACGTGATCGGTTATAGCCCTATATAGTCGTAGCAATACAGTGGTGTCTCCACCCCAACTGAGCTTGCTGACTACTTTGAGAAGATTAAGAGATTTTAAACCTTTAGCTTTAAGTTCTTTGATATGTGGAATAAAAGAGAATTTAGAATCCAGTAAAACTCCTAAGAATTTGTACTGGTTCACTACTTTGATTTTAAAATTTTCCAACATTAGGATTGGATCCGGCTGAAAGCTTCTGGGAGGATAGAAGTGAATACATACCGTTTTATTTTTGGAAAATTTAAAACCATTCTCATATGACCATTTTTGCAACCTGTTTAGGTTAAGTTGCAGTTGTCGTTCGATACTTGTCATTTTGGTTGACTTAAAAGCAACGAGGAAATCGTCAACGTATAAAGAGCATTTGATATTCTCCTTGATATGTCGGACTATGTTGTTAATCTTAATATTAAAACATGTCGGAGAGAGAATACTTCCCTGAGGAACTCCCATTTCTTGGGTAAAATTGTTGGATAGTGTGCTTCCTATTCTGACTTGAAAGTTACGATCTTGAAGGAATGAATTTATAAATTGAGGAAGCCTTCCCCGGAGACCCATTTCATGAATGTCCTTCATAATTCCAAATTTCCAAGTGGTGTCATAAGCTTTTTCTAGGTCGAAAAATACTGCAACTACATGTTCTTTCTTAATGAAGGCATCTCTTATGTAAGTTTCTAATGATACTAAATGGTCCAATGTACTTCTTTTGGACCTGAAACCACACTGATATTCTGTTATGGCTTCAGTTGATTCCAAATACCATACTAGTCTATTGTTGACCATCCTTTCCATGGTCTTACAAAGACAACTGGTGAGTGCAATCGGACGATAGTTAAGTGGATCACTGTGGTCTTTGTTAGGTTTTGGGATTGGTATTACTATCGCTTTCTTCCACAGCGTTGGGAATGTACCAAAGTCCCATATTCTATTATAAATCTGCAGCATAATTTTAAGGCTTGTTTCCGGTAGATGCTTTAGTAGTTGATAATGAACTTCATCTGCTCCAGTAGCAGAGTCTTTAGCCTTATTCAATGCCGCTATGAGCTCTTCCGTGGAGAAGGGCATGTTATATGCTTCAGAGTTATCAGACTGGAAATTTAAATTTTGTCGCTCGGCCCTCTCTTTAAATTGTTGGAATTCTTGGGTGTAATTGTTCGATGAGGAATTAAATGCGAATTAGTCACCTATTCTATTTGTAATTTCCTCAGTGGTGGTTATCTCTTCTTCGTCGATGACAAGATGTTGAATATGTGTGGATGTATCTCTTCCCTGTATCTTCTTTATCATTTTCCATACTTTGGAACTGGGTGTACGGGTATTAAGTTTAGAGACATAGTTTTGCCAGGTAGCCCTTTTCTTTTGTCTTATTATCCTTCTCGCTCTTGCTCTGAAGATTTTAAATTGATTTAGATTTTCCTGTGTTGGGCGAGATTTAAAGGCACGCAATGCTTTTTTGCGGGCTTTGATAGCCTCTTTGACCTCCGTGTCAAACCAAGGTTTAGGGCTATGGTGAGGATTGGCTTGAGATTTCGGTATCGCTTTATTTGCTATGTCTATAATATCTTTTGTGAAATGGTCTACAGGGGAATCAGAATCTGCATATTTCTGTTGGGTAATATTTTTGTTGCAGAGTTCTGAGAAGAGATTCCAGTCTGCTTTATTGAATTTTCACCTTGATAAACCGGAGTTAGGACCAACATCTAACGATTTCAATAGGATTGGGAAATGATCACTTCCATGTGTATCCTCTAGTACTTTCCAATCAAAATCTAAAAACAAATTTGGATCACTTATACTTAGGTCAATGGCAGAGTAAGTGCCATGTCCTGAATGTAGAAATGTATCTGACCCATCATTGAAGACACAAAGATTATTTCCATTTATAAAGTCCTCTATCAGTTCTCCTCTACTATTCAGGTCTGCACTACCCCATAAAGGGTTGTGACCATTAAAATCTCCAAGAATAATGGAGGGGGCAGGTAATTGGTTAAATAGGTTATTCAGATCTTGTAGTGTGACCCGCATACTCGGGGACAAGTAGAGGGAGCACACGGTAATCGTTTTACGTAAAGTTAGGCGGACGGCAGTTGCCTGTAAGGTGGTGTTAAGATTTAGGCATGTATGAATTACACCATGCCTTACCAGAATGGTAGAACCGCCTATTGCCCTATCAAGGACAATTTCTCCATATGAATTATACATATGATAATTTCTAACAGTAATATTGTCCGAGGCTTTTAAAAATGTCTCCTGGAGACATAAGATGTTCACTTTATACTCAGATGTAAGCATCTTCAACTCATCAAAATTTGCTCTTAAGCCTCGACAATTCCATTGAATGATGTTGTCCATGGAATGATGTTGGTCTGTCATGTATTTGTTTATCTGTCTGATGGAGTTTTAAAGGTAAATTTCAGGGGTTCACGTCTCAGCGTGATGTTAGTCCTTCCCCCTGTCTTGGTGTTAGTTGTGGTGGGTTTTGTCCCTCCTGGTGCACGTAGTTGTGCTGTGCTCTTTGAATTGGGATTTTGATTCTGTTGTTGTGTCTGATTTGTCCCGGTTTGTTGTAGTTGGTGTTTTTGTAGAGAACCTCCAGGTCTGTCCAGCTTACCCTCCTTCCCCTGCTCTCCACCAGCATGGCCAGTGGTTGGAGCCTGGATGAGAGGGCCGGAATTGGCCTGTGGCTTGTCCTTAACTACCTCAGTTTCTGCAGAAGATATTTGTAGTTCCATTTGATCTTCTAAATCTGTTTGCTCGGAATCAACAGTTTCAAAAGAGGTATTTTGGTCTGACTCAGTCTCTGTAGCTTGAATCTTAGCTGGTGTTCTCTCTTCAACATTCCTGTCATCTGATTTCCTTTTTGTGAATTTGTTGTGTGGGTCGTTTTGTTGGGCTTTGTCTGTCCTGTTTTGTTTTTGAGTCACGTGTTTTCCATGCGCATCTAGAAGTTCATTCATTTGCGCATGCGCAAAAATGTACAGAATTTGTCTTTTAATTCTTGAGGATTAGATTTGTCATCATTGTTTTGGGTCTGTGCATGTTTTGAATAATTATATTCGGGATCCAGATCAAGTCTTAGCCTTGGCGTTGAACGAGGTGTTGAACTGGGTCCAGCTGGGCGATGAATGGCAGATCCATGCGACAACTGTGACCCTGTTTGTAGTTCTCCACTGGCCTTTCGGGCATAGCTTTCAGCCCCATATCGTGATTGAGCTATTCGTCTTGCTTCTGTAAATGAGATGTTGGAGCTTGCCTTGATCTCAAGGACTTTTTTCTCAAAGCTAAATTTGGGACATGATTTGTCATACGAGGCGTGGCTACCCTTGCAATTAACACATTTTGGAGGAAGGTTACAAGGATGATCCTTTGAATGTGAATGGTCTAGTCCCCCACACTTGGCACATATTTCCTCTCGATTTTTACAAGTCTTGGTTATATGGCCATATCGTTGGCATCGATAACATCTCCTTGGGTTAGGGATGTACAGACGGACCCTACAGGACTCGAAGCCAAGCTCGACTGAGTCCGGGATCCTACTGCCCTTGAAAGTGAGACTTAGAGTCTCAACCGTGGAACCTTCCCTTGTCTTTCTCTGGAACATCCTGTATATTGAGACAACCGGGATATTTCGGTATTGAAACCAGTCCAGCAGTTGCTCGTCTGAGCTTTCATGACTGTCATAAGAATAAATGACTCCCCTGACGGTGTTCAACCGTTCATGGGGAGTCACCTCTACTTCGGCAGTTCCCAATCTCTTCATCCCTAGCAATTTCTCAGATTGTTCTTTGTGCACACATTTAATCAACAGAGAGTCAGGGAATCTCCTGACATCATCTGGGCGTCCTATAGCCTTGAATAGGGCTGTTGCCCGTAAGACAGAAGACATTTTCTTGTATTCGTCATCTTTTCCTTTGATAACAATGAACCTCGGCCAAGGGTCAGTTTCACAACCAAATAATTCCGTTTGAGACAAGTCTCGGTTAAAAAAATCCATGTAGTGTTCTATTTTTCACCCCCCATGTTCCCCACCCGCCACGGAGTCCAACAAGGGGAGACCAATATGAGTAGGGCGAAGCCCAGTACTCGAGTCACAGGGATACAAGAAGGGTATACTCTCCAAAGACTAGGCCTGCAATATTGCCTCAAATCATGATAACAGTAACCATGGCAGGCAAATATTCGGATTCTAACCTTTCTCGATTGACCCATCAGCCATGGCCAAATAGGACTGAAGTCCTAAATAGCAACATGACAAGCCGATTGACTGGACCGGGCCAATCCAGCCTCCCGTCTGGGAGAAATCCAGGCCAAAGTAGTGTATTGTATGAGAGGACCAAATTAGTCCCGCCCAACTCAACCACCAGGACCCCTTCATCCTCCAACACGGGTCGCAACCCACGGCAAACAGGTTGCCCCATTTCCGTCGGGGAGACGTGTGCTTGCGCACTGTCTCGTGTTGGCCACTAAGGATACAGGACTTCACCTTAAGTTGCACAACATGTAAACAAAAACTTTAAAACCTCAAATCGTTATGGTGGAAATTTATATTTTTAATTTGTGAAGGAAAATTCAAATTCAAAAATATTCAAATACTGTCGGTCAATTTAAAATTTCATATATATCACAAAAAATGGCATCGCTTATAACTTGGCACTCAGCCTAAAATAGGCCTAGATATAGACAGTCTTAAAAGACGAGCATAAAATTATTCTATCAGATTCTAATAATATATAGGATTATAGGTTCTTTATATTAAATGAACTGACAGATAATTATACTTAGCTGACAGGAAAATTTTGTTTGATTGTTCCAGCAAAATTGAACTTTATTAATTTCGCTGGCCTCGGACGTGCCTCGGACAAATATCCGAGGCCAGAGGGTCCGAGACCAAGGCCAAGGCCAAGGATTGGTCATCCGAGACCAAGACCGAGACCGAGGCCATCAAAAGTGGCTCCGAGGCCGGCCTCGTCCTCGAGGCCGGCCTCAAGGACTCCAACACTGCTGCAGATATCTGGATACCCAGGATATCAACACAAAAAGGTCTCCAGGATACATCATACCAATTAACCAAGATAAGCAGATGTATATACATTTTCCTTATTGAAACAGTAGTTGGACCATACAAAGCAGCAGATTGTTACACAAAATTGCTTCTGTAGACTGTTACACAAAATTGCTTCTGTGGTATGTATAAGGACTACAGATATCTGGATACCCTGGATATCAAAACAAAAAGGTATCCAGGACATATCACACCAGTTTACCAAGATGAACAGATGTATTATACATTTTCCTCATTGGAAAAGTAGTTGGACCAAAAGAGCAGACTTTTTTTGGTTAGTTTTCATGTCACAAAGGTCTGTATAATTGACTCACCAGGAGCTTTCGCCCTACTCTCAAGGGCTTCCTCAGCTGTCTGAAGTGTGTCAAGTTGGTCACATGACTTCTCAGAGTCAAGTCATGTGACAGGAGGTTGCAGTATATGGGGGGGGAGGTCCCAGCCTTGGTCCCGGTTGAGTGATGGTTTGTGGCGCCTTATTGAAATTGCTTCCTTTATCTTCCTCTTCATCCAGTTGTCCTCTCTTCCTAATACCTTGACATTGTCGCAATCTATGTGGTGACCGGTGTTCTCACAGTGTTCATGTATCGCTGACGATGTGGTTTTTCTGTGTTCCTCTAGTCTTTTCTCTAGGGTTCTGGCCGTCTCCCCGATGTACAGTCTGCTGCAAGTCTTGCACTTCGCCTCGTATATTACTCCTGTTTTCTTATCCTTTGGTGTCAGATCTTTTAGGCGGACTAGTTGCTGGCACAGTGTGTTTATGGGTTTATGGAAGATGTTGATCCCATGTTTTCTGAAGATTCTTTCTAAGGATTCCGATGTCCCTTTCACATAAGGAAGACCAATTGGGGGGTGTTTCTTTCTTTCAAGTTCGGACTTCTCCTGCGGTTCTTTTTGTTGCCGTTTTGCTGGTATCTCCATCATCCATGGTTCATAATCATTGGACCTTAAAGCTGTTTTTACGTGGTGCCGTTCCGTCCTCTTGTCCTCCTCCAAAGTCACCAGGTTGTCTGCCCTGTTCAGGAGAGTACGCACCACTGACCGTTTGTGTTCCAGGTGGTGGTTGGACTTGAAGTTAAGGTACTGGTAAGTGTGCGTACTCTTCCTGAACACAGTGGTTTTGATGCCGCCACCTTCTAGGACGTGAACTAGGATGTCCAGAAAGGCTAACTTGCCGTCAATTTCCTCCTCATGGGTGAACTTGATGTACGGATTGATGGAAATCAGATGATCTGTGAAGCACTCTACATCATACATATGTAACATAGTGAAGGTGTCGTCTACGTAACGGTACCAGATCTTCGGCGGGGTCTTCGCGGTACTGATGGCGTGTCTCTCGAACTTCTCCATAAAGAGATTGGCGATGATCGGTGAGATCGGTGATCCCATGGCTGCCCCTTGTTGTTGTTGATACAGTTCCTCTTGGTATACAAAGTATGTAGTATTTAAACATAGATCTAAGAGTTTAATAACATCCTCAGCTTGAAGACTGGTCTTTTGTCTCCAGCTGATGTCTTTGGCTAGGCATTCCTTCACCACTTCAATGGCTTCCTTGATCGGTATACTGGTGAAGGAGGGCGGTGACATCAAAGGAGATGAGCTTCCAGGGTGGTGGTACTGAGAGATCCTTGATTTTATTTACAAAATCCATGCTGTTCTTAACATGGTGTGGTGTCTTCCCAACCAAAGGGCCAAGGATCTTGGCGAGATACTTGGCAGCTGCATATGTAATACTGCCTATACTTTCCTGTCACATGACTTGACTCTGAGCAGTCATGTGACCAACTGAGCCACTTCAGACAGCTGAGGAAGCCCTTGAGAGTAGGGCGAAAGCTCCTGGTGAGTCAATTATACAGACCTTTGTGACATGAAAACTAACCAAAATGGATCTCCAAAGGTCAGGATTAAGTCTACATAGTTAAAAGATCAGACTGTTACACAAAATTGCTTCTGTGGTATGTATAAGGACTGCAGATATCTGGATACCCTGGATATCAACACAAAAAGGTATCTAGGATATATCACACCAATTTTCCAAGATGAACAGATGTATATACATTTTCCTTATTGGAACAGTAGTTGGACCATACAAAACATGATTTCGATCAGAGGAACTCACACAACTTTTGTCTGGAAGAAACAGGGGCTGTTTCTGAGTGTGCTGATGGCCTTGTCTACTTCCCTGGAGAATGTGATTGCCCAGTCTGACTTTGGCATACATCAATGTTGAATAGAAATTTTGTGAATGTGCAATGAAATTGGAACTGTGTGTGTGTGTGTTCTTTACGTCTCATCAGCACCTTGTTGGGCTATTTAGAGACATCCTTGGTTTGTATCAAGGGAGTTAATTCAGTTGGATTGGTGTTTGGTAATTATTTTGTGTTTCCTGTCTTTGTCTTCATGTTCGTTTGTCTTTGTATTTGTTCTTTTATCACTTTCAAAGCAACAAACAAAAAATCATGTTGAATCAAAACAATAATGGCTCCATAAAAATCGTCTGTGAAGTCGTGCTGAGTGACTAGATCAAGTACTTCTTTTTTGGTTGCAAAGGTGTCTGGTGGCCAACTGTGCATCCTTTGGTTAGTTCGCTCAGCCAGTTTGGCACGCAGTTTGTCAAAGCCAAGCATTGGTACCAGATATGAAACTGCCAGATTCAGGTTTTTTTGTACAAACATTGGTCGTTGAATGTCTCCATTTGGTACTCTTCCTTGTAGGTAGCGGTGAAGGTATTCTCTGTAAGTTATCTGTTCTGGTACTGGCTTGTCTTTTCCTTTGTTAACTAGTTGTTGTTCCTTTTCGTTGATTTCTTTCTTTCGTTCTGCTTCCTTGTCTGGCGAATAGTCTTCCCTTACTTCCTCTAGACTCTCGGTTGTTTCTTCCTCCTGTGGATTCTCTGGACCTTCTTCTTTTTCTGCTTCCAGTGGAACCTCCGGAACCTGTTCCTTTTCTGCCTCTTCATATTCTGCTTCCATGGATTCATTGTCGGGTGTCGTACTTCTGTCATCATCTAAGTCTTCATCTTCCTCTTTTGTGTCTGTTTTAGTTGTGTGTTCTTCGTCCATTGCTACCTCATGGCGAGCAGTGGTGCCAGCTGATGGGTTTGGTTGTTCAAGGTCTGCCTGGGAAGTAGGCTCCTGTGTGGTGGGGGTTGTTTGTGGAGTGGATTTTTCAGGTGTTTTTCCCAAGTGTCTGTTTGTCTCTTTTGTGTTCTCTGTGTGTTGTTGGTGTGATCTGTTGATGCTGTGTTCTTCGAGTTGTAGCCGTCGTCTTGGGTCGCATGATGTTGAGGTTGTGGATAACCCGCCATGTCCGCGTAGCTGGGGATTCCTGCGTGCTGGTCCACAATCCTTCTCGCCTCTGGAAAAGATATCGCGTTGGTTGCCTTCAATGTGCTGACTGAACACAGTCTGCTTTATAAGCAGGCGAGCGAGCGAGGCTGCAGACTGATGAAATTCAAGTCGAATTGGGTATCGAATTGGGATCTAGGTCAGTTGAACTGCTCCCTCTAAAGTCCGCGCTGCTGCCTGTCAGGTCCGCGCCCAGCAGAACTCAGCAGAACTGTGCTGGCTGCTTCAGAATTTCATGTAAGCGAGGACTTGAAATAGAGCACCAATTCTGAAATGTTGTAGCCTGCTCGCTAACGCTCGCAACTGAAGCAGGCTACTGTAGCCTGTTCAATGTGAGGATTTATTTTTCTTTCGTCCACTGTTTACACGTTTTGCTGTAAGAGGGATGATCTTCCTTACAATTGACACAAAGAGGAGGGGATGAGCAAGGTTGGTCTTTGGATTGGATGTGGTCCTGGGATCCACAGTGGCCGCACACTTCTTGTCGTTGGCACCACTTGCTCAGATGACCAAAACGCTGACATTTGTAGCATCTACTTGGATTGGGTATATAAGGTTGAATCTTACATTGCTCCCAAATAACTTTAATGCTTTCTGGAAGAGTTGTGTCAGAAAAAGTCAAGATGAGAAAGTTTCTAACCATTCCTGTAAATCTTCCTCCGAGTTCAAGTAGCTAAGGGAGGAGAAAACCACTCCCTTGGAAGTATTCAAGGTCCGATGTGGCTCGATTATTACCGGTGTACCTGCAATATCTGTCAGCCCGAGGAGTTTCCGAGTCTGGTCATCGTTTCTGGTCTTAAATAGAACAGTTCCATCTCTCTGCAAGGTTGTCTCTGCAGGTTCACCAACTTCTTGAAGTATGGTCTTGTAGATGGCGAAGGGAGATAGCCTGGTCGATGGTTTGAACACTATGTATCTGTGTCGGTACTCTGACTTTCGTGTTGTCGTTTGTCGATTTAGTAGTTCCGGGTCGATGCAGTCATCCGAGGATGACCGCTGCCTTTTTAGTCGAGACTGTGAATTTGGAAAAGAGTAAGCCATATGAATTTTGGTGATTCATCCCCCATGCTCCCCACCCACCAAGGAGCCCAACAAGGGGGACGCTGCGCCCTAGACCAGGGATACATGGGGGATATACTCGTAGAAGGCTTGGTAAGATATACAGCTGCAATCATATTAAAAACATGGCCAGCATGTACCGGTAGACTTGGTCAGAACCTTCTTTGATTTTGTGCCAGGTGGCAGCAGCATCCAGTTCTCATTTTCACCAGACTGGCATATGACAGTGATTATGAATAATCAACTATATATGTTTTCTATACTAATGTTATGATCATGACATGACAAATCATGAGCTATTATAACTCACAGAATGCAAAAATCGACATGAGCCAGTAATAATTTTTTGCATATCAAATTTACCGGCTGTAAATATTATTTACACCATATAAGATCATTAAAATGCTGATGTTGATCGTGTCGTGTAAAAAAAACACTCTTGAAAATATCAATACTTGTTTGCTCTAAGTTTTAATAAATGTTACTCAGTGCAAAACTGCATGTTTACCACTGACGTTATGAATATAATATGATTCAAATTTCTAAAAAGTGTCCGTTTCATAGATCTTTATTCCACATCAAACAAGCTGCACAAAATGAAGTGTATTACCAACATTGTCCTTATTTTGGTTGCAATATCATTTTGGATCAAGTTATACGTTGCTGGCCCTTGCGACTATTTTCACAGGTATAAGACATTTGGTATGTCGAGTAGAGAGGCCAAACTAATATGTCCTTTTGGTGCCAGTGTGCCAAACTCTTCAGAGATCATGGCAACATGTCATTGGCTGGTTGCAAGGCATTGGACTTCGTAGAATCATCAAATCACAACAATTGCAAGTTGATGTACTACAAGGGAAGAAGTGACTGCAGAACTAACACTTCAGTGCAGCACTTTAACATGGTAAGTGAAGTTAGATTAAAGTAGCAATTATATGGACATTGGACATGGTATGTTTAAAAAAATAATTATCCCAAAGATTTCAAATTGCCAAAGATCTTTTCCATTGCAAAATCTTTAACCTTCCAGAAAATAGTTTGTGTTCCCCCCAAAATGTTTTGCGTTCACTTCGCATTCCTTAAAACTTAGTTGTATTCTCACCGTTCTTTCCCATTTCCCATATTCTGTGTATTCCCCCATGACCAAAATCTTTTACTTTCCCTGCCCCTCCTAGCCATTAGAAGACCTTTTCCACATCACCCGGATCATCATAGTTTTTCAACGTCTCTATAATTTCAGGAAGGCTGCAATAGACTGGCTTTCAATAAATCTCTCTACGCCAATTGCCATGGACCTTACATTCTCCAGCCTAGCACTTGTTATGGCTACCCATCGTTCCGAACAGTTTCAGGAAGCAGAGTTTTGATTCGAAGGGGAAATTATATAAAATGCTACGGGGGCGGCGGGAGATGTGGGCGTGGTGTGTTCCGCACTGAACGTATTAATGGAGGAAGCCCATGGTATCCAGAAGGGTTAATGAATGGAAAGCTTCATGGATTCTGTTGTTAGGACAAAGCCAGGGTGAGAAAATCATATTTGGAGCCTTCTAAGGCATCAGGCCGGAATTCAGGATAGATCAAAAACTGCATAAAAATGGCATACATGCAATGATACACAATACACATTGTCACATTGCGCATCAGACTTGACACAAAAAGTTTTACCCAATCAAGAATTCAGGGGGAAATTAACTGTCTTGACATGTATATACTAAATACTTAAACCTTAAATGCAGCCAATGCAACATAATAATTGGAGCACTGCAACTCCGCAAGTGATGTAAATGCTCATCTGTTTATGTGAAAATTATCAATGTGTACATCTTGGTTTTGACAGGTAGGTTAACAGGCTTGAAAAGTACTGGTAGCCATCTTAGATTTCTCCAAATTCCTGCACCATATTTTTAAAACTGCAAATAAAGTAGGACCTATCAAGGTCACTTGTACTAAAGTTTATGATTCCTACCAACAAGCAAATCCCAAAAGCAAATTGCACAACTAACTGAAATGTTTAATAAGGCGCAGTGGACACAATTCTGTTTGAAGTGGTCATTTTGGTCATTTTCTCAAAATGTTCTTGATCCACACCGACAACCAATCCCCAGTACTGAATTTCATAACTCTTTAAGTGACGTACTACACTCAGGATGGGAACCAGCACATACATTTAAGACTGGACTCTGACCATCGAGGTTGACAACTGCTTGTCATTTTAACGAAAAGAGACCAGCCGAATTTAAAAATCAAGCAAGTTGTCAAGACAAACCACCACTTGAATTTATCTGTGTTGTCCATTCTTGCTCAGTGTTGAAAATTCTTCTAAGTGTAATTTTTACCCATGTTTCACATTTAAGTTTCACCAACTGATGCCATGTATTTCCAGGTGATTTTTAAAAATGAATTTGAAGTAGATGTTGCTTCACCATAATGTTGTCCAATTCAATGTTCTTTTATAAATCCTCACCACATGTGAGAATGCCATTAAGATATTGTTTGCACCATATAGAATAGAAAACATAAACAGTTTCCTGTGACAACTTTTTATCTTCTATGTACATAATATTAAGAAATGTTACTCAGTGCAAAACTGTATAACAGACAAAGGATGTTATGAATATTACATGATGGTCAAAATCATTCAAATAAATCCTTATTTCTCATCACACAAGGTGCAGAGAATGAAGTATGTTACCAACGTTATTCTTATTTTGGTTACATTATCACTTTGGATCAAGATTAGTGCTGCTGGACCTTGTGACTACTTTTACAAGTATAAGATATTTGGAATGTCAGACAGGAAGGCCAAACTAACATGTCCTTCAGGCTCAAGGAAGCCCAACACATCCGAGGTCATGGCTACGGAGTCCGTAGGCTCCAGTTTCGAATGCATACAGAAGTGCATGTCGTTGGCTGGTTGCAAGGCATTGGACTTCATTGAATCATCAAAGCACAATAATTGCAAGTTGATGTACTACAAGGGAAGAAGTGACTGCAGAACTAACACTTCAGTGCAGCACTTCACCATGGTAAGTGAAGAATACTGAAGATACATTAAGAATAGCATTGAATATGAACATCCTAGTAATAGCCTACTTAAACCAGAACAACTTATCGAAATGACCTTACACATTTCTAGTAGCCCTATATTAAAACTTTCGTAAAATCTATTGCAATACCCTAAAATATTTGATATTTCCCCAAAATCCATTGCATTTTCTCAAGATCGTCTGAAGTGGATGCATTGCCCCTTTATCTTTAGTTTGAGCTTTGCCTTTGATCCCAGAAATGCAAGGGACTGCTACTAGATACCTTATGAATTCCAAAACCCTGTTGCTATTCTAGAAAATGCTTTGCTGTTCCAGAAAATTGGTTGTCTTCTCCAAACTTCCCTAGAAGTTCTACATTTTCCTAAAAATCCAAGATCTTTCAAATTCCTCAAGATATGTTGTCATTATGATCAGGAGTGACATCAAAATAAGATGAAAAAATATCACATTCCCACATTATCTTACAGAGCCCCAGCCCCAAATTATTTTGCAGACCCTCTGAATCTTTCGTGTCCCCTCTCCCAAGACCTCTCACACACACTCAAAAAATGTCAGGACAAAATTGGTTTTTTAGATTCAAAATGGTTTTTTGAAAAACCAAATTTCAATGCAAAACCAACATGGATCTGGTTTTTTGCATTGAAATTTGGTTTTTCAAAAAACCATTTTGAATCTAAAAAACCAATTTTGTCTGAATTGTTTTAGAGTGCATAATAAGTAGTAAACCTCTTTTTCAGGAAGGGTGCAATAGACTGGCTTTCAATCGTACCATGTACGCTGGTTGTACTGGACCATATACAATCCAGCCTTACACTTGTTACGGATACCCAGCATATCGATCTGTGCGTGGAAGCAGAATTTTGGTTCGAGGCGGAAATCGGATATACTGCAGATACAACAGGAGAAACGCATGCGGTTATAGTTATTACGACCGTGAATATATTTATGGAGAAAGCACACTCTATCCTGAAGGATATCTCAATGGAGGACTTCATGGATTCTGTTGCTAACATAAACTTATCAGAAAAGACTGGCTTACACAGGAACAGGGGGTGATATGTGTGACGGATGGACTGATGATTGGGGCTTTTCATCCTGTATTTATGCACAAGTTTGGTAGTCTAATTAGGATGGGAGGAGGAGTGGCAATTAGGCGAAGGATGATTGAAATTGCCGTCCAACATCTTGGCCAAGGTGACCCGACAAGAGCTGGATTCGAACCCTGGAGCCAGTGATATGGTGTGACAGTGGAACTCCAGCACTCCCGCGTCCCGAACAGATTAAACTATTTCCAGAAACATCGGCCTGCACATTGTCAATGGGGCCACGTTTTCTCAGGACCATAACACAGTTTAATCAGCCTGACAGTACTGGATAATGGTGGCAACAAATGCTTTTTTACTGTGTGTTTGTACGATTTATGCTACATTATATTGCACACAGCACCACACCCCAAAGAATAACAAATCCAATCAAAAGAAAATTAAACAAGGTTTTTAATACAGCATAACATTTTCTCAAAGGAAATGTCCTTGATATTGTACATATATATATGTATTATATTTTTCTCACCTTGCTCCTCATTTCTGAAAATTGTTCATTAGTGCAAAACTATAAAACAATCACGTCATGCTATTAACACAGCTTAAAACTAATTAATTTCTAATTGAGGTATGCCCAGGAAATTTTGCAATGATATGGCTGAATATCCCAGCCTAGGATCTGGAAAGTCTCACTGAAAAACATTAAGAATTGGCTGTATCAGGCCACATTTTGTGAGACTGCTTCAAAAACCCAATTCACAACCAATGCAAATCGAGGCAGAAAACATTTTTGCAGGAAGTCCATCATGAGTTCCCAGATAATAAAAGTGGTTCCCTTTACCCCTTCAAGCATTTTCACTGCATTTTGTTGGTTTTGAGTTGATTTTACCCAAAATTGGTGTTTTTCACATTTTGTTTGTCACATCTTCTTCAAAAATATTGTGTCATAAACTTGGATAATAACTCCAACGTGACAATTGTTTGCAATGCAATCTTGTTGGACTTCTTTAATGACAATTTGAAATCACTAACATGTGGATGTGGTAAGTTTTCCCCACATCACACCCTCATTCAACTTTGCAAATCCCAAATTTGAAACCATACAAAATTGTGTCTGGCTCTTTGGAAAACCAATGGATTTTCTTCAAACTTTCCATATCTCTGGCCAAGCAGTTTATGAGCATGCTTGGAAGATTACAAAGAATAATCTTAGGTAGCTTAAAAGTTCTTCCTCTTTTAATAGGTGTGCGTTTTCAAGTGTGAGCAGTTTTTTACAAAGTGTATCTAGTTTCTAAAAGCTCAAATCTCTCATTCTTGTCATTTTGCATCATATTTCAACAGAGAATGAATTCTTTAAATTTTTTTGTTTAGTGTGTGTGTGTGTGTGTATTTGTGTTTTACGCCTCTGCAGCACCTTATTGGGCTATATCGAGGCTTCCTAGGTTGTTATTTGTCTTTGTTTATTTTCCTCATATTTTGTAGTATGTCTGTGTTTGGTACAAAAATGAGATTATGTTTTCTGGTTTATCTACTAGAAGTCGTAGTGGGTTTGTTGGGAGAAGTGCATTTCTTTGTGTTTGAAAATCTCTACAATCCTTTAGGATATGTTTAATCGTGAGGGGACATTGGCATTTCTCACAAATCAGGCTGGGTCACCCAGTAGAAGATGCGAATGTGTGAGTCTTGAATGTCCAATAAGACACCTGTGAATCACACTTTGGTCTCTCCGTGTTCTGGAGGTAATTTGTTGTACATCCCTGATTCTGGGAAAGATTGCTCTGAGTTTATTATTCTCACATGCGTTCCACATAATTTGCCATCCAGATTTTATGTAATCGTTGATAGTTGGATGGAGGTACGTGTACGGTATAGTATCAACGGTAAGATCTTTGGAAAGAGCGTTTTTCGCCATAAGATCAGCTTTTTCGTTTCCAGCAATTCCCACATGTCCAGGAATCCAGCAGAAAACTATTTCTTTGCTGTCTAACCCAGACAGGAGCATGAGTATGTCTTGTAAAATGGGATGATCTAACCTCTTGCTGGCAAGAGCTTGGATCGCCGATTTGGAGTCAGAACAAATTACAAATTTTTCTTTTCCAGACATTCCAGCAAGCCATACGGCTTTGTAGATTGCTAGAAGCTCAGCAGTGTATACTGAGCTTTCATTTGTAATGCGCTCACTGTGTAGGTTTGTTTTACAGGAAGTAACAGCGTAAGCCGTTCGGTTTCCATCCTTTGAGCCATCTGTATATAAGAATTTGTGATCATGATATCTTAATTTGATATCATAGAACCTTCTTTGATACTCAATCGGTTCTGTTTCTGCTTTTTTCAGGTCTGCTAATTCAGTGTTAACAACTGGGGTTTCTACATTCCAGTCTGGAATTTGTGGAACTTTGTTCTCAGCAATAAAAAATGTGTCTATGCCGGCAGCTTCCAGATGTGGTTTCACCCTCAATCCCAGTGGCCGAATGGCATTTGGTCTTCTGTCATATCTATCTGTATGATTGGGATGAAAGACAATTGTGTATGCTGGATTAATAGGATTTGCAGCCAGTTTGACAGTATACTGTAGCGATAGCTTCAGTCGTCGGAGTGATAAAGGAGGCTCCTTTGCCAGAACATACAGGCTATCTACTGGAGATGTCCTGTATGCTCCAAGGCTCAAACGGATTCCTTGATTGTGTACAGTATTCAGGCAACGAAGATAGGATGGTCTTGCTGAGCCATATACAATGCAGCCATAGTCGAGGCGTGCTCGAGTCACTGCACGATAAAGCCTGAGAAGAACTGTGGTGTCACCACCCCAGTTAATTTTTCCCACAACTTTCAAAATGTTCAACGACTGCAGGCATTTTGCCTTAAGTGCAGTTATGTGAGGAATGAAGGAGAGTTTTGAATCAAATGTGACTCCAAGAAATTTATTAGAATTTACTACCTTGATTTGACAGTTATCAATTTTTAGTGTTGGCTCAGGATGGGGAGTTCTAAGATGGCAAAAGTGCATACATACTGTTTTGGACCTTGAAAATTTGAAACCATTTTCTTGAGACCACTTATGTAATTTATTTAAATTTTGTTGCAATTGTCTTTCTATAGTTGACATTTGCTTGGATTTAAATGCAATGAGAAAGTCATCAACATACAGTGAGCACATGGCATTTTCACGAATAGCTTTAACTATGCTGTTGATTTTTATGTTAAAGCAAGTGGGAGATAAAATGCTTCCCTGGGGAACACCCATCTCCTGGGGATATTCACTTGAAAGTGTTGACCCAACTCTCACTTTAAACCATCGATCTTCTAAGAAGGAGCCAATAAAATGAGGAAGTCTACCTCTCAAACCAAAGTCAAACAAATCTTTCATTATACCATATTTCCAGGTGGTATCATAGGCTTTCTCTAAATCAAAAAATACTGCTACAACATGTTCCCTTGTTATTAAAGCATCCCTTATATACGTTTCTAATCTAACCAGATGGTCTACTGTCCTTCTTTGTTTTCTAAAGCCACATTGGAATTCGGAAATTGAATCATTCGATTCAAGATACCAGACAAGTCTGTTGTTAATAATTCTTTCCATTGTCTTGCACAAACAACTTGTCAAGGCAATAGGCCTGTAATTTGTAGGATCTGTATGATCCTTATTTGGTTTTGGGATAGGGATTATGGTAGCTACCCTCCAAGAAGCAGGGAAGGTTCCATAATCCCAAATTTTATTAAAGACGTTGAGGAGAACCTCTAAAGATGGAGGAGGAAGGTGTTTTAAGAGTTGGTAATGAATTTCATCCGGTCCAACTGCTGAATCCACAGCTTTTTCAATTGCTTTTCGCAATTCTCCAATGGTGAGAGGACAGTTATAGTCTTCAAGATCATTTGATTTTATGTTCAACTTAAGGCGTTCTGCCTGAGCTTTATAGCGTTGGAATTCTGGCGTATAATTTTCTGATGAAGAATTAAAAGAAAATTTTTCTGCAAGCTTATTTGATATTTGGTCTGGCGTTGTGTATTCTTCATCATTTACTACAAGATGACTGATTTGCGATGTTGATGTTTTACCCTGGATTTTCTTTATCATTTCCCATACTTTCGACGGAGGTGTCCTTTCATTCAATTTAGAAATATAATTTTGCCAGGTAATTCTCTTTTTCTGTCGTATTAGGCGCCTTGTTTTTGCTCTTTGAATACGAAATGTTTCTAAATTGGCAGTGGTTGGATTGTTGTTATAAACTCTCAGGGCTTTTTTCCTCTCTTTGATGGCATCTTTACATCCGTGTCATACCATGGCCTTATTTTTTGTGAGGTACCTCCTTTTGTTTTAGGGATGGAAATATTAGCAATATTGATTAAGTCCTCAGTGAATTGCTGCACAGGGGATTCGTAATTCATGTATGCTTGCAGATTGAGGATATTTGTAGCCATATCACTGAATAATTTCCAATCTGCCTTATTTAATTTCCACCTGGGTTGGTTGGCGGTTTGGGAACCGGATACAGATTCTAGTATAATTGGGAAATGGTCACTACCATGGGTATCTTTGAGGACAAACCAGTTCCAATCTAAATAAAGTGTTGGGTCAGTGAGGCTAAGATCTATAGAACTGTATGTTCCATGACCGGGGTGCAAATATGTATATGTCCCGTCATTAAAAAGACAAAGATCGTTAGCAGAAAGAAATTCTTCAATAATAAGTCCTTTATTATTTGTTTGTGCGCTACCCCACATTGGATGGTGGCCATTAAAGTCTCCAAGAATAATGGATGGTGATGGTAATTGTTGATAAAGGTGATTTAATTCCTGATTTGTGAGTTGATGACTTGGAGGTATGTATAGGGAACAGATGGTAAATATTTTGTGAGAAGTTATTTTAACAGCGACCGCTTGTAAAGTGGTGTCAATGTTGACACTGGTATGTATAACTCCCTGCCTCACTAAAATGGAGGCGCCACCAGTGGCCCTATCATGGATAGTATTTCCATAGTTGTTATATGAATGATAGTTCCGTAGTTTTATATTGTCCGTCGGTTTCAGGAATGTCTCTTGAAGACAGAAGAGAATAGGTTGATGTTCAAGGGCCAGAATAGTAAGTTCATCAAAATTAGCTCTGAAACCGCGACAATTCCATTGGATTATATTATCCATATTTATTTAGGTAGTTTTTAATTGGGATGTTTCATTTTTTACCAGTATGTTTAGTACTGAAATTTGTCCGATTAAGTGCTTTTCCTCCTGGAAGTCCTTTTGAGGACTTGTTTGAAGAGGAAGTAGTGCAAGTAACAGACGTGGACAGTCTGTTGTTCTGCAAACGATTGTTTGCAGAAGATTTGGGAGCGGGGTCTGAGCCCCGTTTTTCAGTCACAGGTGGACTGATAGTTTGTGGAGAACTAATCTCCATAGAATCGTTTGATTCTTGGTTGTTGTTGGATAGAGACTGCTGTGTATTCTTTGTAGGTTGTTGAGGTGGTACATAACCCCTCTTATCCATATGATCGAATAACCGGTTTGAAGTGATCAGATGATGAAGAGTTGTGATCTACGGAAGTGGTGGATGATCTAGAAATTGAGTGTGTGTCTAGTTGTAGCTTGCGGCGAGGGGTGCTTCTTGGTGTAGACCTTGGGCCTGCAGACGGGTGAACTCGTTGTGATGGAGACATGGATGCAACAGATGAATAGGTGACTGGACCTGGTGTACTTTGAACTAGTCTTCATGCTTCTGGGAAGCTGATGTCCCGGGTTACCTTCAGACGCTGGACTTCTTTTTCTTGGGCCCATATCGGACAATTGCGGTCAAATACCGGGTGTGTCTGGCCACAGTTTGCACACATTGGTGGTTGGTGGCATGGATTGTCTTCTGTGTGAGTGTGGTCTGTCGATGCACATTGTGCACATTTTTCCTTTCCCCTACATTTCGAACTGACGTGTCCAAACTTCTGGCATTTGAAACATCTTTGGGGATTGGGGATGAAAGGCTTTACCTTACATTTTTCGTAACTTATTTCTGTCTTTGTTGGGAGTTGAGTACCAGGAAAACTCAGGATAAGAAGTTGAAGTGGCCTCTTTTTCAGATCTATTCTTTTCACTAGATTTATTCCCCTTTTGTTCAGCCATCTTTCCAGTTCTTCGTTGGAGCTACGATAGCTCTCTCGAGATATTATTGTGCCTCTTCGGTGGTTCAGTGTTTTATGTGGCTCAGCCAATATACGAATTCCATCTAGTATGCTGGTGTTCAAGAGCGTTTCAGTTTGCTGTCTTGTTCTTGTATGTATGAGCACTGAGTCATTTCTCAGCCTCCGGCCACTTTCCACAGGTCCAATAAGGTCTTCCATGAGGTCATGTATGCGTATCATTGACATTGTCTGAAATTCTTCATTGGTCCCAGAGATAGTTATGAATCTGGGCCAATGATTGACAAGAGGATTGTTGAATGTCTCCATCAAGTCAGGGGATGGTCGAAAGCGTTTCGCTTCCGGTGAAATTCCAGGATGGTTTCCCGGTGAAGTGTGTGTGTGTGTGTATTTGTGTTTTACGCCTCTGCAGCACCTTATTGGGCTATATCGAGGCTTGCTAGGTTGTTATTTGTCGTTGTTAATTTTCCTCATATTTTGTAGTATGTCTGTGTTTGGTACAAAAATGAGATTATGTTTTCTGGTTTATCTACGAGAAGTCGAAGTGGGTTTGTTGGGAGAAGTGCATTTCTTTGTGTTTGAAAATCTCTACAATCCTTTAGGATATGTTTGATCGTGAGGGGACATTGGCATTTCTCACAAATCGGGGCTGGGTCACCCAGTAGAAGATGCGAATGTGTGAGTCTTGAATGTCCGATAAGACACCTGTGAATCACAACCTGGTCTCTCCGTGTTCTGGAGGTAATTTGTTGTACATCCCTGACTCTGGGAAAGATTTCTCTGAGTTTATTATTCTCACATGCGTTCCACATAACTTGCCATCCGGACTTTATATAATCATTGATAGTTGGACGGAGGTCCGTGTATGGTAAAGTATCTAAAGTAAGATCTTTGGAAAGAGCATTTTTCGCCATAAGATCTGCTTTTTCGTTTCCAGCAATTCCCACATGTCCAGGAATCCAGCAGAAAACAATTTCTTTGCTGTCTAATCCAGACAGGAGCATGAGTATGTCTTGTAATATGGGATGATCTAACCTCTTGCTGGCAAGAGCTTGGATTGCCGATTTAGAGTCGGAACAAATTACAAATTTTTCTTTTTCCGACATTCCAGCAAGCCATACGGCTTTGTAGATTGCTAAAAGCTCAGCAGTATATACTGAGCTTTCATTTGTAATGCGCTCACTGTGTAGGTTTGTTTTACAGGAAGTAACAGCGTAAGCCGTTCGGTTTCCATCCTTTGAGCCATCTGTATATAAGAATTTGTGATCATGATATCTTAGTTTGATATCATAGAACCTTCTTTGATACTCTATTGGATCTGTTTCTGCTTTTTTCAGGTCTGCTAATTCAGTGTTAACAACTGGTGTTTCTATATTCCAGTGTGGAATTTGTGGGACTTTGTTCTCAGCAATAAAAAATGTGTCTATGCCGGCAGCTTCCAGATGCGGTTTCATCCTCAATCCCAGTGGCCGAATGGCATTTGGTCTTCTGTCATATCTATCTGTATGATTGGGATGAAAGACAATTGTGTGTGCTGGATTAGTAGGATTTGCAGCCAGTTTGACAGTATACTGTAGCGATAGCTTCAGACGTCGGAGTGATAAAGGTGGCTCCTTTGCCAGAACATACAGGCTATCTACTGGAGATGTCCTGTATGCTCCAAGGCTCAAACGGATTCCTTGATTGTGTACAGTATTCAGGCATCGAAGATAGGATGGTCTTGCTGAGCCATATACAATGCAGCCATAGTCGAGGCGTGCTCGAGTCACTGCACGATAAAGCCTGAGAAGAACAGTGGTGTCACCACCCCAGTTAATTTTTCCCACAACTTTCAAAATGTTCAACGACTGTAGGCATTTTGCCTTAAGTGCAGTTATGTGAGGAATGAAGGAGAGTTTTGAATCAAATGTGACTCCAAGAAATTTATTAGAATTTACTACCTTGATTGCACAGTAATCAATTTTTAGTGTTGGCTCGGGATGGGGAGTTCTAAGATGGCAAAAGTGCATACATACTGTTTTGGACCTGGAAAATTTGAAGCCATTTTCTTGAGACCACTTATGTAATTTATTTAAATTTTGTTGCAATTGTCTTTCTATAGTTGACATTTGCTTGGATTTAAATGCAATGAGAAAGTCATCGACATATAGAGAGCACATGACATTTTCGCGAATAGCTTTAACTATGCTGTTGATTTTTATGTTAAAGCAAGTGGGAGATAAAATGCTTCCCTGGGGAACACCCATCTCCTGGGGATATTCACTTGAAAGTGTTGACCCAACTCTCACTTTAAACCATCGATCTTCTAAGAAGGAGCCAATAAAATGAGGAAGTCTACCTCTCAAACCAAAGTCAAACAAATCTTTCATTATGCCATATTTCCAGGTAGTATCATAGGCTTTCTCTAAATCAAAAAATACTGCTACAACATGTTCCCTTGTTATTAAAGCGTCCCTTATATACGTTTCTAATCTAACCAGATGGTCTACTGTGCTTCTTTGTTTTCTAAAGCCACATTGGAATTCGGAAATTAAATCATTCGATTCAAGATACCAGACAAGTCTGTTGTTAATAATTCTTTCCATTGTCTTGCACAAACAACTTGTCAAGGCAATAGGCCTGTAATTTGTAGGATCTGTATGATCCTTATTTGGCTTTGGGATAGGAATTATGGTAGCTACCCTCCAAGAAGCAGGGAAGGTTCCATAATCCCAAATTTTATTAAAGACGTTGAGGAGAACCTCTAAAGATGGAGGAGGAAGGTGTTTCAAGAGTTGGTAGTGGATTTCATCCGGTCCAACTGCTGAATCCACAGCTTTTTCAATTGCTTTTCGTAATTCTCCAATGGTGAGAGGACAGTTATAGTCTTCAAGATCATTTGATTGTATGTTCAACTTAAGGCGTTCTGCCTGAGCTTTATAGCGTTGGAATTCTGGCGTATAATTTTCTGATGAAGAATTAAAAGAAAATTTTTCTGCAAGCTTATTTGATATTTGGTCTGGCGTTGTGTATTCTTCATCATTTACTACAAGATGACTGATTTGCGATGTTGATGTTTTACCCTGGATTTTCTTTATCATTTCCCATACTTTCGACGGAGGTGTCCTTTCATTCAATTTAGAAATATAATTTTGCCAGGTAATTCTCTTTTTCTGTCGTATTAGGCGCCTTGTTTTTGCTCTTTGAATACGAAATGTTTCTAAATTGGCAGTGGTTGGATTGTTGTTATAAAGTCTCAGGGCTTTTTTCCTCTCTTTGATGGCATCTTTACATCCGTGTCATACCATGGCCTTATTTTTTGTGAGGTACCTCCTTTTGTTTTAGGGATGGAAATATTAGCAATATTGATTAAGTCCTCAGTGAATTGCTGCACAGGGGATTCGTAATTCATGTATGCTTGCAGATTGAGGATATTTGTAGCCATATCACTGAATAATTTCCAATCTGCCTTATTTAATTTCCACCTGGGTTGGTTGGCGGTTTGGGAACCGGATACAGATTCTAGTATAATTGGGAAATGGTCACTACCATGGGTATCTTTGAGGACAAACCAGTTCCAATCTAAATAAAGTGTTGGGTCAGTGAGGCTAAGATCTATAGAACTGTATGTTCCATGACGGGGTGCAAATATGTATATGTCCCGTCATTAAAAAGACAAAGATCGTTAGCAGAAAGAAATTCTTCAATAATAAGTCCTTTATTATTTGTTTGTGCGCTACCCCACATTGGATGGTGGCCATTAAAGTCTCCAAGAATAATGGATGGTGATGGTAATTGTTGATAAAGGTGATTTAATTCCTGATTTGTGAGTTGATGACTTGGAGGTATGTATAGGGAACAGATGGTAAATATTTTGTGAGAAGTTATTTTAACAGCGACCGCTTGTAAAGTGGTGTCAATGTTGACACTGGTATGTATAACTCCCTGCCTCACTAAAATGGAGGCGCCACCAGTGGCCCTATCATGGATAGTATTTCCATAGTTGTTATATGAATGATAGTTCCGTAGTTTTATATTGTCCGTCGGTTTCAGGAATGTCTCTTGAAGACAGAAGAGAATAGGTTGATGTTCAAGGGCCAGAATAGTAAGTTCATCAAAATTAGCTCTGAAACCGCGACAATTCCATTGGATTATATTATCCATATTTATTTAGGTAGTTTTTAATTGGGATGTTTCATTTTTTACCAGTATGTTTAGTACTGAAATTTGTCCGATTAAGTGCTTTTCCTCCTGGAAGTCCTTTTGAGGACTTGTTTGAAGAGGAAGTAGTGCAAGTAACAGACGTGGACAGTCTGTTGTTCTGCAAACGATTGTTTGCAGAAGATTTGGGAGCGGGGTCTGAGCCCCGTTTTTCAGTCACAGGTGGACTGATAGTTTGTGGAGAACTAGTCTCCATAGAATCGTTTGATTCTTGGTTGTTGTTGGATAGAGACTGCTGTGTATTCTTTGTAGGTTGTTGAGGTGGTACATAACCCCTCTTATCCATATGATCGAATAACCGGTCGAAGTGATCAGATGATGAAGAGTTGTGATCTACGGAAGTGGTGGATGATCTAGAAATTGAGTGTGTGTCTAGTTGTAGCTTGCGGCGAGGGGTGCTTCTTGGTGTAGACCTTGGGCCTGCAGACGGGTGAACTCGTTGTGATGGAGACATGGATGCAACAGATGAATAGGTGACTGGACCTGGTGTACTTTGAACTAGTCTTCGTGCTTCTGGGAAGCTGATGTCCCGGGTTACCTTCAGACGCTGGACTTCTTTTTCTTGGGCCCATATCGGACAATTGCGGTCAAATACCGGGTGTGTCTGGCCACAGTTTGCACACATTGGTGGTTGGTGGCATGGATTGTCTTCTGTGTGAGTGTGGTCTGTCGATGCACATTGTGCACATTTTTCCTTTCCCCTACATTTCGAACTGACGTGTCCAAACTTCTGGCATTTGAAACATCTTTGGGGATTGGGGATGAAAGGCTTTACCTTACATTTTTCGTAACTTATTTCTGTCTTTGTTGGGAGTTGAGTACCAGGAAAACTCAGGATAAGAAGTTGAAGTGGCCTCTTTTTCAGATCTATTCTTTTCACTAGATTTATTCCCCTTTTGTTCAGCCATCTTTCCAGTTCTTCGTTGGAGCTACGATAGCTCTCTCGAGATATTATTGTGCCTCTTCGGTGGTTCAGTGTTTTATGTGGCTCAGCCAATATACGAATTCCATCTAGTATGCTGGTGTTCAAGAGTGTTTCAGTTTGCTGTCTTGTTCTTGTATGTATGAGCACTGAGTCATTTCTCAGCCTCCGGCCACTTTCCACAGGTCCAATAAGGTCTTCCATGAGGTCATGTATGCGTATCATTGACATTGTCTGAAATTCTTCATTGGTCCCAGAGATAGTTATGAATCTGGGCCAATGATTGACAAGAGGATTGTTGAATGTCTCCATCAAGTCAGGGATGGTCGAAAGCGTTTCGCTTCCGGTGAAATTCCAGGATGGTTTCCCGGTGAAGAATGCATGCCTTGTTGACCCGGTGGAGCATGATCCGGGAGGGTTTTTTGTTTTGTCATACCCCTATTGATCTGGATGATTAAATGTTAAATGTATAATTAATAATCAAATACTTTTCTAAATAAATTGATCAGTCTCCAATCTGTGCTAAAACAGACTCAGCAACATGAAAGGCAGCCGTAAGATATGTTACACTCGTCTATATATTCTTCTTACAACCAGTACATTATAACAAAACAACCCAAGTCAGGGTCACTGAGTAACAATATAACGAGCTGTTGTGTGAATTAATTCACACAACAGCGAGTGATATTGTACGAAGTGCGATGACGCGTGGTTTTGTTTTTATCACCTGGTTTTACCTCAAATTTTCAATTATAAAGAGGGACTATTTTCTGCCATTACAAAAATGTGACGTCACCATGGCAAAGCAAAACCAGAGAGTAAAGACAAGGAACAGTGATATCAACAGGTAGACTAACGCCATAAATAATGGCAGCTGTTGTCATTAGTGATGAGATCCTTGCGGAACTCAACGGTGCAATCTATCAGGAGAATGCACAGGGCGAGACACGACAGGCACATCCCGCATATACGCTGATCTTTGACCAAACAGTTGACGCCAGCAACCAGGCTGCAATAGCGAGTGCGAATGCTATAGATGGAGATTTAGCTCAACCCATAGTTGTAGATGCAGACCAAGCTAGGGCCTTCATGATAGCAAATGCAATCAACATGAAAACAAACACAAAGACAGCTCATGGAATTGGCAGCCATTAAGTTTCTTGTATGGAGGAATCGAATCGCTTTCTTACCAGCCAATCTCACACATTGGCATGTCTCATATGTCGACGTCCAAGGGAGCCAAAACAGTGCAGCGGGCCAAGTCATGTATGACTTGATTCCAGGAGCAGTGGGCGAAAGAGATCCCTGGGTTACCCTTGTGAATGGACAAGTAGACCACATCAAAAACCTTGCTAAGAACCTTTCCAACATCATTTGCACGGTTGCATATGTGTTCAGGACTCGTGGTCATCATTATCTTCCTGAACTTCAAGAAGTGTACACGAATCTGTGGGCAAAGTGTAGAACCGACAGGATCGAGTTCAAGACTGACTGGGAGGCAATATCGACGATTGCCTTGCACTGTGTCATGCCACTTATGCTTGATTGGTTCTGGGTGCACTGTGCATCCAAATCCAAGATATCCCCAGCCTTGTCGATTCGAATGAATGCACCTGCTGCCGGAACTGCTGCGGTGTTTTCGATCCTGGCTGGCTGGCGTGACATTAGATCCACCTACGGCAGGGCTTTCCAGTTTGCCGCCGACGTGGGAAATGAGCTCGAGCAGATGTGCGATCATTTGCTTGTGAACAGGTGGGATCACTCCATCAACGCAACACTATACGGTGCTAACACTTCAAGGCTAGTTATGGACAAGTATCACCAGATAGCAGCAATTGTATATGGTGTATATAGCTCATTGGAAGCTGAAGGCACCCTCTCCCGCTCAAAGAGTCTTGTCAGAGAAGCAGGCTCTGCACCCCTTTTGCAAGACATAGCAACGCAATCTGCAAAGACGCTGAGACGCCAAATTGCAGAATCTCTCCTAGTCGGTGGGACATTGTCAGGTGGTGGTTACTAGCATCACTGACCAAATATGCCACATGATCTCAATCCCATGCTGTCAATGATTTACCCAGTGATTTACCATATCTATGATATATTCCCTATTCTTATCTCAACTTAGTTGCTTGTATTAGTTGTTATGATTAAGGTTCGTTGTGTACTTCTCTCATGCTAATTTCTGGGTTAACGTTATTGAAATTTTTGCGATGGAAATAAATTAGGGGATGAGATTCACATGATTGTTGATGCCAAAATGTCAGCATAGTGAAAAGTAGGCAGGATATCATGTAACACGCCACTTAACTGTGAGGTCATAATTTTACAAATGCATAAGTTGGTTGAATTCAAGCCCTAAAAACAGTATAATGTCACTTGGCTCTTTTCTTCGGGGCGTGTACTGCACTTATTTAAGCAAAAGTAGTGTACAGGAGTTGCAGTTATTTCTATACCATACTCTAATACATGTGTGTATCTAAATATCCTGAAAGGTATCTTTGTACTTTTGTATACATATTTAATATGATAATGCCAAGGCATAGAGAGACCGCAGGTAGGCTTACAATGTGATCCAATTAGAAAAAGACATTAAATTTTTAGCAAATTAATTGTAGACTAAATTGTGTAAGATAAATACACTTTTTTTAAGGAAAATATTTCAATTATGGTCAGTAAGGAAGATGGATGCTATCCCATTATAACAGGCAGAACACATTTTGAAAGGGGGAAAACTAAATAAATGACTGCCTCATAAATGACAAAAGTTGTGGCAGCTAACTTTTGTCACTAAATGACTTCCCATGCGACCAAACTGTCGTTTGAGGAATGGTAAATAAAAAAAACATTGTTATAAGAGGGGCAGACCAGATGACCTACGTGTATGGGGGTGGGGTTATGGATTTTGATCCCAGGGCTATCTTTTTTTCACACACAAAGCACCAACATATTATTTTTTTCGCATGCGGATCGACAAACTTTTTAAACTGAAATTTCAACATAAGGATACCCACTATTACCCAGGCTATAGCTAAAAACAAATTTTTTTCCTTGTGCAGAACAATCTTTTTTTTTAGTCTCAAGTTGCCAAACCAGTTTACTCTGTACAGAGACGTTACACTAGGATATTCCAGTGTGAATTTAAATAGTCTTTAATATTACACACACAGAAGTACAAGATATTTTTGTTTGCTTTTAATCTATAGCAGATACACTGAGACAGTGAGATACAGTCTCATCATGTGGGCACCCGCCCGCCGACGCCAACGAAATCTGCTCTGCGGTGCTAAACGGATGGGGATACAGAAAATCCCACTCGAGGCTAGCCAGTCAGCTCCAAATTGCTCACAGCCACAGTAGCAGTTGAAAAAACAATCTTAGACGTAGTAGTAGTTTTAGCAATGATTTTATCCTGGATTTTACCCCGCACAGTGACCAACAGAATGTCTTTATGCACGAAGATTTTATCAGTCTCAAAACTGAACACTCAATTAAACGTGCCAACAATTTAACTAACTTTTTATGCCACAATCTATCGAAAAATAGAGACTTGATTTTACTCATGTGAGGTTCGCCTTCCAGAGGCGGGATATAATTTAGAAGAAGAAGAAGGGCACAGGCTGGAGTCAGCCAAGTGTGGCTTCAATAACACGCATGCTGACGGAGCACTCTCCCCTCGTGATGTTACAATTTAACCCAAGTACTGGTGTTTTATTTTTAGCTTCATAAAAAGTGACGTGACGTCATCTCTTGCAAGACTTGTTATGACGTCACCACCATTGTGGCCATTTACTAATGACGTCACATAAACGCCCACACTTTTTTTTGTTTGGCGCATGCAAAAAAGTTTCTTAGTATATCCCTGTGTGGGTAGCTCTGTCTTCTACCATTTGAAGACCTCTGGTCACTGCGCTTCGCGCAGTGACCTGGCGGTCTCCATTAATATGATGATGCCAAAGAGCATAGTGAGACCGTGTAAGACTTTGTAAATTTATTGGGATGTTTTAAATAGGCCTCGACTAGCCCAAATAGTTGGAAATATAGATAAATAGAGGGGGCGTAATTTTCAAGATAAAGGTGTTAGACATGAATTATTTCGCAATTCGTTGGCTGTTTGCAATACTAACACTTATACAATACGTCTACACTGGCTATTTACAGAACACAGTGGCGGATCCAGACACAATATAGCCCAAGGGGGCGGATGTGTTTCATCAATCGCGGGCCACCGAGCCCCAAGGTATCGCATTTTTAAAAAATGCCTCTATCTTGGTCACGGACTGTCATAGGTTGCTATGGTGACGACAGTCGTGACGTCACCAGGTGTGAAGTCTGCACCAATCACAGAGCAGTAAAATTTAAACAGGAAGCAGCTAATGTAAAATGAGAATTCTGTGAGGCACGTTGCACCTTCTCTTAGTATATTATCTTACCAGTTCAAGCGCATGGGATCTTCGTGATCTTGGTAGGTTGGGGGGGGGGGGGCGCCCCTACTATGCCCTAGGCCCCCCTGGATCCGCCACTGGAGCAATTCCAACACAATTTCAAACATCAAAGGATATTATGCACCGATTTGTTTATCATCAGAATATCAGATACAGAAATTCATAATTAGTTTATCCATACACGTATAAACCATTAAACAAAGACGTTCTAGTTCTATTCATTAATGCTAAGAGGCCACATTTTGAGTGCACAGAGCCAGCCAGATAGCATCAGATCAAACTTGCAAGTTATTTATAGCACAGAGCAAATAGTGACGTCACCTCTTGCAGACTCTCCTGTGACGTCATCACCATTGTGTTGATAGAGGAATGACGTCACATAAACGCCCACACTTTTTTTGTTTGGCGCATGCAAAAAAGTTTCTTAGTATATATCCCTGTGTGACTGAATGGCTCTGTCTCCTACCATTTGAAGACCTCTGGTCTCTGCGCTTCGCGCAGAGACCTGACGGTCTCCATTATATATATATGCTATCAAGTTGAATAATTTGGTTGTATTGTGGTAAAGCTTGTTTTGAGATCTCTGAGTGAAAACTGTAACTTTGTTGTTTCAAATCTTGTAAATTTTATCAATTCTTGTAAAGATTAAAAAGGTACTCGAGCAGATTCCGTCCGATTTATATCTGTAAGTATTTATTTATAAATGTAAACCTTAAGGCTGGAATGTATGAGAGCTCTTGAAAATGGGCATGTTATGCTCAAAAATCAGATCTCCATATTACAAATGACTTTGATACAAGGAAAAGACATTCTGAGATACGTGATGGAAGTTGGAAAAAACTATTAGTAAATTGTAAACTTGATGCAAATATTCAGCTCCTCTGCTCACAGTATTAGTAGCACCTTTGCTCACCAAGTGGCAGCAGTGTTGATTAGTGCCATCTGCAGTCGAAAAAGCTAAGTAAAATAAGCATTTGTCAATTACTGCTCTTTATTAATTAATTAATTGTATTGACTGTTGTACATACTGTTTATACGTTCTGTTGTTTATTGATATATTTTATATATTTTTTCTGTCGCTCTATACCACAAGCAGTGGTCCGAGTATAATAAAAACCTTGAAACCTTGAACCTTGAGCAACAATGGAGGTGACGTCACAATCCTATTGTTTTGACCACTGCTTGGTTTGTGACGTCATCAGGCATCTGAAATGCCGGTGATGTCATAACAATTGTTAAAAAATATCGCCCTTGAAGGGTGGCATTTTTTACAATATCATAGACCCTGATATTTTGACTGTAAACCGTGATATTCACAGCCAACCAGGTGATAAATGATATTATCACCTGGTTGGCTGTGAATATCACTGTTTACAGTCAAAATATCAGGGCCTATAATATTGTAAAAAATACCACCCTTCAAGGGTGATATTTCTTAACAATGGTTATGACATCACCGGCATTTCAGATGCCTGATGACGTCACAAACCAAGCAATGGCCAAAACAATAGGATTGTGACGTCATGTCCATTGTTGCTCCATGGTGACGTCACATTTTTGTAATGGCAGAAAATAGTCCCTCTTCATAACTGAAAATTTGAGGTAAAACCAGGTGATAAAAACAAAACAACCACGCATCAGGGCACTTCGTACAATATCACTCGCTGTTGTGTGTGAATTAATATCACTCTCGCCCTGCCGGCTCGAGTGATATTAATTCACACAACAGCTCGTGATATTGTTACTCAGTGACCCTGACTTGGGTTGTTTTGTTATAATATCACATATGATAGTATCACATATGATAATGTCACATGTGTGTGTGTGTGTGTTTGTTCTTTACGTCTCATCAGCACCTTGTTGGGCTATTTAGAGACATCCTTGGTTTGTGTCAAGGTTCTTGATATGTTAGGTCTTTGAGATGTGACAGGCGCTTTGTTGTTGCTTGTCATTTTTCTCTTGTCTATGCAAGGAAGTCGTTGGTCTGTTGAGCTGGCTTGATTTGTTGTTTTGGATGGTTTCTTGTACTCAGCAGCTGTTTCTTTCTTCTTCGGTTGTTGTGGTGACATATTTGTTCGTGGAGCGTAAGGAGAGGATGGTCGACTTTGTTGAATCTTTTTACTTGGTTGTGTGCATAAGTCAGATTCAGGATATTTCACAGTTTCTCCCGTCTTTGGTCGGTCTGGTGAAGGCGTTTTCCGAAAGAGATCCATGAAAAGGGCATTAAGTTGAATCCTTTTCCGTGGTGACGAACGTAAAACTGGACTTGGGTAATCTGCGTCTTGGTCAATTTTTTCCATGTCCTGTTCAACTATGTGCTTGGCTTCAGGAAAGGAACATCCTGTGTCAATCACATATTGTACAATTTCTTTTTCTCTCTTGAAGACTTCACAGTTGTGGCTAAACGCAGGGTGGTCCCCTCTGCAATTGACACAATGCGAGGGCCTGAAGCATGGTTTGTCTCTCGTGTGAGTGTGATTTCGATCACCGCAATTGGCACAAATTGTGAACCGTCTACATGTTGTGCTGATATGGCCATACAATTGGCAATTGAAACAGCGTTTTGGTCGAGGAAAGAGTGGGCAAACTCTGCACTTTTCAAAAGCTACAGGTACTTTCTCGGGTACATTGTTGGTTTTGAATGTCAGTTTTATGGATTCATAACCATTTCGTTGGGACAAACGTTTGAATTGGGTAATGCCACGTTTTCGGAACCACTTTGTGAGTTGTGAGTCCGAGCATGTCTTGCTCTCTTTCGAGAAGATAATGCCTTTGCCTGGTTTTTGGAAAGGTTCAATGGAGACTTGGGTATTCGCTATTTCTTTGACAAGTGTCAGTTTCTCTTTTTGTGTGTCATTCTGTGGGTGAATGAGAAATGTTCCATTGAATTGACGTTGTATTTTATCTGCTACTGTGTTGTCACAAATGTCTGCAACAATTTCATACACAGCGATTGCTGATAGGTCCACTAGCGATTTCTCAAGTCCATTTATCACAAGGCAATTTTCACCTTTTGACATGTGTGAGGGACGGTCAGGGTCAATCAAGTCATCTGATGATGTAATTGTCCGTGGGAATCTTGGTAGTCCAGTCGCAAATTTTTCGATCTCAGCCTGGTTTCCCGCTGAGGGACGCGCACCTTGGTAACCCGGTTGACGTACGATCCGGTTTGGAATCATGGTAAATGACATATTCATTGATATTCCCCTGTAAGGTAGGGGACACACCGTGCATGCGCACTGTCTCATGTTGGCCACTAAGGATAGAGGTCTTCACCTTAGTGTCACCACCCACCGCCACGAGGAGGCCCGAGACCTGCAGGGGCTGATAATGTCACATACCTATCATGTAATAATTATAGGTTATCCCATGGCTTGGACAGTATTTCCCTGATATTGTCACCAGAGACTCAGTATTTTAAAATACTGGTTGAGGGTGACAATATCAGGGAAATACTGTCCAAGCCATAGGATAATCTTTTTATCCTATGTCGTATCTTCCCCCTAAATGTCATATCTTCCCCCTAAATGCCATATTTCCCCTCTAAATGCCACATTGTCCTTCTAAATGTCGTATTTTCCCTCTAAATTTAATGTCATATTTTCCCTCTAAATTCCATATTTTCCCTCTAAATATCATATCCTCCCTCATTTTGGCATATCCTCCCTCATTTTGCCATATCCTCCCTCATTTTGCCATATCCTCCCTCATTTTGCCATATCCTCCCTCATTTTGCCATATCCTCCCTCATTTTGCCATATCCTCCCTCATTTTGCCATATTTTCCCTCATTTTGTCATATTTTCCCTCATATCCTCCCTGATTTTTTTATATTTCCCAGGGAAAAACACCAGTATCAGGGAAAAAGGTGACCTTGACATGGGATAATTCCACTTATACCATGATAGGGCTGATATAACATCCATATCGCCCCGTGTGATACAAACACTTTCCCGTGTGATACAAGAATTTGTTGGTGATAAAGGATTTTGATTTTGTGTGATGAAGTCCGAAGCCACCTGCTGGTTAATTCAGGGTGCCACCTGGCATTTTTTGACGTTACAAGAAATTTCGACTGCACAGTGCTGATCTCGTCTGCATGAAAATGGATGAATACAGACCCAGGATTGATGATTTAATTCATTCAATAATGACAATTGAAGGAATAATTGATGATGTTAAAGTTTTAAAAAATGATGTAGCTCTAATGTCTACAATTGATGACAATGGTGAGTAAAGTAATTTCTACAGTTGCGGACAGCGTTTGCACGAGGACAGGGACTTTCACTAATTTGAACATTCCGCTCGATCATACTTTCTTAACATCCGATTTTGATCCGGTTTTCGCACAGGCATGAAGATATCATTCTTATTTCCCATTTTAGCAACTTTTCCAGTGGTCTGTGGACATTTTCATCAGGTTTTAACCCATTTAAATCGGCCATCACAATCCATGGAATGGAGATAAAAACTTGCTAAAATCCTCTTGATTAAAAACACAAGGGGGAAGGCCGCTAATGCTGCCTCCTCCAATTAATTATATATATTATATATATATATACATTTTAGAGCTTTGGCACTAGCTCCAGCTGTCATTTCAGGTGGACCGCTACTGCTGCCTCACTCTAACAAATAAACCTGGAGTATTTAATGGGCCGCTACTGCTGGCCTCATTCATCCAAAATAACTTGAAGTGATTAGCTATGCTTTAGATTTATATCAAATAAACAAGAATCCGCGGATTCAAAACCGACCTAGCGCAATGAAATTGAAGGTTCCATTGCTTAAACCACTGAGCAACTAATATTGGAGAAATAGTTGATTGGAAGATGCTTGACTATCAGTATAGGATCAATGCAGTTTGAACAGATTTCTAATAACAAAAAGGCCGCCATCTTGGATTTCTCAACATGTTCCTCATCCATACCCACAGGCCAATACCTGTACCAAATTTCATAACTGTAAGTGAAATATTAAGGTCACAATGGGCAGTTCAAGAATGAAGAAAGATGGCTGCCACAAAGTGGCTGCCATCTAGGATTTCTCAACATGTTCCCGACTGATATCCATAACCCCATACCTGTTCCAAATTTCATAACTCAAAGCGAAATATTGAGGTCACAATGGGCAGTTTGAGAATGAAAACAGTCGGCTTCCAAAATGACCACCATCTTGGATTTCTCGACATGTTCCTCATCCATACCCACAGGCCAATACCTGTACCAAATTTCATAACTTTAAGTGAAATATTAAGGTCACGATGGTCAGTTCAAGAATGACGAAAAATGGCTGCCATCTTGGATTTCTCAACATGTTCCCGACTGATACCCACAGCCCCATACCTGTTCCGAATTTCATAACTCTAAGCGAAATATTGAGGTCACAATGGGCTGTTCAAGAAATGAAGAAAGATGGCTGCCAAAATGGCCGCCATCTTGGATTTCTCAACATGTTCTTGATCCATACCCTCAGGCCCATACCTGTACCCAGTTTAATAACTGTAAACGAAATATTGAGGTCACTATGAGAAGTTCAATAAATGAAAACAGATTGCTGCCAAAATGGCCACCACAAAATGGCCACCATCTTGGATTTCTCAACATGTTCCCAATCCATACCCAGAGTCCCATGCCTGTACCAAATTTCATAACTGTAAGTGAAATATTAAGGTCACAATGGGCAGTTCAAGAATGATGCAAGATGGCTGCCAAAATGGCCACCACAAAATGGCCGCCATCTTGGATTTCTCGACATGTTCCCAATCCATACCCAGAGTCCCATGCCTGTACCAAATTTCATAACTGTAAGTGAAATATTAAGGCCACAAAGGGCAGTTCAAGAATAAAGAAAGAGGCTGCCAAAATGGCCACCACAAAATGGCAGCCATCTTGGATTTCTCGACATGTACCCAATCCATGCCCATAGTACCATACCTGTACCAAATTTCATTACTCTAAGTTGAAAACTAAGATGACAAATGAACACTTACACATGTTGACATGTTGACATGTTTACATATGGACACATGGACACAGTTTACATGAGTCCCCTTTCACTACCCACCCCCTCTAATAACCGACGTTAGGTCGGTTAAAAAGCATTGTTTTATGCTTGTAGTTACAGGTACATATTTAGTATTTTGGTTTTAAAAAGTATTGTGTAGGTAGGCATATACATGTTGTTTTGGTGTAGAAATTGGTAGTAGTATTAGTGCTTTTGGAAATTAACATGCACTGGCTATATCAGAGTGTGATGTGCTTTTAAAAATGATCAATGCCCAACTAAAGTTAAATAACAGAGAGGTACTTAATATTTATGGCAATTATTTTATTGTTGTTCAATATTCTCTATGAATATTATTTCAGATCTTAAAACGTTGTCGAAACTTTACTATCACACCACAAGGTCACAAAGCCATCGAAAATTTCAAGAACCCGCCGGTCGTGCCCATCAAAGAGGCCAGAAAAGGGAAGAAAAGAACAAGACTCTCACTCGAGGGGACTGTGGTGTCCGTAAGTATTGATTTAGTTTAGTGCTTTAACCTATTGTCGGAACGGCCTTTTGAAAATTTGCTTACAACAGCAAGAGAAATTTGAAGTTTGTTGAATCCTATTTGAGGTTTCGTGATCTGAAATTCATTCTGGTCATTATGTGTAATTCTTTGGGACTATACTGGCAAAGTCATGTTGTTAAAAATTAATGGAAGACTTAGCTTGAGAAAGCTTGTTGTTCAATAAATGTTAAGTTCCGGACAATGATTGAACATGTTGAACTTGTTGAAGTTTTGACATACTTAATGTGAGTTAATACATATATTTTGCTTTGAAAGATTATTATATAATTACTATGGTGTTGGAAAATATCGCAATGAAAAGATATGGTATTCATGTTAGAAATGATTGTATTTTGCATTTCTTAATAAATAAATGCCAAGGCATGAAGATTGGACTGCCTGAACACAAAATAACTCTAAAATTGTAATTACCTGATTATTTCTAGAAATTAATTTTTGTATTCAGGTTTTTGTTCAATAAAGTTTGGAGAAAAAAATTGGGACAAAGAGAAATAGGGTGGAAAGGTAATATTCTAAAAGAAAATGTTTAAAAAAGTTTTGAGAGAAGTTTTGGGGAAAATCGTTTTTTTTAATTTATTTTTTTAAATTATTTTTGGAAATTTTTTTTTCTGTAAAAAATTTTTTCAAACATTTTTGGTAGTCACACGCGATGAGAAAAAGGGCCAGGATCATATTATGGGATGTCTGAATCACTTTTTGTGATTGAATCATCTGGTTCACTCCTAGCATGTTTGCCATAAGGGACGAGACACCTCGCTCCGCTTGGTGAGCCGGTGGCTCTGTCCCGTCTGTTAAAGATGATTAAAAAAATATTAAGACTGCAAAATGTTGTTTTATTTCCCAATTTAGGCTTTCATGCTAAGAATTTGATTTTGTTTGCAGACGGAAGAAAAAGGAGGAGATCAGAAAATCAGGCAAGTTGTGAAATTGAGGAACGAGGACAACAGCGAAATCAGTGTCACACTGTGGGGCGACGACTTGAGGTGCGAGACTGAAAGTGAAGTTAAAATAACCGCCCTCGAGACATACACGTACAATAACAAAGTGGCCGGTGCGAATAGCACCTATATCACTAGAATTGTGGTAAATACGCATTTTTGTTTAAATTGTATTGGTTAACAGTATTTAAATTTAAGAAACCGTGAAATGGTGAATTCTGCGAAAATAGTAAATGTGTTTGGGAGATATCTTTTTTTTTAAAGTGACCATACAATGACAATTTTTAGTATATTTAGATGAACAAAATAATTTCTAACCATGTTGTACATTATCTCATGTGTTAGTTTCATTAGCTACAAAGATTGGTGGTGTCACTTAATATTAGTTACAAACATGATGGTGGTTACATTTTTTGTAAATACAATGTATATTAAAGAAAATGACAACTTTTGCTGACAAATATATTAAAGAAAATGACCAATTTTGCTGATGAAAGTGCGGGGAAAGGGTTGGTCTAGTAGCATGTCAAAGGTTATATATAAAAGAAAGTCAGCGAAAGCTGAAGTTCACTGTGCAATTGAGTTATCATGCATCGGGACCGTGTTATATGCAATGAGTGTGTGTGTTTGTTCTTTACGTCTCATCAGCACCTTGTTGGGCTATTTAGAGACATCCTTGGTTTGTATCAAGGGAGTTAATAATTCAGTTGGATTGGTGTTTGGTAATTATTTTGTGTTTCCTGTCTTTGTCTTTGTTTGTCTTTGTATTTGTTCTTGTATCACTTTCAAAGCAACCGACAAAAAATCATGTTGAATCAAAACAATAAGGTTATATGCAATGAAGCTTGAAATTAAATGATGTAATTTATAAGTCATGGTGCTAAAAAATGACAATCGATTTTTTTTCTTCTTTTGTCATTTATTCATATGTGAATGTATGTATGTCTGTTTTTCTTCCAGCGTGATCTCGGCCCTTTGGGAGTGCAGAGAACTTTGGAAATACTTGCTGTGAATGATGCGGAGGGGTGAGTGGTTCAACATGTTTTTATTACATTACTAAAAGCCATATTAGAGCAAAAAATGATCAAGCTCAGTATTATCCAAGGGGTTCAAACTGATATTTTATGAAAATACCCCAAAAAATCAAAAGAAAAACAGATCTTTACTCACAGTGAGCTCGAATCATCTTTGGGGTTAAAAAATGGCCTAGCATTACCACTGGCACCATTACATAGCTTAAGGTCAGACAAACATGCAGATGTAAAAAACAACAAGAATCCATGGATTCAAAACCGGCCTTTGGCGATTGTATATTCGGGATTGAAATCATGAAGAGGGTGATTTATATATTATTACATGGATTGTTTCGTATTGAGCAGTGATTGCCAGACTGATAGTGTTTGCTGCAAGCCATAAAAACTTCGAGAGGAACCCCTTAGCAAATCTCCAAACCAAATTTCATAAATATAAGTGAAATAATAAAGTTGCAGAGGGCAATTCAAAATATGGCGGCCATTTTGGCAACCATCTTGGATTTTTCCAAACATTTCTGAGGGGAACCCCTAAGTGAATCCCTATACAAAATTTCATAAATCTAAGTGAATTAGTAAAGTCACAGTGGCCTATTCAAAATATGGCATCCATTTCGGCAGCCGTCTTGGATTTTTCCAAAAATTTGAGGGGAACCCGTAAGTGAATCACTGTACCAAATTGCATAAATCTAAGTGAAATACTAAAGTCACAATTGGCAATTCAAAACATTGATGGCCATCTTGGCAGCCATCTTGGATTTTTCCAAAAAATTCTGAGAGGAATACCTAAGTGAATCACTGTACCAAATTTCATAAATGTAAGTGAAATACTAAAGTCACAGTACAAAATTCAAACTATGGCCGCCATTTTGGCAGCCATCTTGGATTTTTCCAAAAATTTCGGAGGGGGACCCCTAAGTGCACCCAGATAATCTACCCTAGACGAATCCGTCAATCGTAGCACATTATCATAAGATTTTGCGTCAGAGCGTCACAGCCAATCAGCGGGCAGTATTTCTCTTCACTTCAAAACTTTACCGGCAATTTGCGAAACAACTATTCACTTCTCAGAGACGTATGACCTATCATTTTAAAGGTCTCAGAGAGATCTATCTACTCATATAAGAATCACACCCGTAACCCTTACGGGAAAGTGCGTAATAGCGAAATCGGCCTCATTTGCATAAAATGCTTGAAGGTCTGTTCATTGGTCAGCCTAGTGGGTGTGTCTGACTTAATCACTGAAGGCTTTGCTGAAGTGCCTAAGTGAATCCCGATACCAAATTTCATAAATCTAAGTGAAATAGTAAAGTCACAGTGGGCAATTCAAAATATGGTGGCCATTTTGGCAGCCATCTTGGATTTTTCCAAAAATTTTTGAGGGAGACCCCAAAGTGAATCCCTATGCCAAATTTGATAAATCCAAGTGAAATACTAAAGTCGCAATGCACAATTCAAAATATGTTGACAAGAAAAGTGGACATGGACATGGACATGGACACATTTACACATGGACAAGTGGACAAGAGTCCCATTTCACCAAAAATCTGCCCACCTCTAATAACCGCCGTAAGGCCGGTTAAAAATTAATAATCCAAAAATTGGGTTAAGGTTGTACTCGTGTCACTGAAATCCACCAAGAGTATCAGGTTCACCATGCTTCAGCAGGGGCCGCTACTGCTGCCTCCTGCTAAAGCATTTACAGCAGGCCCTCAGTACAGTATTATTTCCCAGTCGAGTTCCAAAATGTAACTATCTGATTTTTGAAGCTATTTAGGGCACTGGCCTCAACCGCATTTGCTGGCAAGAAATTCCACAAAATTATCAACTACAGTACCCGGTTGGTGAAGTGCTTGCGAAGGTTTAGCTTCAATGTCCTTCTTTTAAGGTGACTCAAGCGTGGTAGTTTGATCATACAGATTTTTCTAAAATTTTGCACAGGTAGTCTATAGGACCCATACATTCCAAAAATGAAAAATAAAAATATTTCACCGACTCGTTTGGTTGCCATGGTAACAGCATGTTTGGCCTGATGACTGCTTAAAAGTTATAAATTGAGTTTTTGGTTATGTACCACAGAATAAAGCATTACATGCATTTGTCACACAAAAATGTCAGAAATGTCTTCCCATGGATGTAAACCAATACATTTGCCACAAATTTGAAGAAAAAGGTTAAAATACTTTTTTCTGTAAGAGCTCAAAGGGCACAAACACACTAATTAATTGCAGATTTTGCATGCATCAATTTTGGCAGTAATCAAATTTTAGGAAAACGATCATACAGATTTTTTTTTAAATTTGCATATATCATAAACAGGTTATTGTCAAACAAATGTCCAAAATAAAAAAATTTCACCGAGTCGTTTTTTAACTGCAGTACCATGACTATGCCAATGTCAATTTAAAGAAATAAAGACAATTTTAGACACAGTTGACTGAAATTAGTTGGGACAATTCTTTTGATAAAGACGAGAGGCTGAAACTTTGAATTAGCATAGAGTAGATGTTAATGCATTCAATAAAAAAATTATTATGCTTCTAGCTGCATTAGATCTCATTTAAATAGCAAATTACTGGCTGACATGCTGTTAAAAAAAAAAGAGAGCAGAAAATGGTAACGTCACAACTTTTTCAGGGCCTGCAGCAGTGGTGACACTATGTTGCTAGGCAACCAGGCTGCTCAGAAGTATGTGCAGTGTACCACGGTTGAGTCACCTTAAGGTGGCTCGCTACTCATGGAGCAGCAATGGCGGCGTCACCATAGCAACAACAGCCTGCTGAGCTCTGTGGACTGCTTTTTTGGTTTTTTATAATTCTGTGCGACTGCCACTTCGTTTGTCATTTGCGTCACTTCTATTAGGGTTAGAAACTTCTGGTTTAAAGCATTAGATGCGCTATGAACAGCACTATAACATGCCAGAGATTCAGCTTTATGGTCTGAATAGAAACTTTTTACACGCGATTTTCGGCAAGCAGGTCTAATTTCAAAAAATTGACTTCGAGATATAAATACATTTTTATCTCAATTTCTATCGCGGTAGCAAACCTTCTCTTATGCATTTTATTGTTCCTAACAATATTTGGAAATTAATGACAAAAAAATGAGAAATCCTATCCCGTCAATTTTTTTTAGCGCCATGGTTTATAAAAAATAATTAAAATTGTCAAAATCAAAACTTTTATTCCGAGCCCCTTGGAAAGTCCTTTAAACTAAATATATCTCTTTGAAATTGTAATCAGCAGTTCCATTGAAGTTTTTTCTTCAATTTCATGCTTCATTTCATAATATGGGATGCATGACCACTGAATGGCAGGACAAACTTCACAGAAAGAAAGATAAGAAAAAAATTGAGTTTTTCAGGTTTGCGTGGACTGACTTTCTTGTACATAATCTCAAATATTTTGAAAAAAAGGCTGGTTGCGACCACTTTTTTTTACATATCCTTGCTATAAACTATATTTTGGATCATTCTAAACTATTTTTGAGAAATCCTATCTTAGAAAGTTCACGAGTATCGAGCCACCTTAAATAGCTTAAAAGAGTGGCCTCTAGTTGATGAGATTGAGCATTGATGGAGGGGTACACACTGAGTATCATACAGACCACGTAGTATTTTAAAAACCTCAATCGTATCTCCCCTGTCCCTATGACATGCCAGAGTTGGAGTGTGTGTGTGTGTTTTACGCCTCTGCAGCACCTTATTGGGCTATATCGAGGCTTGCTGGGTTGTTATTTGTCTTTGTTTATTTTCCTCATATTTTGTAGTATGTCTGTGTTTGGTACAGAAATGAGATTATGTTTTCTGGTTTATCTATGCCAGAGTTGGAAGTTTTAATGACTGCAGACGTTCAAGGGATTTGTAACTCTTACAGGTCCCCAAGACACAAAAATTGATAAAACTCATTTCGCAGTATCAACTGCGTTGTCTAAATTGTCTGTCCGAATATAGGCTTAAATGGTTTTGCTCACAGAGAATGAAGTATGCGTGTGCGTGTGTTTGTGTTTTACGCCTCCACACAGAGAATGAAGTACAATTTTATAATTTGAAAATGTTAAATTCTGCTAGTTAGTGGTAGTTACGTTGTAATTTTTACTTAAACTCCCATTGTTTTTGTGTTGTTCATATGTTGTTCTTTTGAATAAATACATCCAAACCAATCAAAATCATAAAGTCTTGAAATGAGTTATTTTATTTTGTTTGCAGATGAGAAATTGCTCAGAATGGTCAGCCATATAGGCCCAATCTAACTGAACAGGAACAGCAAGGCGCTGCAGTGGCCCGTCCTGAGGCTGTAGCTGTTTGGGATGACGATAGCGACATTCAAAATTTTGTGGATGATATGAAAAACAACAACACAAAGAGAATGACAGAATCACATTTTAGGATTATCAACAACTTTTTAGATGAAAAAGAAGAAAATCTTCACTTGAAGAAATTCCACCCTCTGATATAGACAAGATTTTGGCACGCTTTTACTTTCAAGCCAAGAAGAAGAAAACCCAGGAGGTATTGGTATTTTTAATATCATCCCTTTGTATTGTGCCCTCGATACAAAGGGCTGATATCAGCCCAATCGTTGGAACGTTATCAGCCCTTTCACGCTATAAATGCCCCTTATCCTCCGGTCGAGCGGATATAAGGAGTCTTGGGCAGATACATGGCTCTTTGTTACGATACTCGGGCTGATATCAACAATGCCATGTGATATGTCACATATGATGATATCACATATAATCACATATGATAATATCACATTAGGTAGACGGCCATGAGCACAGAGCTGATGCAGTTTTTTTTATGAGAGCATTTATATTCAAATAGATTAAATAGCACTTCAACCAAATTTTGAAAACCTGAGTCTCTGGGGCAATATACTGTGGCCTTATCACGTGACGAACCTAATAAAATATCAGTGGCACAATCCAGTTGTATTTGTAATTATGTGTCTGTAGTATATTTTAGCCTTGTCTAAATCATGTGCTATGTTTTGGTTTATATGGACATTTGTTGTCTGGAATAAAGTTTGAAATAAAAATAAAAAAAATATATATAAGACACAAGTGCAGATAGTTTCCTGTAATAGGCTGTAAACAACTCTTTAATAATTGGTACTTATCCGTGCTCCATTAAAAACGAAGTTACTCGGTGCAAAAATGTAAAATGGACAAATAGGCCTAATGATATGAATATAAAGGTAATATTTGCCAAAAGCATAATTTCAATAGAGCTTTATTTCACATCAAGCAATGTACAGAGAATGAGGTACATTACCAACTTTGTTCTTATTTTGGTAACAACATCAGCTTGGATTACGATTTATGCTGCTGGCCCTGACTATTCTGGTTGGTTTAAGAAATTCGGAATTTCCAGCAGTGTGTGTGTGCGTTTTACGTCTCATCAGCACCTTATTCCGATTGTAGCTACCATAAAGGGGAGTGGGCTGGACGGATGGCTCCATGAGTTGCACACACTTCTTCTCATGAATGATACTATAGTTATGGCTACATCTCGCCAGAAAAAGACGGAGAAGCTGCGGCTGCTGAAGCAATCTGCTGACTCGATTGGTATGGTGATTTACTATTGACAAATCACAATTCCTTGTCGTTGGTGTTGATGACAAGGCATCATTCCCTCTGGATAATGCGAAAATTACCTGGATACCAGGATTAGCAATAATAGCCAAGTGAAGGAGCATATTCAAATGAAGAGCAGCCTTGTCTAAAATTTGCCGCTTTTCTTTCAAAAAACAGCGACGCTCCCTACACAGTGAAAAGGAAAATGTCGCAGAGTGCCCTGATTAGTTCTGTTTTCTACAGCTGTGAATCATGGCTAGCAAAGGACATCAAACCAGCAGAGAGCATATACAACATGACTCTTAAACACATGTTGTCAGTAAGAGTTACGACATGTACAGATCTAGTGATGTTGGAGTCAGGGGAATGCGGACCAAAGGCTATGATCAAGGCAAGGCAGCGTAACTTTCTTCAACAGTTAATGAACAGAAGATCCTACAAAGACCTAGCGACCACTCTATCAAATTTAAGTTGGGAAGGATGGAAGTGTGTCCTTGAATGCCCAACAAGGTAAACACTGCCTGACCCACAAGGAACTGCTTGCTTTGGTTACATTTTTGACTCATTTTCGTTTTTACCTTCTAGGCCGTTCCCTTTTGGTCCAGACTGACGACAATAGCCTTACTTGGCTGATGAGATTTCGCAATATCGAAGGTCAGTATGATTTCAAGATCACCCATCGAGCCGGTAAGAACCATGGTAATGCAGATTGGCTTAGCCGGATCCCTCCAGAATGTGATTGCTACGATGCAGGACGAAATCCTAATGACTTACCATGTAATGGCTGTAAACATTGCATCACCAAGCATCAACAATGGCAGCGGTTCGAGGATCACATTGATGATGTTGTTCCGTTGGCAGTTCGGATTGCTACGGCAGAGGATAATCCACCTCCAGGAGATGGAATGAAGTTTTAAACAGAGATTGATTGGGCAGAGGAACAAGCTAAAGACAAGGCGATAGAAATTCTTCGCCAATGGCTGAAAGATGGGATTGAGCCAACTCATGATGTCCTATATCTTCAGTAATCAACAACCAAGAGAATTTGGGCTTTACGGTCCCAGCTTCAACTAATCAATGACGTCTTGTATTACAAGTGGCTCAATTTTGCTAATCTTCCACCAAGAAAATTGATTGTTGTTCCTTTTCGGCTCAGGAGAGTCATGTTGGAGACAGCCCATGATGTGAAAGCTGCAGGCCATCCAAGCCAATTGCAGACCAAATTGAATGCTTTGCTCCGGTTCTTTTGGCCCAGTATTACAAGTGACGTGAGACAGTTCGTTGAGTCCTGCAAGATCTGCAACATGCAGAAGAAGGGAAACCGGACAAGGAAAGCTAATCAGAGATTCCATCATGCAGGAGCATCCATGGAACTTGTCCATGTTGATATTCTTGGACCCTTTGTGGAGAGTGGATTAGCAAATCGATATGTACTGGTCATGATCGACCAATTCACAAAATGGATTGAGATAGCTTCTCTTGCTGACCAGACAGCACATGTTGTTGCTGAAGTTTTAGTTAGACAGTTTTTGTGTCACATGGGTTGCGCTCAAGAGGTCTTCACGGACCAAGGGCGTAATTTTGAAAGTGCTCTTTTCAAGGTTTGCTCTCTTTTAGACATGGCCAAGTTGCGGACCACTCCGTACCACCAATCATCCAACGGCCAAGTGGAGAGAATGAATCAAGAAATTCTATTCATGATCAGGGCCTACCTCAACAACTGACAGCGGGATTGGGATCTTCCCTTGCCTGTAAATGAGTCACCAGGCTACACCCCAAACATGATGATGCTTGAACGAGAAGTAGATGTGCCAATTGACTTGCTGGCCGGCAAGCCCCACGAAAATATAGATGATGACCAAGTTAGTGATTTCACCTTGAAACTAAGAGAGACTTTGCATGATTTGCACGGCTTTGCTCGCGAAAAGCTCGGAGTCAGTCTCCACCGTCGAAAGAAGTAATACGACAAGAAGCAGTACAAGACTACAGTTGGCAGCAAAATTATTCAACCCCTTTGTGTTTTCCCATTGAATTCAATAGTTGACAACTCTTGCAAAAATGAGGGCAGAGACATGAGCATGTATCAAATCATGGAAAAAAGGATAACATCACATATTAGACAACATAATGCCAAACTGCTGTGAAGGAGACCTAGATTTGATAGGCAGTTTGCATTTCCGATAGGGGTCAAACATTTGCAAAATTATTCAACCCCCTTTCTTCCATTGGAATAGCATTGGAGAGGGGGGTTGAATAATTTTTCAAAAGTTGTGACCCATACCTGAAATGGAGCCCGCCGACCATATTTAGTTATACTTCACAGCAGATTTAGTATATGTTGTCTAGTATGTGATGCTATCATACTTTTTATGATTTGATACATTCTGATGTCACCACACTCATTTTTGCAAAACCTATTTACTATGGGAGTCTATAAGAAAACATCAAAAGGGGTTGAATAATTTTGCTGACAAGTGTAGCTTTGAAGTTGGCGATCTTGTCTATGGCTTGGATAGCGCCTCCAAAAAAGGCCACAGCCATAAACTTCAACCTATCTACTTTGGACCATATTTGGTCACTCACAAGATCTCAGAAATTCTCTACCAAGTGCAAGGACGAAAGGGGAGAGACCGGCAAGTACTTCATCATGATCGGCTGAAGCCATGCCATGATCATTCAACTTTGACTCCATCGGGAGCGGGCTAATCTCCTAGGATCAGATGTCGTCGAACGACCAGCTGAAGAAACTCCTGAACTGCAGAAACTCCTGAACTGCAGAACCTTAGGCCCGAAGATGATGGTGACACCACTGCCAATTTTAATGACTCTGTTACAGACGATCCAGAGTTTCATGATCCTGTTCCAGAAGTTTTAGATGATTTAGCTACCGGCGATGTTTCGTCACCTCCCGGTGATGTTTCGTCACCCCTCGGTAGGTGGCCGGATGATTCGACCTCAACGCCAGAAAGGGACCTTTTTCCACTGCCTGGCCCTCGCCGTAATACTCAGGAACCGGCAAGACCTCGACAGATGACCAGGCCCAGCCGTTCGCCTGCATATTTATCTGATTACCAAATTTACGGAATTATTATTTTGTAAATTTTGTGTTAGCTGTTGTAACATATTGTAAATAGTGTAGTATAGATATTTTGGTGTCTTGGTGTAAACTAGTAGTTTTTTCAATTTCATCTTTCTTAAGTTTTAGAATTGTTCCGTAGTGTTGTGTTGGTAGTTCTGGCATTTCCGGGTTGTGTTTTGTGCTTTACTTGTGTTATCTGCTTTTCAATGTTGTGCTTGGCTGTTGTGGTGCATTGTGTTGTGTTGTGATGTAGCTTTCTGTGTTCTCATTGCCTCCATAGGAATTCTTATATCAAGTGAGAGAAGATGGATACTTCGGAAAGCCGGATTGGAATACCCGATACACATACAGGGATGATGTCATTGAGGTGTACCGCGAGTATCTGAACCAGATGAGGACTAGGACAGACACCACGAACAACAGACCATTGCCAACGCCCCTAATCGAGATCGACCAACGGACCGGATTTGACGACCCTGCGTTTAGGGAGATCCAGGACCTGATGGGCACGGATGTCCTGGAACCCGCCCCATCCACCGATGGATCGATGGATCTAATGACGTTCCCCGAAGGAGAAGAAGAGATGGATCTCATCACTCTGGATGAAGCACCTGTGGACGAAGATGACAACCCGGAAGATGCCCCACCGACAACCCCTCAGAACCCGGACTGGATGAGCTACAACTTTTTTGTAGTGGACGAATATACTGCGGGAGATGAAGATGGCGAGGACACGGAGGCTGAGAAGACACGTCGAGGAGACTCACGTACCCTGGTGGCTGTCGCCCAACCGGGCTTGTTGGACAGGGACATACCGGTATTTGTGAAGATTGCCAATGGCCTCCTCCAGGTCTTGATGGAGGCCCTGGGATGTTCGTCCCTTGAGTCTCTGCTGGACCTTTTTTTTTTAATGACTTGGTCTTTATTTTTTCCAAAATACAAATTTTTATGTTCAACAATATAAATTGGTGGCCTTCGAACTCTGTGGAGTTATTTGAAGACTCACCAAGATGGAGTGGTATGAAAATGAGATGAATGAAAATGAGAATCAAGAAACATTTTAAAGTTAAAACATGCTCTCCGTTGCCACATCACCAGACATAAAGTAAAAAGAAGAGAATGATGTACTTTTGAAAACAGGTTTGATGAAAATCACAGGGTAGTGGAATATGAATCCCAAACCGTCTTTCAATTTTTTCAAAACGATAGTCAAAAACTCAATAAACCAAAAACTTTTCAAAATCAAATTAGATGAGAATCACAGGGTTAGGAATACAAAATCCCAGTCCGTACTTCAGGTCAGTTTAAAAATCAGATAAAATCCATAACCAGAGACAAAATATCTTCAAACACCTAGCCTCAGAAGCAACTCCATTAACCCGATTGCTCTACCCATTCCCAACCAGCACAATGAGGGCCCACATGTCATTCCAACAGAAGCTCTTCATGTGGTTATGGGAAAAGGAGCGACGGCTTCCCCAGACCCCTTCAAGGATCTATCCATCTCCCCCCCCCCACCCAGAAGTGTGTCCTGCCTTCTTCATTTCAAGGTGCTCACGTCAATCCTCCCCCATGTAGGAGAGGATGTCCGTGCGGAAGTGGCTAGAGGAGAGCGGCGAGGATACATGAATGTGAGGAGGAGCCTTCGTCGCATCACCTACACAGCAGATGCTCACTGCCACCTGGACCAGACCGACCTGACAGCATATGAGGGAACAAACTGGGATGCGCCTCTGCCGCTATCAACTATGATAGCGAACTTCGTCTTCCCCTGCCACCGGCCCAAATTCAAGAAAAGAGTCAATTAAGACCACCGGATATATGGAACAGCCGGTATCCAATCGAAAGGTAAAAGTCAGAGGAGGTCCAATGCAGGGCGGACATTAGGGTGTTTCAGGTGCCCCCAATATTTTCCGATCCTGCTTGACCTTGGTCTGGTATTGCGGTTTATATAGTAGAAGTCACATGTAAAATTTTGACCAATTCTATAAATGCTTACCTTTACCAGAATTCACTTGAAGTTTATAATGTAATTCCCCATTGGCGAACTTGCAAATCCTGAAGATATTGCAGAAATCAAAGAAGGAATAGATATTTTTTCCTCAATCCATAGTTTCTGAGTAAGTTTTGGGAGGGCAATTCGAATCTGGCATCAGCTATTTTATAGCAGGTCTTCCTAATGAGCTAGGAAGTTTTGAATTTCCTAAAATTCTGCCATTTTATGCAGATTTTCACAAATTTGACAGCTTCTTGTAGCTTGGTAAATGGGCTTATACAAAAAATAACACAGATTTGAATTTCCCTCCCAAAACTTATTCAGGAACTGTGGATTGAGAAAAAAATATTGATTTCTTCATTGGTTTTTGAAATATCTTGAGAATTTGCATGTTCGCCAATGGGGAATTACATTATAAACTTCAAGTGAATTCTGGTAAAGGTAGGTATTTATAGAATGGGCCAAAATTTTCCATGTGACTTTTACTATCTAAACTGCAATACCAGACCAAGGTCAAGCCAGATCGGAAAATATTGGGGGCACCTGAAACACCCTAGCGGACATAGCACCAGTGAGCAGACTACAGACACCTTCATCAATATTGAACATAAATCTAAATTAATTCAAGTGGCTTTGGTTGAATATTGTGTCTTTCATAAAACTTTAAAATTTTGATAATTGTGTTTCGGAAAATGTTATTTTGCAGATTAAGTAATGGTTCATGTCTGCCATCATAAAAACCAACACAAGCATCCCAGACACATGACATGGACACCATAAGAAAGAGCAACTCATTGGCATTATTTTGGTGTATCATTTTATGCCTTGGCACTATATGTGATTGAGTAATGGCTATTTAAGCATAGAGAGTCGTAATGACGCTAGTGAAGGTGTCAATTTATGAAACTGAAACCTTGTCTCATATTATGCAAAATTGAGCAAGTTGTAGGAAATTTGCCATCTTGGCAACAGGCAGATTCTTAAACTAGAGTGTGTGTGTGTGTTTGTTCTTTACGTCTCATCAGCACCTTGTTGGGCTATTTAGAGACATCCTTGGTGTATCAAGGGAGTTAATTCAGTTGGATTGGTGTTTGGTAATTAATTTGTGTTTCCTGTCTTTGTCTTCATGTTCGTTTGTCTTTGTATTTGTTCTTTTATCACTTTCAAAGCATGAAACACAAAATCATGTTGAATCAAAACAATAATGGCTCCATTAAAATCGTCTGTGAAGTCGTGCTGAGTGACTAGATCAAGTACGTCTTTTTTGGTTGCAAAGGTGTCTGGTGGCCAACTGTGCATCCTTTGGTTAGTTCGCTCAGTCAGTTTGGCACGCAGTTTGTCAAAGCCAAGCATTGGTACCAGATATGAAACTGCCAGATTCAGGTATTTTTGTACAAACATTGGTCGTTGAATGTCTCCATTTGGTACTCTTCCTTGAAGGAAGCGGATAAGATATTCTCTGTAAGTGATCTGTTCTGGTACTGGCTTGTCTTTTCCTTTGTCAACTGGTTTTCGTTCCTTTTCGATAATTTCTTTCTTTCGTTCTGGTTCCTTGTCTGGTGAATGGTCTTCCCTTACTTCCTCTTGACTCTCGGCTGTTTCTTCCTTCTGTGGATTCTCTGGACCTTCTTCTTTTTCTGCTTCCTGTGGAACCTCCGGAACCTGTTCCTTTTCTGCCTCTTCATCTTCTGCTTCCATGGATTCATTGTCGGGTGTTGTGCTTCTGTCATCGTCGGAGTCATTTCCCTCATTTGTGTCTGTTGTAGTTGTGTGTTCTTCGTCCATCGCTACCTCATGAGGAGCTGTGGCTCCAGGTGATGGGTTTGGTTGTTCAAGGTCTGCCTGGGATGTAGGCCGTTGTGTGGTGGTTGTTGTCTGTGGAGTGGATGTTTCAGTTGTTCTTCCGGAGTATCTGTTCGTGTCTTCTATGTTGTCTGTGTGTTGTTGGTGTGATCTGTTGATGCTGTGTTCTTCGAGTTGTAGCCTTCGTCTGGGTGTTGCATGATGTTGAGGTTGTGGATATCCCGCCATGTCCGCATAGCTGGGAATTCCTGAGTGCTGTTCCACAATCCTTTTCGCCTCTGGAAAAGATATCGCTTGGGTTGCCTTCAATGTGAGGATTTCTTTTTCTTTTGTCCACTGTTTACACGTTTTGCTGTAAGAGGGGTGATCCTCCTTACAGTTAACACAAAGAGGAGGGGATGTGCAAGGTTGATCTTTTGATTGGGTGTGGTCCTGGGATCCACAGTGTCCACAAACTTCTTGTCTTTGGCACCACTTGCTCAGATGACCGAAACGCTGACATTTAAAACATCTTCTTGGGTTGGGAATATAAGGTTGTACCTTGCACCGTTCCCATACAACTCCAACACTCTCAGGAAGAGTAGTGTCTGAAAAGGTCAAGATAAGAAGTTCTCTATGATCTCTCTGCGGGATGCGATGAAAATGTACGACGTCAGTGAAGGTTTCAAACCACTCTTGTAAGTCCTCGTCAGAATTTAAATAGCTATTTAAATAGCTAAGTGAGGAGAAAACCACCCCCTTATAAGTGTTTAATGTGCGATGTGGCTCGACTATAGTCGGAGTTCCTGCAATACTTGTCAGCTCAAGGAGTCTTTGTGTTTGTTCATCATTTCTAGTTTTAAATAGGACAGTTCCATCTCTTTGTAGTGTGGTTTCTGCAGGTTCTCCGACTTTTTGAAGAATTGTCTTGTAGATCGCAAAAGGGAGAAAGTTTGCTTGTTGGTTTTAGCACAAAGTATCGGTGTCGGTATTCTGACTTCCGTGTGGTCGTTGGTCGATTTAGAAGTTCCGGGTGGATGCAGTCATCCGTAGATGACCGCTACCGTTTTGGTCTGGACTGTAGATTTGAAAGAGAATAGGCCATAGGATATTTGGTGTTTCATCCCCCATGCTCCCCACCCACCAAGGAGCCCATCAGGGGGAGACCAATATGGGTAGGGCTGAGCCCAGTACCCTAGTCCGAGGGATACATGGGGGATATACTCGTAGAAGGCTAGGTAAGAAATACAGCTGCAATCATATTTAAAAACATGGCCAGCATGTAGACTTGGTCAAAACCTTCTTTGATTGACCCATCAGCCATGGACAAATAGGACCGAAGTCCTAATGACAACATGACAAGCCGATTGACTGGACCGGGCCAATCCAGCCTCCCGTCTAGGAGAAATCCAGGCCAAAGTAGTGTATTGTATGGGAGGGACCAACTTAGTCCCATTCAACTCAACTACCAGGACCCCTTCTTCCTCCGACACGGGTCGCAACCCACGGCAAACAGGTTGCCCCTTTTCCGTCGAGGAGACGTGTGCAAGCGCACTGTCCCGTGTTTGCCACTAAGGATACAGGATTTCACCAATAGTGTTACCACCCACCGCCACGAGGAGGCCCGAGACCTGCGGGGGCTCTTAAACTGGAAAATTTTTGCTACAAAAGTATACAAAGGCCAAAATGTTGGACATGGGGTGCAGCAAAATCTGAAATTCCGGTCCTCAGGCAAGGGACTACCATTTAATAAATTCTATGCACCACTGTAAATGACACACATACAGCGATGGCCGTTAGTTATCACTCAGATGCTATATGTCATAGTAATAATCACCAAAGTGTCTGAATGTGTTAGGTACACATCAAATTAATCATTCATGACAAAATTACAAATAGATACATAGTTTAACCGTTGCTTCGTCGGATTTTACAGAAACCATTTTGGCTTTAAACATGGCCAAATTCTAAGTAGGTGTAAAAAGATAGAACACCACCTTATCTGAACAGAAAATTGTGTTAAATGCTTACCATAGATGTGGAATTTAATAAAACAAATAAAATTTTTATCAGAAGAAAAACATTTTACTACTTTGTTCTTACTTGAGAAATTAACAATTTTTGTAATTATAAACACTTCAAGCAAACCTGATGAGAAAATGTTAAATATGCAGATTTAATTGCGATTTTGACATGAATGCCTAATTTGGTGTGTGCCAAACACATCCAGACTCTTTGGCCACTATAACTATCATGCAAATGATATTTTACATTAGAACTGATTATATGCTTAAATTTTGCAACTAATTTAGTATTTTGCCATACAGTTATTATGTAACATTCTTTCATTCAACAATTTTTATCAGAACACCTGCTACTGTGTACAGACTATAATTCCTGACAATTTGGTGAAGATTGAGCAAGTATTTGCTTTGTTATGATTGGTCACAATGATAGCACCATGGTGAAGCATAGCAGCTAAGTGAAACTAACGGCCATGGCTGTAAGAATTGGATGAAAATCACAGGGCTAGCAAGCAACCATCAGCCCATTTAATTAACTCTCTCCACCCAGTAAATGACACCCATAAGAATTGGATGAAAATCACAGGGCTAGCAAGCAACCATCAGCCCATTTAATAAACTCTATCCACCACTGTAAATGACACCCATAAGAATTGGATGAAAATCACAGGGCTAGCAAGCAACCTGCAGCCCATTTAATAAATTCTATCCACCACTGTAAATGACACCCATTAGAATTGGATGAAAATCACAGGGCTAGCAAGCAACCTGCAGCCCATTTAATAAATTATATCCACCCCTGTAAATGACACCCATTATAATTGGATGAAAATCACAGGGCTAGCAAGCAACCATCAGCCCATTTAATAAACTCCACAACTGTAAATGACACCCATAAGAATTGAAAATCACAGGGCTAGCAAGCAACCATCAGCCCATTTAAAAAATTATATCCACCACTATAAATGACACCCATTATAATTAGATGAAAATCACAGGGCTAGCAAGCAACCAGCAGCCCATTTAAAAAATTATATCCACCACTATAAATGACACCCATTATAATTAGATGAAAATCACAGGGCTAGCAAGCAACCAGCAGCCCATTTAAAAAATTATATCCACCACTATAAATTACACCAATAATAATTGGATGAAAATCACAGGGCTAGCAAGCAAACATCAGCCCATTTAATAAACTCTATCCACCACTGTAAATGACACCCATTAGAATTGGATGAAAATCACACGGCCAGCAAGCAACCATCAGCCCATTTAATAAACTCTTTTTTTTTTCCTTTTGTTTAAACTCAGAATTAAGGTTCCACCTTCTTTACATTTCGGCTCTGTGGGACTGAAATGGCTCTGAGGGCTTCCTTGATCTCAGGCCTGGTTGAAATGGTTGAAACCACCCATGGCGATTGTAGACTCGGATTGCCAAAAGTAGGGGAAATCGGAGTACGGTTGACCATTTATGCACCTTGGCCCCTCTCATGAGATGTCGGGGATTTGAATTTCTCATTAGATGTCGGCGATTTGACTTTTCCAACCTGGCCGTCCAAATGCCCGACATCACTGATATTACGTTTTCGCCAGTAAACAAACAAATCTCACTTTTTGGCGATTGTAGACTCGAATCGCCAAAAGTAGGGGAAATCGGAGTACGGTTGACCATTTATGCACCTTGGCCCCCTCTCATGAGATGTCGGTGATTTGAATTTCTCATTAGATGTCGGCGATTTGAATTTTCCAACCTGGCCGTCCAAATGCCCAACATCATTGATATCACGTTTTCGCCAGTAAACAAAAATATCTCACTTTTTGGCGATTGTCGACTTGAATTGTCAAAAGTAGGAGAAATCGGAGTCCGGTTGACCATTTAAGCACTTTGGCCCCCTCTCATCAGATGTCAGTGATAGGGTCCACCCAAATAAGGTCATCCCAATATTGCCGTTGGTTGCATCTCCCAAAGAGTACACCGTCTAACTACAAAGAGAGACCAGTGCCACAGCACAGGAGACCAGTCCATCATTGAGCTTGGAGAGAGTTAGGTTTCGTAGTCCCATGAGGAGATTCCCTAATTGATTCTCCTCAAGGTATTCAGGTCCTCTGGCCCAGAATTCATTGTTCGTATCCTCTACAAGGACCAACTCCTGATTTTTGGTCAGAAATTCACGGAGCTCCATGTCCTACAGGAGCCTGCGGCAGGTCACATATTCCATGTCCAAGTTTCATTTTGTGCAATATTGGTAAGGGCGGTCAGATCTGGTCATCAGCAAGCCCTTGACTTGCCTACCAGTTCAACAGTCCGATATGGCCTCTGCAAGCTCAAGATTTGCATGAAAGATTGCCTTCACAAATTGATAGCTGGTCTCCGCAGTGGAAAACATTCCGTTGAAGACGGTAAATGTATCTCTCTGAAGTTAGACAGCAGACCGCCTTGAAGTAGGCTTTTCAACCTTCTATACGGAGGTTTGGCTAAGTCGGATGGGTACTCAGATCTCGTCCGATAAGGTTGCACTACTTCCGTCGGACCGGTTTCGCACCACTTTATTGTATAAATCCCCATATATAATATTATAATGAGGGTTCCTGAAGTGAATTCTAGAGTGCTTTTCAAGAAGAGCCTAGCCCTTGCTCTCCACACCTGCCGCTCCTCAGACGGTCCCAATCAAGTATTTTGGGAATTACACGAACCCCCACCACGCCAATAGTTAGGGTTTTGAACCAATTTGACAGGATACGACAGAGTTGTCTAATGTGTGATGACAGGCCAACAACAATGTACTTTTTTGAGGAGTTAGGACATTGTTGGCTCGTATTATTAACTACATCTGGTGTCATTCGGGGCCAGTGAATGAGATTACAGTTGTAAAGACTCTAGTTAACTGTTTGAGCCTTAGGCCCCCATAGACAATAGACAAGGCTCCAATCAGTGGGATAACTCTAGTCATCCAGTCTCTAAAATTTCAGTTGTCTTGGGTAGATATATCTCTTTCCACCACAGTAAAGGAAGACCATAATGATTTGATGAAATTCACAGGGCTAGCAATCAACCATCAGCCCATTTAATAAACTCTTTCAACCACAGTAAAGGAAGACCATAATGATTTGATGAAATTCACAGGGCTAGCAATCAACCATCAGCCCATTTAATAAACTCTTTCCACCACAGTAAAGGAAGACCATAATGATTTGATGAAATTCACAGGGCTAGCAATCAACCATCAGCCCATTTAAAAAACTCTTTTCACCACAGTAAAGGAGGCACATTATGATTTGATGAAATTTGCAGGGCTCGCAATCAACCGTCAGCCCATCTAATGAAGACCATAATGCTTTGATGAAACTCGCAGGGCTAGCAATCGCAAGGCTAGCAATAAACCATCAGCTTATCTAATAAACTCTTTCGATAACAGTAAAGGAAGACCATAATGATTTGATGAAATTCGCAGGGCTAGCAATCAACCATCAGCCCATTCAATAAACTCTTTCCACCACAGTAAAGGAAGACCATAATGATTTGATGAAATTCACAGGGCTAGCAATCAACCATCAGCCCATTTAATAAACTCTTTCCACCACAGTAAAGGAAGACCATAATGATTTGATGAAATTCACAGGGCTTCTAATCATCCATATTCCATAAGTCCATTTAATAAACTCTCTCCAAAAGTGTAAAGTTGGAGCATAATGATTTGATGAAAATCACAGGGCTAGTATTAAAAATATTTTACCCTTTTGATAAAATCCTTCCATCACTGCAGAGTGCATATAGACCTTTTCAGGATAAAATTGTGCATGTTTATTTCATAACAGAGCTCTACTTCGGCTGCTTTCATAACTAATACAGGGTTGCCACTTGAGTCGGATTTCGAAATTCCCTGACTTTTCCCTGACTTTTCCCTGTCTCGAAACAAATTTTCACTGACCACAAACAAGGCTCTTGCACAAAATTTTGGATCGAAATTCGCGGGCTCGGTGAATTTATGTTTTGATTTGAAACATATTGAAATTGATGATGCCAGATTGCTCATTCAAGGCCCCTCAAGTTACGGATTGCTGATTTTAAGGCCACTTCGCAATTATCAAACAGGTTAGACAGGCCAATGCTGTAAATTTCTTTGTCGTGTTTATCACGAAACCATCGCCGTTTGCGTCGTGAATTACTTTTTATGCTAAATTTCCCTGACCAAGCTGAGATTTCCCTGACTTTTTGCAAAATTTCCCTGACCAATTTCAAAGTTCCCTGACTTTTCCCTGACCTTGAGTTTCCCTGACTTTTTCCTGACCAGTGGCAACCCTGTGATATTAATTTAGTCACTGAGAAAATGAGTAAATGAGGCATAAATAGGAGTCAACAAGGTATTTTTAATAAATAATGAAACAAACATTTTGGACACTAATTACATTCAACATCGTCCATTGTTCTCATTTCTTTCTTGCAGACTTTGGCTTATTAATTTGGCCAATTTCTGTCCTTGAAACCTTCTGAACTCCGAATTTGAATTTTCCAACCTGGCCATCCAAACGCCCGACATCATTAATATCACGTTTTCTTCTGAAAAGAAACAAATTGTGTTGTTAATACAAAATTCAAAATAACCTAATAAACTTAAATTGAACTAGGGTACAGGATTGTTTAACTAACATATAAACACTATCTATATCAGTATAATTGTTTACCTTTTAGGGTCCACAGCCTTTGGCACTTTGTAACCTAGTTTTCTCATCTGAAATTAAGTAAAAAATATAAAGTATCCAGAGAGGTTCACAGCATACAACTTTAATACCTCCTTATGAGGCAACTATTAGATCTCCAGGGTGGACGTTGGATTTTTCTCAACAAATTATTTCCTGCCTTATTTAAGTGAAATAGATTAATTCTTTCTGGCAGTCTTGAATTACATAATTTCTGGTTGGAAGTATTCCTTAAGACAGTGACGTTTGATTTAGAATTGAATATTTTGAGGAACTGATGAATAATTATAATAAACTCCAAGCCCCTCCGACCGAAAATCTGACGGTCAGTCAATTAAAGAAGAACATCAAAAACAACTCTCATTTTAAGTTAGTTGTCACACCCACCATCTCTTTCCTCTCAGTGTCATCCAGACGTTCCATTTTCCTCTTCTCCATTAACTCTTTGTAATTCAGGCATTCCTTTTTCGGAGGCTGTGTGCAGAAAATAGAGACCCATAAAATAAGAACGAGGAAATTAAGCAAAAGAGATGACTTCTAGAGTGACAGCAGCAATATTTTTGCTACTTCAGCCCCCAAATTGAGTCGATCCTCGATAATTATGGATGTGTTTGTGTTTTACGCCTCTGCAGCACCTTATTGGGTTATATCGATCAATAATTACAGAATTCATTTACATGGCATTAGTCTGAATTTATCAATTTTGCTCTGACAGCATAATTTATTATCAGCTGCAAGGAAACTTGTGCTCCGGTATTTCGATGTTGCCTAATGAATAAACTAAAGTCAGGTGGCACCTCCCGAGACGTGTGTTTACTCTAGGATGTGTAAGGACTTGTAATCAAACAAGCTACCAATTTTGACATTTGAGATCACATATTCAACCTTCTTTGAGCTCATTTTACATGACAATCTTCGCAATGTGCCAATATAAAAGTAGCTTTAACTATGCAGCCACATTACAATCTTTATACCCACAGCGCTACAGCACAGAGGCTGACACACATGCATAATACGCTTAATTTCCAAATTACCTTAGCACCGAGTTTAATAGCCAGAGCGATCTGAGCTTCCTCCTTCTCCTGCTTGCCTAAAGCTTTGATCCCCATTTGTCGGACATCCCAGCGAGCTTTCTTCAGGTCAAATTCTTCTCCTCCTTCTTCATCATCCTCATCTTCTTCCTCTTCTTCTTGTTGCCGCTTTGGTTTTATGTGCAATTTCTTGGGCTTCTGAAAAATGTTAATAAGAAGGGTCTCAGTTGTTTATAAGGAAAATATAAGGAAATAAACATTTGTGGAAGTGATAGTTCACTAAATTTAGCCATCCAGAAAGATTAACTTGTGATAATTAAAAAACATTGAACAGGAAAGAGTTCTTCTTCTACTATTTCCATCTTTCTATTACTTTGGTTACTTTCTAGCTTGCGACCAGTTAAGATGGTTTTTATTGAGGAAAAGCAAGCTCAATATTCATATTCCATCCCAAGTTAAATTTCCACGCACAAAAAAATGGACTAATTTGATCAGAAGACATGGAACTGAGTAGTTTATGATGCATACTATCAAGATAATCAGTCAGTGTATAAGCTCTAACCCAATTTAGAAAAAGGACAAAGCAAAGAAAAAGTTGTATATTAAGTTAAAAGGGCATCGACAAAGTGCATTACCTTAGCCCTTCTTGCAGGATCTTCAAATACGATCACTTCAGGTGGCGGCCTCTTCTTTCGTTTTAATCTGTTGGCGTCCGTCATTACAGGGTCTAGAGTAGTGTCTCTTTTTGAGGAATCTAATCCTAATTTCTTCTCTTTTAATTGAGCTACTTTTTCATCAGTCAGTGATAACATACTTTTTAATTTCTCAACATGGCTCATTTTGGGAATGTCTTTTAGTAAGTCTGTTTCATCATCATGTTCTCCTGAGTCGTCAATTTTTTTCTTTTTCTTCTTTTTTGATGATTTAGATTCATTGCTTACAGATGATATGGTAGAATTACTAGGATTAATGTTCGATTTGCTCTTCTTTGATTTCTTAACTTTAGCTTTTTTCCTTCCCTCATCGTCCAGTAAACTGTTACCTGCAAAATAAACAGTGCACAGAAAATGGAATTTAGCTTTAACAAAGGTTTCTGTTACGGAATCTTGCATCAAAGTACTTTCAAAACAATATCACATTGCAATTTTTGACCTGGTCACAATGGTCAACCTCCATCCGACTGTCCGAGTCTGTCAACGTACCCAACTACCTTAGTCCTGACAGTACTTACCATACGCATTCAGGCGTTCAAGAATATCTTGAGAAACTTCTTTATCACTGAGATCCGAGTCACTGTCCGAATTTGCCATTATTCTGGAATGAAAAAATTCAAATAATATTATCAATTCGATTGGTAGAATTTTTTTGGTCATAACAGGCCTACGGGGTTCAGAATTTATGGTGCAGTGGGAATTTTACCTGAGGGGGCACTGTTTTATCGCATTTTCCGGAGCGGGGGTTTCAATTTACACAGCTATTCGCAGTGCCAGGCTGTGCGCATAGATGCCACTATTTATTCGCCCCTACGCATACATGTACATGCATTGAATTTGACGTAACTTTTTAACATAATTCCCACATTTAGAGCTGCCCCATTATTATTCAATTATACAGCATTATTTTAATTTTTTAAGCTGAAACTTTAATCTTGCAAGCTGGAGGTCAGAACACCTTACTTATCCTTAAATTCTACATTATCGCTCACCAAATCTACTTTCCACAAGGATTTAACCTTACTTCTCAACTCAACAGCACTTATTACTCCTTGATTCCTCAAAGCCCGAGTTCTTTACCAAATAACCTTGATCTTTTGCACCAAAAACAAGCAATATTTACCTTTAAAATGTCTTAAATCAACAAAACAATATTTTTTGCCCACCATGTGTTACTTCGCAATTTCTCCACCAGGTGGTTTGGGATGACAAGTGCCCCCTTGTGACGTAAATGGCCAGCCAATCAGAAGCCGAGAAATAGCTTCCGTAGCAACTCAGTAAACAAAAGCACGTTGCAAGTTGACTGACTTGATTCTTGAAAGCAATTTCGTCCAAAAAGTTGAAAATGAGTGTTGACGCAACAAACAGGCCACTTCTGATCCCTCCTGAATTTGCAACTTATGCAGAAAACCATGGCATATTCGAATTATATCAGGTAATTACTTGGAATTGAAGTTGAAAAAATAATTTGACATTTTTATTATTTTCAATTTTTCAATCAATGAATCACAAAAGTCAAAAGGAGCCAACGCCTAGATAATGTACTTCATCATTCTCCACAAGAGGATGATACTCCATCTAGCCAACGCGGCTACGCCTGTGGCCTAACGGCACACTGTGTGTGAACATATGGTGAAAGGCCTAAGGCCTTGCAAGTAAAAAAATTTTTACAGTCCTGAAAGATTTACGAATCACAGGGGGAGGCCCCAGGCCCCCCCCCCCCACCCAGAAGGCACGGTAACGATACGTCAGAAATATCAATTGTCATATATATCAGAGAAATATGTCTTTGATATATATAATTTTATTTATATAATATATAGGCTTCATAGCCACATCACGTTTCAGCCTGATCCCGGCTGATGACAGGGTGCGTCACTACACTTTGTCTCATCTCACATGCGAACTAACGTTTGGCCTGGTATCTCAGCCTACAGAAATCCTAGATCAGAAATACACATACCTGTATGTAGAACAGCTCTTTTGCAATGTGTATATCATATTTTCGCGATCTTTTGAGGCCTTATATTGCCGATTTTCGATCAATTTCAGCCACGACAGCCCATTCTTACTTGTTTAAATTGGTGACGCAACCAGAAACAAGAGCCACAATCGAAGTGACGTCACAATTAATCACTTCAGCGCCTCTCTTACTTTAGTTCTAGATATCCTGGTGTCAGTGCCACTTCTCCAAGATCATGCACTGGATTTTTACAGACAGTAGAAACAGTGCTAAATTGCAGTTCACATGCAAGATGAGACAAACTGTAGCGATATATGCATGGCCCCTGTGAAGAATTAGGCCTACTTTCAAAAGACCTAGGCCTACCATACTGTAAATTGATTTAACCTGGTTATAAATATTGTACCGGTACTGTTGACCAATTAACTCCTAACCACTTTCGCCAAAATCTTATCATATAATATGCTTATGTCAACTTTTTCAGAGGTTAATGAAAGAACTAATCATCCACAAGCCAGACGACCCCCTGACATTTTTGGTAGACCAACTGCAAAAGAGGGATGACGATGGTGAGTGCAAAACTTTTTTAAATTATTCATTTCAACTTTAAATCATAAAATCATCACAGGATTGATTGTGATGCTGCAAAACCAACAAACAGTCAGGCCTAACTGTCAATTTTGGTAACACATGTACCATATTTTCTCTATTGAACGCCCAGTGGGCAGAAGTAATGATGATATGGTCAATTAATAATTTTTTGCATAAAAAACTTAGGATAAAGTCATATTTTGATGGAATTTTGATGAAAATTAGCTCCTTGTAGAGGGGATGGGCTTTTATTACAGGGTGTGCTTTTAATAGAGAAAATACGGTATTGCATTTATAAATAGCATGGAATAAATTATAAAAGGCTCTTGAAAAAAAATTAATTTGAGCCATACATTACAGCTGTACCACTTGTTAGCAAAATAAATAAATGCTTTTAGACTGCTAAAGTTCTCAATATATAGCTTCAATGCAACAACTAGACTGATTTTGTATTTACCAAGACAATTTCACTGCACAAAAATTAATTCATGCACATTGCACAATAGGCCTAGTCCAAGACAAAATCTGAACAAGCATTAAATTAATTACACTTCAAATGAATAAATTTCATTTTGCAGTTCCGCAGATTATTGTCATGGGCCCCCCTGCATCAGGCAAGCGCAGTATCGCGAGGATGGTCTGCAACAAACTACGCACAGCCCATGTGACTCCCGATGGTCTCATAAACGAAGCGGATGCAAAGTTGAAGGATGAGGCAATGTCATACGTAGCAGCTGGCAAGGTAAATTTTAAGGACAGAGAAATGAGAACACCCATAACGTTTTTGCCCTCCCCCCTTTCATCAGATAAATCTTTCATATTCTATTTGAGAAAAATATTATTCAAGAGATGCCAACATTAAAAGTATTGCTGCACCCCCCTTTCGAAAAATCCTGAATGCTCCCCTGACGTGACTGTGAGTCCGTTCATAATGTCAGCATGTGTCTGTGGAACTGAAGCACATTCACTCCTGCTAATTGAACATTACATGGCTTTTTTTTAGGAAATACCAAATGAATTATGGATGCGATTAGTGGACCAAAGGCTTCAACTTTTTGATTGCGTGAAAAAAGGCTGGGTTATGGATGGATTCCCAAAGACTAGAGAACAGGCCCTTGCTATGCAAGCTAAAGGAATAACTGCAAAACATGTTGGTAAGGAGGCAGTTAATTTACACCATGGACAATATACTTCTATTTCCTGAGAATGTCTCTCCAGTCTCTCTTAGATTTTTATAATTGTAACTTTAATTGTGGATTTTTGAACATTTCAGTGCTTCTTCAAGCCCCAGACACAGTACTGATCGAACGAGCAGCTGGCAAGAGAATTGATCCCACGACAGGAGGTAAATTTAAATAATTTTAAAATATGTCAAAGAAAACTTTCGAAATAAACATTCATGACTTACAAGACAATCAAAAAATTATGTCAGGCCTATGATAAAGTAAGACTCATCCTGTGCCAAGAGCGCACAAGTCTCCCCTCATTACTGTGATCCCTGCCTGCCTGTCCAATACTTCTAGTGGCTTGGCTTGAGCCTAGTCATTACATAAATACAGGAGGTAAAGCCCTGTCACCCATCCACCCAAGAAAATGAAAGTGAAGATCTAACCTACATCCTATAAATTTTCTTTTCAGATATCTACCACACCACCTTCGACTGGCCAAATGACCCCGAAGTAGAATCCCGTTTAGAGACAGCCTCTGCTTACAGTGAAGAAGAATTAGTAGACCGATTGGTATTGCATCACCGACATCTGGACGGAGTTCTCAAATGCTTTGAAAAAGCACACAAGGTCGTCAATGCCGACCAGCCAAAAGCAGATGTCTTTGCTCAGGGTAAGCTCATTAACTAAAGGAAAATTATTTGTATCAAAATATCGACTAAATAATGTCTTTTCTGCAAAAATTTGTAAAGCGACATTTTGCGAATATAAATTAACAAGTACATAGCCATATATATAATTAGCGAAAAAAAGACGGTTGAAGACACTCCATATGACAGTATTTGTTTGAAACTGGTTGCCTTTTTCTGAAATAAACAAGCTCACTTTTTGAAAACTGAAAGTTTGTATTTCCTATAACTATATGACTCCTAATTTAGATCATTTTAAAGTTTTGAGCTTGACTTCACATTGATGAAAACTTTGTTTTGAGCATGACTTCACATTGAAAACTTTTGCTAACATAATTATCATGCATCAAATTTTGCTATGAACAGCTTCATTCATTATTGCATTCTCTAATATTGATATCTTTTTGTTTACAGTCATGACATTCCTAGCAACAAGCCCTCGATCTGCCGCACCCCATACTCCAAGAATTGTTCTCCTTGGACCAACAGGGAGTGGCAAAGCAGTGCAGGCCGCTCTCCTTGCCAACAAGTACAACATTGTCAATGGTGAGTTGCACTGAAATATGGCTTTAAATGTTACCAGCTGGGATATTGTTTTGCGATATTTCATGCAAAATTTACAAATAGAAAACAGGCGCACTGAGGCGAACAGAGAGGGAGGCAGAGAGGCAGACAGGGAGCAAAGCAGACGGGGAGGGAGGCAGAGAGAGAGGGAAGGTGGGAGAAGGTAGGGGGAGGCAGGGAGGGGGCAGACAGAAGGGAGGTAGACGGGGAGGCAGATGAGGAAGACAGGGAAGGGAGGCAGGGAGGGAGAGAGGCAGGGAGCTAAATAAGGAGGAGACAAGTAAAGAGGTTTTGAGGGGGGAGGGGGGCAAATGGTGAAAGGAAGCAGGAAGATAGGTAAGAAAGGAGAATGAATGGAGGGAGGAGGCCAGTATGAATAGCAGGGAGAGCAAGGAGAGGCAAAGTAGGGAGAGAGTGTTATTGATTCATCTTAACAACAGAGGCACTCTGTCAATCAGAACAATGATTTATTGCCTAAATTGTTCATGTAAAACTAATAGACCTACATACATTGCATTGTGCTCTATTTCTCTCGCAGTGTCATGTGGACAACTCATCAAGCAGGCAATAGCTGATGAATCAAAATTTGGATCTGCAGCAAAACCCTACGTGGATGACGGCTTACTGGGTAAGTAATTGTCTTGAAGTGAACTTAAAAGGTGCATAAAATGACTAAAAATGTGGATTTCTGGGTGCATTTCACTTAAAATACACATTATTAACCTAATTTGGACAACACAAATGGACCGCATGTTCTAGTTGAAAACTGTGTTATATTAAGAATTTCTTTTTATTCTCAGTGCCGGACTCCATCGTCCTCTCAATTCTGAAAGAGAGGCTGACCCAACTGGACTGCGTCAGCCGAGGGTGGGTGCTGAGGGGATACCCACAAACAAGAGAACAAGCGGAACAGCTTGCTTTCCAAGGACTAGTCCCAAATAGGTAAGGATCAGATCGATGGATGATTAGGGTTTTCAATCCATGAAATATCAATTAGGCCTACCACCAGACATGTTTATTTTTTAGCTTCTCGGATCTACTGACCCAACGGATTTTCTACCTACTGAAAATGAAATTGAGCTTATCCACAAATTTTGTAAAAATTCACATTATGAAAAATTTTGAATACTGTTTTTTTCATCCCACCGACGGCCCTAGAAAAAGTACCTTTATAAGATCCGAAAAGCTAAAGATCAATTATGTCTGGCCTGATATATATATATATCATATACAATGTGGCAGGTTAAAATGTCAGGACAGGTGGACAAAGCAATGAGGCCAATTGAAACTACTGTCCAACATAGGTCCATTGTGAACACTTGACATGGATAGAGCCTGGGACCCAGTGCTGCCAACTAAGCTAAACCTCATCCTAAAATCAAACAAAGAACATTCGCAAATTTTCTTTTGAAAATCAATGATACAAAATTATGTACATTGTACTACTCTTCTATAGAATAGTTTTACCTTAATTGCCTCTTTTATTTATGTTACTCAAGCCCTTGATTATTCCCATCAAACTGATTCTTTTAATTTTACTTGATATTTTTGCAGAGCCTTCTTTCTCGATGTTCCGAATGATTCCGTCATGGAACGTCTGACAATGAGAGCAACTGACCCAATCACAGGCAACCGTTACCACGCTCTTTTCAACCCTCCTCAGACGCACGACGTCAAAGATCGACTTAAGATCCACCCCAAAGATGACGAGGAAGATGTCAGAAAACGGTAAATTTTACAAATATTTTTAGTTTAAAACTGAGAGAAAAGGTTGAGAGTTATTTTGATTACTCTGTAATCTGAGCAGCTGAGCTGGTACTCCCAACTTTTTTTTTCTAAGTTAGCTAGAGTTATCATTAGGGTATCTCAATCGAAGTTGGTTCCAACAAAGAGACAGATCTACCAGCAAGAAGAAGAAGGAAATCAAGTCAGCCACATGTGGCGCCACCTATAACTGACTGTTCTCATGCAGTTAATAAAACTGTATTAATTTTCATAAAAAATATCAGTGGATGTTAAAATATATATTATTAAAGTATTAAAAAAGTACCTTCCTCTTAAATTATTACACAAAATGAAAAGACTATGTGCAATTACAAAAGAACATGTGATCCAAATTTGAAAGTTATAGGCTTGGCCAACCAAAAACTCTGCTGTGCTGGACTTATTTATACTGGTTGCTCCTCAGGAGCTAACCAAAACCTGTTTAACTTGTTTTAAACTAATTTCTGCAAGGTTGGACTACCTCACGTTTGAGTGAGGAACTCCTTCCTGGTTGAAGTTAAAATGAATGTGAAGGCAACATAGAGCCCAGACCTCTGCTGAGAACTAGGGCTCTCCTGGGCAAAACTATGTACACAGTACTACACACAATGTTACTGTGTAAACTTAATCTTGAACTTTGGAAGTTCATATCTGATTATCTGTAGTTAATCATTGCACAAAGGTCTATATTTTTCTCACCAAGGAGCTTTCACCCATCTCTCAGGCTTCTTGAGCTTACTGAAAATCGGGTCCAAGGTTGGGACCCCCCCCCATTTTCTGCAGCCTCCTGTCACATGACTTGACCCTGGGCAGTCATGTGACCCACTGAGCCAATTCCGTAAGCTGAAGAAGCCCATGAGAGATGGGCGAAAACTCCTTGGTGAGAAAAATATAGACCTTTGTGCAATGATTAACTACAGATAATATGTACACACACTGCGTTACTGTAGCAGTGTAGGCCTAAGGCCAGACATAAAAGATCTTTAGCTTCTTGGATCTTCTCGAAGCACATTTTCAGTTTCATATTTTCAAGATATTTTTCTCTCTTGCAGTCTGTCCTCATATAACGCATACCAAGAAGAACTGCAGGACTACTACCTCGATGCACAGAGGGTTAATGCGGATCAAGACCCCCATACAGTGTTTGAATGCATCGAATCTATGATGGTCAACCCTCTGCCGAAACAACTGGAGCTCTAGTCACATTTAATATGCACAATATTTACTATAATGTATTATGCTGTATACAGAATATGATGGTATTATTTCGTTCCATCGGAAATGTTATTAAAATTGACTGTGATAAAGTGAATGTGTGCTCGACTTGTTAATTTCTATCCACTGACATAATTATAGTTATTTAGGTGGTTCCGCACGTCAAAACGTGTACACTGACGTGGATGAGAGGGGACCAATGGCCAGAAAAACTTTATATAGGCCTGATAGGGTCTTGTGCAATTAAGTGGTGCAATTGAATTAATCACTTCAAATTTCTCACCTCAAAGCAAATGAGATATCCTCTTGCAAAAGGAGCATGACAGCAGTGTACAGAAAACTTATAGCGGCAACATGGGACAGCAAGGGCTCATTCTCTAAAGTCCAGTGTTGTTTTGTTTGTGTTTTACGCCTCTGCAGCACCTTAGTGGGCTATATCGAGGCAGGCGATCGCCGTTTGATGATGAGATGAGAAGACTGAGTCTGGCACATACCCTATTAATTCAGGGATGCCCAGGGTCTTTCAGCTGCCCAAGCATAGAACACTGGATACAACCCGCCTCCATTTAATGTCCCATGGGCTCGGACTAAAGTGAGTTCCCGGGGTGAGATTTGAAGCCACGCCCTCAAAGCCAGTTGACAAGCGCACTTCCCAGTTAGGCCACGGGGGAACTAGTCCAGTGTTGTTGTTGAAGCCGGGATAACTGAGACCGAGGCCATCAAAATGTGGCCCCGACTCCCGAGGTCTCCAAAATTGGCTCAAAGCCCCCTGAGACCGAACCAAGGCCAGGGATTGGGCATGCGAGACCAAGGCCGAGGCCATCGAAATATGGCCCCGAGACCTCAAACACTAGCTTCATTCAGGACAATATTTTTAAAAGCGCTCAGTAGGCCAGTTAGGACGGGACGACAAGTCAACACTACAATAAGGATAAGGATGATTGAAACTGCCATCCAACATAGCTCCCTCCTCTCCAGTAGACCAAACCATAGCTGGAATCAAAGTTAAACAGGAGGTCCAGCGATGGGATAACCCAGAGAAAACATTCAATTGAGCAAAGTTTCTGCCATCACATTGCAACTGTCTGCCTTAAGAAGCACAGGAAATTACAAAACATATCATAAACACACTATTTTATGTATAGATTATAATTATTTATTTAAATTCTTGGTATCGAAACTACCCTGAGTAATAATTGTCGAGTCTATACACAAATATTTACAAATAATGTAGACCCAATTATTTTTTACATAGGATGGCCCTTCCTATATCCAACCAAGTAAAGAGATACACCTTTAATCTAAGATGGAATAACTTTTTTTAAATGACTCACATGCTAATATTCAATAAGTACTGAATCAGTTAAGTTTACAACACCGTAAAATTACAAATTCATGTCAAAGTGATGGAAATATCCCATTACAACCACCTTTGAATTTTGGTATCCTTCATCATTCTGTTAATTGAAACCATTACGTATGAGTAATAATTTAAGTCTAGACATGATTATTTACATTTCAAAGAGTGCAGACCCAATTATTTTTACATAGGGTGGTCCTTCCTATGACCAACCAAGTATTAAAGTAAATGCAGTGTAATTAATATTTTAAATAAGACACACAATAATGTCATGTACATATTCAATAAGTACGGCGACAGTTAAACTTACAAGTTATTACAACACCATAATATTACACAATCATGTGGAAGTGATATGAATATTGACTCAATATTCCGTGCAAAAACCCTTACAAAACACTAGTTGTCATACAGGCAACCTTTAAATTTTTGGCATGTCCTTCATTCTGCCGATTCACAAGTTGGCCTAACATGGTATTCACCCTATAAATAGGCCCAATACTGTGTAGCCTACAAAGTGGCAAAAGAACTAAGGCCAGGAAAGGAAACATTTTAGCACCCCGTTTAATGAACCCTACAAATAAAGAGAGCGTCCTTTAAACTGTTTGCAGTTTTTTTTATGCAGGCGGCCAAAGGTTGAATGTGTTGTACAGAAACCTCCTTTTATGAGACACTGTCACAACACCTAATTGTTATCTTTCTTTTCTTGAGCAAAATAATGGTTAGAAGTAACAAGAACATGAACCGGAATGTTAAATAACTTAAATAAATAATTGAAGTTAAGTCTTATAATTACATTAATGATCTTCTGGACAAATATTAGAAAAAATTTAAATGCTTACGAAGTTACGAACCATATCAAAAACATTGCGAGTTTATCGGCTGTTTACTGGTTAAACATGAGTTTAACAACCTGAAAACTCCTTAATTTTGTAGTAAATGGAGGATTGACTTTGGACAATTACATCATTTTAATACTGTTTCACATGTCAATTTTCTTGACACATTTAGTCATTTACAGTTCATCAAGACATCAAAATGTTGTATTCTGTGATTAAATAAAATACTGTTATATTCTATAAAGTGAATAAAATTGGACAATATTTGGGTTATGAAAAAATTAAAACATTTCATGATTTCGAAAATTCATAAACAATGTCTTTTGTGATCAATTCAAAAATGTACGATTCATGGAAGCACCAACATAGAAAGGCATAAGCAATATATCAAGTGTTAAAGTTCAAGAGTTATTCTATACACATATATACTTCACGTTCTGTTCGAGAGTTCTCATATACACATGTATACTTCACATATTGTCCAAGAGCTCTTGTCTACGCACTTCAAATTCTGTCGTATATGCCTCTCTTCATTGGGGGAACTTTTCCTGACACTTCGAGTTGAGGAACGAGGGTGTCGCGCATTTTCGTCACAAGTTCTGGATAAAAATTTTTATAACATTCATTAGGCCACACATAATTGATTCTTAGCTTCGCGGACCCGCCGACACTATACATTTCCTGCCGACGGAAAGAAAAAATTGAAAAAAAAAAATTTTTTTTTTGACATTATAAAAAAAACATTTTTCACTTTTTTTTTGGTCATACCGACCGACCCTAGAAAAAGTGCCTTGAGAGGATCTGAGAAGCTAAAAATAAATTATGTGTGGCCTTATATGCCGTCATTAGCCATGTTATCAACACTCTAAAGTACTGGAGTCCTTACGTGAAAATTTTTTTAGTTTAAATAATTTTATTGTTTAGTAGGGCTAGCTATGCTCCATCAACGGATAAATAATGATCGATACACTGTCAGCATACAGCCACAAGCAGTTTTACATGTGTAACAATTATCAAATGATGTGCAACACACTGTATCTTAAATTAGAATACCGGTAGTGTATTCAAGAACTAAACCCTTACCAGATGTGACCATGCTATTATATCCTGGGATTTTTCTTTTTAAGGCACCGAACAGCACCTGTAATCTTGCGCCAGAGGTGTTCCTACAAATAAATTTACAAAATATCTAATCGTTATGATATAAATTACAGAGATGCAGCTTACCCACAGGTGGCGCCATTGCACATAGATGGATATAGTTAAACCTAATAAATCCGCAGATTACAATCATATTTAATGAATCATTTCAATCCTATTTAATAAATTGTAAAGTTTATCACTTGCAAGATAATGTGACTGGACGCTATTATGAATAACACTCACCACGATACTTCTTCGGCTAGTTCTTCAAAATTACACTTGTTAGATGATTTGCCATATGTGTCGACGAGACTGCAAGCAAAATAAGAATGGTTTATAAATATAATAACAAGAATCCGAGGATTAAAGCCTGCATTTTTGCAATTATCACAATGTGTTAATTTCACAACATGTTTTGAGCAGGGAATTACTCTACCAATATGCATTATAATCAATTTGATGGCTTGCTGTTTTTATACAGAAGTACAGATGCCCAATTGAAATGTCCTTTTTTTAAAGAGATAGCTCAGGCTAGTAGCTACACGGATACCATTTGTTGTCCAGGCAATTAATGCCGCTTATTACAGTCGAAAAATCACAATTTATAACTGAAATGCACTGGAATGTTCCTTCTGAGGTCATATCCCTATTCTTTCCATGTTATTCTGTATGACTCATGAGCAGTCAATGGTCATATCCTATACTTGCAATGTTATCAGGACAAGTCATTTAATGTGTTACGCTACTCTTTAATGGTGGGGTCACAATTAAGTTACCAATTGACAATTTATTTCAATGTAACTGATAGGGCTTATAGTGAGATCAATCAGGTCATTGATGTCCACTGGCAGCTGAATATAAGTACTCGTCATTCGTCGACTGTAACACAGAGACTACAAGTTCAATATCACATTTTAAAAATCCTTTACGCGGTTCACAGGCCTACTTACAGTTCCAGGAATTCAATCTTCTGTTCACTGGTCTCTATTTTGGGTTCGGGCACACAACCCAGGGACTCTATCCTGAAAAATAAATATTAATATTTTTAAAAATCTTGAAGTTGGATGTCATGGGGTTAATTCTGTTTCCCGCCAATCATGAGGGTTCGTTGATGAGATAGGACCTCGAATGAATCTTCGATCAACACTCAGGGGCATATACAGAAATTGTCAAAAGGGAGCGGGGTTCACAAATCAAAATGTATCATGAATGTACATCTTATGTATCTTTATTTGCAGTTAGGCTACACATAATTGATTCTTAGCTTCGCGGACCCGCCGACACAATAGATTTCCTGCCGATGGAAAAAATAATTTAAAAAAAAAAAAAAAAAATTTTTTTGACATCATAAAAAAAAAATTTTTTACCTTTTTTTTTGTCTACCGACCCTAGAAAAAGTGCTTTGAGAGGATCTGAGAAGCTAAAGATCAATTACGTGTGGCCTTAGTATAAGTAAAACAGAATTTGTACAGGTAAATCTCAAATGAGTGTGCTTTTACTGTCGCTGCTTATCATAATGGGTCAATTAGTCCAACTGTTTTTGAATTATCAAACTCTTGTTGCAGTATTTTTTAAAGGACTTTGAGGACTTTTATGGATTGTCAAGGACCATGGGAATCCTGGTTGCTTGTGAAGGTCTTCACCGACTTGACCACCCATCTGCAATGGCTTCAAGCAAGTTTTTATTTTTAAGAATATTGATTCATGCAAATTAAGAGCATACTAACCACCTCCGCCGGCACTGGTGGGCACTTCTGGTGGCCACGGCTTCTGCAACTTTTGTCCAGTCAATGTCCTTGGAGAGCCCAACGACCGTGTCGATGTTAGTGCCCGTCTCTCTCATGATGGCGTTTGTGAGTGTTTCCGTTTCTTCGGAAGACCATAATCCCTTCTCTGGAAATTACACAGAACTTTCATGGATGGCCCCTGGTAGGCCAATCAGGTCAGGAGCGAGACACAGCAATGAGGCGAAGGATGATAGAACCAGCCGGTACACAACATAGGCCCAGGTGACCCGGCAAGAGCTGGATTCGAACCCTGGACCCAGCGATTGGCAGCCCAACAGGCTACAACTAGACCAACCCAGAGAATTGGTACCTTTCCCGAGACCCGAAGGGTCAAGGCAAAATACTGTTTGAGAGATCCTGTCTACGTAGCTATGTGCCTTAGCATGACATAGGTAGTTTCACAGCCATTTACAAAGTCTGTTGGCCGTTACAATAAATACCTCAAAATATGACGACCTCAGGCTCTTCGACCACACAAATTTTGCTTGAATCAGTCCTTTTAACATTTGCTGTAATACTAATAGAGTAGTGATATTCACTTACTGAACTTCTCTGTCTGTTCCGCTTTCTGCTCCGCTTCGTAGACCCACCTCGCTCGGTCCGTATGAATTCCCTCTCCCAGGACTTCCCCAATTGCTTCCCAGGTCAAACCTCGCCTTCGTAACTCAATAACTCTCGCCTTCTGCTCCGCGCTCCAGTCCCTGGAGGAAAAACGTTTGGGATCATTTAATAATTCAACATGGTTCAAACTCAAATTTGAAAACTAGAATGCGCAAATAAAATTTGCAAATCTTGGCATTGATTTTCAACTTGGCCATCTTAGCATGAGATGAACCTCTACCTGCCATTTGCGGACGCTCCATAGTGAATCAATCTTTCAGCTGGTCATAGTCTCATAGAAGTTATATGCATATTCAGCGAACATAATAGCTATGAAATCCAATGAGCCACCAAAAGCTGTTTTGATCTAGAGACTAGACATTGCATGAGGTTGTTGCAGAAATCTAGGACAGTGACAGTGTCCTAATTTTTTGTGACCCAGAAATAGTTATTTCCTCCCATTAACAGCAAAGAAGACAGCTATTTACAATCAGTATCCATAGATCTGTTACTGATCCATCATCAACAGCAATTACAGCATCCTAGCTTGCAGGGTTGATGTGTTTACGAAGTTAGAAGGTAAAATGCATTAAACCATTGTATGTCATGTTCACCACAGACAGGAAGTTGAAAGACACACAGGAAATAGCAGGTTGTACAAGCAAGATCTAGGCTGCGACTAGATAATAATGCTGAAAAGAGGAGTCGGGAGTCTGAGCGGATATTTGAGAGACCTTCGGAGTGGGAGTCGTTTTTCAGGACTTCTACTTCAGGAAAAGGAGTTGGGAGTCGGAGTCGGTGAACTTGCTACCTGCCTCCGAAGCCTTTCCGGTATGACGCAAAGCCCTAGGTCTAACTAAATAGCAGATCTATATTCTGACTAATCAACTACAGGATGGATGGATGATTGGGGCTTCACATCCTGTATTTATGCACTTGGTAGGCTAATTAGGACAGAGGGAGAACACGGCAATGAGGCGAGGGATGATTGAAACAGCCGTCCAACATAGGCCTTCCCAGGTGACCCGGCAAGAGCTGGATTCGAACCCTGGATCCAGCGATTGGCAGCCCAGCACGCTACAACTTGACCAACCCTCCACCCCCTAATAAACTACAGAGCACCACATCCACACAGATAATGAAGGAACCTACAATCCAATTGAACTTGCCTCATATTCAGGCTCCTGCGTAGAATCTCTCGGAGCCGTCGAAGGCCAGCCTTCTTGCTCCTGAGTATGCCATGTGCTGCAAAAATACAAGCAGTGGTACATTCACCAATAACCTTCGGAAAACAAAATCAAATGCTGCTCTCATTTGCAATCAAAATGTTGTTTGTTTACACCTAGTAAGAGAATATTAGTATATATTATCAGTATTATTTTGTGTCATAAATGTTTTAATTTTGCAAAAATTCTGCAACAAAAAAGTTTCCAGAAATGACACTCAACATAAGTAATGAAAAGTTCATAAAGTTAGATTTCATAGCTGAACACAAGGTGGCAGCACTCTCTGACACGGCAATCAATGATGATTGAAACAGCCGTCCAACATAGGCCCAGTTGACCCGGCAAGAGCTGGATTCGAACCTTTGACCCAGCAATTGGCAGCCTAGCATGCTACCACCAGACCAATCCTCCCCTCCTCATATACAAGAGCTTCAAAGCAAGTAGCACGGAAATATTGAACTCACTCATTTTCACATTGAAGTCAGTTTCTTGAAAAACTGCCTTCATTTCTCCAATGCGCCGACTGACCTCGAACCAGCTATCCTGCCACTTGCGAGCTTGGGGATGTTCCTGCAAAGATATTTGGTTAAACAAGACATGAAAAGACCTATTTGTGTGATATATTTCAATCAATTCTGTTGATTGGATACTATACTTAAAATCTATCAGTTTATGATCTATAACAGCAAGTTTCATTTGACACAGAATCGGCAGATTTAACATGTTAAATAGCTTTAGGGCGCACATCTTACCGTGAAGTACTTGGCGTAGTTGTACATCAATTGCCTGTCCTCATGTGGTTCAAAACGGTTTTCGTTCAATTTCAAATCTGAGAAACAAAACACAAATATAAAATTTAATATGAATTGATGGATGGATGATATTGGCTTTACATTTATTTATGTACTCCTTTCCACTTCGAACATTGCAGGTTTTTCAAAAGATTAGTAAAATATGCATATTGATTAGCTCACTTTTGCTGGCATAAACCTCCCTCCAGTCGCCCCCCAGGTGCTGTCTCTCGTTGCGGTGGATCACGTCCAACGTCAGCAACTGTTGATCCGTCAGTCCTGCCTCGTTGTGACTTGGCTCAGGCAAATTCCTGTAATAAAATTGCAGTCTTTAACCCTTACCGGACTAAAGGGACATTTATGTGCATCCCCAGCTTACTGCCTGAAGGGCCATTTATGTCCCTAAAATCTGCTGTTGTCCCTGATGACGTCACAAGCACAGGATTGTTTTTTTGGGACTGAGCAGTCCAGTAAGGGTAAAAATTCTTCGCAGTGCACTATACTTGCGACACACTAACTATAAAACAGACTTAATTTTTCACCATTCACCTTGAGTGTCTCAACCAGTAAACCTCATAATCAGCAGCACAAAAATTGGAAAGAAAGAAATTGTTGGAATTACTTACCAATCTCCGTTCATAATCTGCAAAAAGTTAAAAAACTAATAATTTTTAAATCTGAGAAAATATAATTCTGCCATACAATATTATTAGAGACAAATTAAATCAACAAAATAACATTTTGAAGGGGCAAGGCCAATCATAATTGATCTCTAGGTTCTCGGATCTTCTCAAGGCACTTTTTCTGGGGTCAGTCAGTAAGACGAAATCAAAAGAAGCTGTATCCGGTAATCTCAATATTTTATTATGTGAATTGAATTGAATAATTAGATTTATAAAAGCTCAATTTTTTTTCCACACAAAATCTGTTGAGTCGGTCGAGCCAAGAAGCTAAAAATTAAATGACTGAGGGAATGTCGTGAAGTACAAAAATTCACTGGGTTACTAATAATAGTAACTTACTATACCTTATTCATGTCTGCCTCTGACAGGCTGAGGTCCAACTGGGCCACTCTGGCAGCTGCAATGGCGGGATCCAAACTTCGGCGTCTTCTGTGAACATACAAAATCAATCCTAGAATTAATCAACATCACCAACAGAATCCAACTCCGGTGACTCTATATAAATCTTCTCCAGGCACATTTTCTAGGGTCAGTCGTTAAAACGACAAAAAAAATGTAAAATCCCAATTTTTCATATACATTAAATTTAATTTGTGGGTAATTTTTTTTTCGCAAGTGATATCTGTTTGGTCGGTCGATGCAAGAAGAAATTTTTTTTAAAGTTCTGCCTTAATCTATATGGAGGGACTAAAAATTGGACAAAAAAAGAAATCTTGATCTGATCAAAAAACTTACTTGGTCGGAGAAGCTCGTGGCGAAGGGGGAATCACATCTTCCACACTAGTGTCGCTTGTGTCCCCGTCTCCATTGGTTTGTTTCGGTGGACGAGACGCTGATGTTGCCGATGTTGACGCTATAGGAGAACTTGGCGCACTGGTAGGACTTGGCGATCTGGAAGGACTGGATCTAGCTGGACTAGATCTAGCTGGACTGGATCTAGCTGGACAGGATCTAGCTGGACTGGATCTAGCTGGACTTGATCTAGCTGGACTTGATCCAGCTGGACTTGATCTAGCTGGACTTGATCTAGCTGGACTGGATCTAGCTGGACTGGATCTAGCTGGACTGGATCGAGCTGGACTTGATAGAGCTGAACCTGATGATGCAGTAGGACTTGGTGATCTATCTCGACTTGCTTTAGATTGAGTTGACATAACTTGACTCGGTGACTTAGCTATACTTGAGGATTCAGATTGGCTTGAAGTGACTTTAGCTCCCAGATCAAGAACCGGTGCAGGTACTGGGGAACCAATTGTCTTTCGTTTAACCTTTTGGGATTCTGCACTTTGGTACACAGAATTCTCAGATTCCGTAGAATCTCTCCTGAATTCTGAAGCAGCAGTTTGAAACACTGACTCATTGTTCGATCCTATAGAGTCTCTTTGGCTTTTTGAAGCACTTTCATAGACAGAGCTATTAGAACCATTTGAACGTCTTTTGTCTTTGGGGTTTTTCGATTCAGCGCTTCGATACATCGAACTCTCCACTTCTGATGAGGTATCAGAACTTTCTGACTCTGACTGTGATGAGCGTTTTCTAGATGCGCCAATTTTAGACTTCGCACTGTCAAACACAGAATCATCTGATCCTTGTACCTTTTGGGAAGAAGCTGGAGGAGTCTTATATTGAGAAGAGCGTTTTCTTGATGAGCCTACTTCAGACTCAGCACTGTCAAACATAGAATCTTCTGACTGTTGTACTTTTTGGGAAGAAGCAGAAGGAGTCTCATATTGAGATGAGCGTTTTCTCGATGAGCCTACTTTAGACTCAGCACTGTCAAACACAGAATCTTCTGATTCATGTACTTTTTGGGAAGAACCTGGAGGAGTCTTGTATTGTGATAACTGTTTACTGGATGAGCCCACTTTAGACTCAGCACTGTCAAACGCAGGATCTCCTGACCCTAGTACTGAACGCGCAGACGCTGGAGGAGTCTTATACTGAGATTCAGAAACGTCATCGTCAGGGTGCACATCAGCAGCGTCCGGACTATCATCAAATAACGCTCTGGATGCATCCTCAGCTGGCACGCTAGATTTCCGCAAGTTGCGCTTGACTTTTTTGGGCGTCATGACTCTCGTCAGCTCTCCGTCTTCACCTTCCTTCAGAGGACTCTTAGACTTAGTTGTCGGAATCTGAGATGGAATAACTTGCGAATGATCCTCACAACCCGTCACAAAATCATCATCACTATCGTCATTACGATGGATTTCGACGCCTTGGGTCAGTCCCCCTAATCGTCCAGGCTGTGAGGCATCGATTTCGGAAATCAACTCAAATGATTTCCGTCTTTGCTTCTTTACGGGAGTCTTTTTCTTACTCTTTTTGGGTAACTTAAAGTCTGTAAACTCACTACCAGAGGGATCATCGCCCACTATTGGCTCAATGTTAGGATTCTCATCAACATTTTGAGACAAAGTTTTTTGTTTCTTTTTCTTCTTACTGCTAGTCTGGCTCTTTTCTGTGTTTGTACCTTCTGCTAGACCTGCTAGAGGCTGCGAACCTGCTAGAGGCTGCGAACCTGCTAGAGCCTGCGAACCTGGTAGAGCCTGCGAACCAGCTGGCAATGCAGTGATGGTACCGATTATCTTAGGAGCAATGGCTTCATCTCCAGTTGTTTTGCGACTGCTCGACGGGGAATCTCCATTTTCAGACAGAGGCTCATCTTTAATTTCGATATCTAACATATCAGTTAAAGGAGGAGGATCGTCTGTTTCTTTCCGTTTGTCTTTCTTCTTTTTCTTTTTCTTCTTTTTGACTTGAGGGCTCGTAGCCGCAACTGAAACGTCTGCATCGTAACAAGACTCAGATCTGTTGGTGGAATGACGACTTGTATCAACTTCAGCGCGAATTCCATGATCAGCAGTATCATGTTCCACTTCAAGCAACTTACTTTCATCAACATTGTCCGATTTGTGCTTGTCTTGGGATAATTCGTCAGATTCGGGCCCAAAAAAGAAGTTTCTCATTAATACACCAGGTTCTTGACTGTCGTTTGCATAGCCACGATTCGTTCCAGCCTCGTCATCAATTAACGGAGATACATCCTTGTCTCCAGCTTTTTCTTTATGCTTTTTCTTCTTTTTTTTTCTCGGAACCGGCTCAGAAGTCTCGTCAACACTGACAGATGCAGCCTCATCACCTTGATTTAACTGTTCGACAAGAGCTTCTTCACTAACATATTTCTCCTTTTTCTTCTTTTTCTTCTTCTTTTTTGGAGCGCCCTCTGCAGCTTCATCCGTACATCGATCATGGTTGCTAGGCGATGGTACCTCAGCACTTGGATGACTTGAGTCTTCTTCATTCACATTCTCCTGTTTCTTCTTCTTTTTCTTCTTCTTTTCTACGTTAACAGGTGACGTCTCGGGGACCGGAGCTTCTTCACAGGGTTCCTGCTGAAATTGGAAAATTAAATTCAGGGACTTTTCAGGACATACAAGGATGGAAATTGTCAAATTTCAAGGACTTTAAGTGGCATTTCCAAAACAATTTTCTAAACTTTTTCTCATATGTGAACACATACCACAATAGTTTAAAGAACAACGGCCACCTCTACCCCTTACATCAGCCAATCCACCAATTTCAGTATAGACTACTTGAATTTAATTACTGGTCTAAAAATAAGGCGCTTTTAGAGTATATTTCTGTATACATGAAGACAACTTCCAAAATCAATATATCAAATTAATATTATCGTACAACCAACATCCATACTTGTAACAATGAATTTTCAACTTTTTAAGGACCTTTTCTAGGACTTTCTACGACCACAATTTTTTAAGGACCTTCAAGGATTTTCAAGGACTGTGGGAACTCTGCTTCACTTACATTCTTATTTTCATCCCCTTTCTTCCTTTTCTTCTTCTTTTCTACATTCGCACCTCGAGGTTGTTCTTCCATTCCTGTTTCTTCCTTCTCTTCCTCGTCCTCCGCTTCTTCACTGATATTCTTCTTCTTTTTCTCCTTTTTTTTCTTCCTCTCTGTTGGAGCTTCTTCATTTAAATTATTCTCCTCCACCCTCTTCTTCTTTTTCTTCTTGTTTTCTTCAATTCCATTTTCAGGTTGTCTTTGTCCTCCACCTTCTTTCGTATTCTTCTTCTCCATTGGCTCATCTTCCCTATCAGATCCGGACAACTTTCTCTTTTTCTTGGTCTTTTTCTTTAAGTCGCCACCATTAACACTTTTGCTAGAGAAATCTGTGAACGTTAACGGAGGAAATTTCTTCTTTGCCTTCCACAACCCGGGAGATTTCTTCGAGGGAGATTCATTGAGAATCTCATCATTTCCTTTTCCATCATCTTGTTGCTTTTTCTTTTTCTTCACTTTCTCGGCACTGGACTTCTTAATTTCTTTAGCGAAACTTTCAAGACTACTTGCATTGTGGGCCATACGCCGTCCCTTGTCGCCTTTTTTCTTTTTCTTTTTAGTTGACCCAAAATCAGTGCCGTGACCATTAACTATTCCACTGTCATCAAGATTCAGCTCCATTTTAATGATTCACATAATTTTATACCAAATTTCTGAAAAAGAGAATGACAAAACAGTTATACAAAGGCAAATTACAAAACAGCAAATGCTATTGTCACAGGCAGATGAAGTAACACAGTTCAATTTTCAGGTATTTCTGGATGCATCAAGTGGGCTAATGATGACAGAAACAGGACACAGCAATGAGGCGAAGGATGATTGAAACTGCAATCCAACATAAACTCAGGCGACCTGGCAAGAGCTGGCTTCGAACCCTGAACCCTGGCAAAGAGGGATTAGCAGCCCAGATTGCTACCACTAGACCAATTTTATCCCAAGGAAAATTTCAATTCCCCACCTCCCCCCGAATTACTAAATCATCACCCCCTCATATGAACAAACAATCATCTACCGTATTTCCTCGTGCAGGAGCCTGGACGTTTATTATCGTTTTAAAGGCATTGTTACCCGGCGTTAATACGAGACAGACATCTATTTGAGACCAGCGTTTATGGTTTTAAATAACGTAGCAATCAACAGAACTGCAAGGGTAACCAAAGCTACGCACACAGCATGAGAACACTTAAGCAGCATGCTAGGCAGTCAATTCGGGTGTATAAAGATGATGACCCGTTGTGTATTTGAGACCTGCATTTATTCTTTTAGCGTGGGCCTTTGACGGTTACCGGGCCTCTAACTCTAAGCAGACAGGCTTCTATTTGAGGAAATACGGTTTTGGCAGTGAGCATTGCATATTGTCAGCGAAATGTTGTCTGCTCACACAGTTCTGAGTTCACGAGGCAGTGCAGAACACTCAGAACAAGATTGTTGCTGCCAGGCAGTTTCTGAATCTGCATCAGTGCATGGACCACACAACTACCGCCCTTTTCAAAACATAGTCACCATTGTGAAATGTCATGAATGAAAAGCACATGGCAGCAAAATACTAATTTGGATTTTGATTGTCAGCTGCTTTAAGCACCAATTATTTCCACAAAAACTTACGTTATTACTTTAATTACCATATTCTGCTCTGTGCAAACGAAATTAAGCAAGAGAAACGGTCTAATTTCTTACAATTACCAAGAATATTTGCTTCACATGCTCATGAACTTCTCTTCACAAATTGATTTTCACAAAACGCTACGTGGCGCTGAATTGAAAAAATGTTGAAAGCGCCATCTGGCGAAAAAAAATTACAAATTGCTTAAGTCATTAGAAAAGGAATTCTGAAAATATTTCTGTTTTTCTGATATATTTTAAGCATGACCTAGTCAAATTCTATTTATAGAAATACAAAAAATTGTGCAGTTTACTTTCAATGCCTCTAAAGTGTCAGAAGATCAAATTTTTATGTTGACCTAGTTTTGTTGTTTTAAGGGACATTGACACAGATGTTGTCTTGACAGCCAAAAATGATTGTGCCTCTGAATGAATTACTAAATGTTGTGTAATTACTTAATTTATTGATTGATCAGGATGGTACCACTTGTGAAAGAAGCAGAAGTTATTGAAGTGGTTGAAAGATAACTTGTTTTACAGGTAATGGGACCACAGTCTTCAGAATCATCTAAAAATACACTGCTATTTTATGTGACAGCTCTTTCATCTTCTCAAAAAAATTAACAAATTGTGTATTGTGACTCAGTATTGTCAGTAATTGACCATGTTGACTAATTGATGATTGATAAGATGCCTTCACTTTCTAAATTGCAATTTATTTAGTTTCATTATACAACAATGGGTTGATTTACCAACAACACAGCTCACTGACACTGTGGCATATCTGTATATAGATGATTGTCTCTTGTGTAAACAAAAAATGGATAAAATTAAAAAGGAATGATGATATTTAAATGATGATGCTAGTGATTGGATGAATTTTGACAAACCCGGTAACTCACATTCAGTTTTGAAGTTCTTGAAGTTTTATTTATTTATTTATTTTTTGTTATTTAGCCTATCCTTTTGCTCTCAAGTTCACAAGTTTGATCAGGAATCCAATATCAGAAATAAAATCTGTTTTGGCTTGGAGCCTGCCTAAACATATGTAAATATATATATAACAAATTAAATGATATTTGATAAAAGTAAAATTAATATATTAGGGTTAAATAAACTTATATTAAAAAGTGAAATTTAAAATCAGATTACTGTGGCTTTCAAAATTTCAATGTTTCACTGTTCTGGTTAAAAAATTCATAAGTTTCTTTCTTTGCAGAATGCCAGGCTCAGAGAGAGGCATCTTGGGCATAAAGAAAGACCCGAAGAATCCTTTAATTTTTACATTTAGGAGAGGAGGGGAAGAGTGGCCGTCTAGTGATTCTGAAGACTCTGATTATGACCCTGGGACGGGCAGTGATGACAATGGAGACTCAGCTGAAAAGGGGTATGATTCAGTTTCATAATTGCGGGCCGTCGAAACGACCATATTTAGAACAATACATTTAGAACAATGCATTTGTGACATTTTTGGACAGTAAAGTAATGTTTGTCACTAGTAGTCAGCCCTTAGCAGCGTTATTCATAAATTTCAATCCAAGTTATAAATATTGGCCTATAATTTAAAACTAAAAACAATGTAATTTTTAATGGAACGAAAGCTTGATTTAATTACAGAAAAACAAAACGTACGAAAAAGCAAATTCGGAAAAAGAGAGGAAAAAAAGCCAAGTCAGATCTGAAGGAGGACAAGGGGCAGAGTGACGAGGGTTTTGCGAGCGAAGGGAGTCAGGACCACAGCGATGACCTTTGGGGTCAAAGAATACCCCCTGAGGTCCTACTTAAGATCTTTAAGTCTTGTGTAGACACTCAAGGAGCTTTGCCTTTTTTGTGCAGGTACGATTTAGTATTTAAAAAAAAATTCTATCACCCTTTACCATGTTTACCAACCAAATTTGTTATGTGCCAAGAACTAACTTAAAAAAACATTTTACAGGGTTGCTTGATTTAAATCATGATTCATTTGATTTTAATCAGTTGTTTTAAAATGATTTAAATTATTCAGTTTTTCGCCTAGTTCGCCAGGCTAATTCAAGAGTAATGGTCTGAAAATATTGTCTGTCAACTCTACTGTTCAATAACTATAGGTTCAATATATCTGTTTTTGTGTTTTATTGGTTTGTTAGGGTAGCTAGATGTATGGAAATTACTTTTTTTTTTCAATTTCAAAAATTTTTTTTTTCCCCAAAATTTTTTTTCCCAAGATTTGAAAAAAAAAATTTTTTTTTTTTCAAAAAGAGGAAATCAGGCAACTTCTGTTTTTCAAATTTAAACATTTTTTTTTCCAAGATTTACAATTTTTTTTTCCTAAATTAAAAAAAGAAAAAAATTGTTTTCCGAGATTAAAAAAAAACAATTTTTAGCCTGGCTCACCAGGCTAATTCAGGAGTAATGGTCTGAAAATATTGTCTGTCAACTCTACTGTTCAATAACTACAGGTTCAATTGTGTTTTATTGGTTTGTTAGGGTAGCTAGATGTATGGAAATTAATTATTTTTTTTTTCAATTTCAAAATTTTTTTTTCAAGATTTGAAAAAAAAAAAATTCAACTTTTTTTAAATTGCACTAATTTTTTTTTTTTCAAAAAGAGGAAATCGGGCGACTTCTGTTTTTCTAAATTTAAACATTTTTTGCTCCAAGATTTAAAATTTGTTTTCCTAAATTAAAAAAAAGAAAAAAATTGTTTTCCTAGATTTAAAAAAAACTATTTTTTTGTTCCAAATTTTTTCAATTTCGCCAATATTTTCAAAGGAGGAAATTGGGCGACTTCAAGATTTAAAAAAATCGTACACATTCTTTTCGTGGTTATTTGGATATTATTTTGTTCATGGAACAACCACTCTCCGCAATTCAGAACCAACTTTCTCTGCCATTTCCAAAAAAGTAGACTTTCACCAGCATTGCTACATATTTTGCCGTGATCACTGCCACATATTTTGCTGTCATCACTGCCACTAGGAGCCAGGCTTTGAATCCGCGGATTCTTGTTTAAATGAAAGTATGCAACCCTTGGAAACTGGGCAAGTAAATTCATTTGTGCCAAAGAAAATGAGAAATTGTTGCTACATCAAACATTTGTAAAGCATCTGCACTCATTGGGAAGAAGTAGTTCAAATTGTCCGAAATTTGTGAATGTTAGATAATAATTAAAAACATTTTTTTTAGAAGGGATTAAATCGTACATTGATTATATGGGTCATTATGCGAGGAACACTAGTATAAACTTGTTAAAAATGTTATTTTTTTAGGGCGAGTCAAGTGTGCAAACTATGGAATGCCACAAGTCAAGACGCCTGTCTGTGGGAATACTTGGATCTGTCTTACGGATGGATCAAAAGCACGGACAGAACTTTGATCTGGTTGTGCACTTACCGCGGCTCTAAAGTGAAGGAAATAGATCTGCAAACTTGGAAGAACTTGACACCATGTGCCTTGCAGGTTGGTTGTTTAACTAAGGCCACACATAATTGATTCTTAGCTTCGCGGACCCGCCGACACAATAGATTTCCTGCCGATGGAAAAAAAAAATTGAAAAAAAAAAAAAAAATTTTTATTTGACATTACATGTATAAAAAAATTTTTTTTTACCTTTTTTTTTTTTTGTCCTACCGACTGACCCTAGAAAAAGTGCCTTGAGAGGATCCGAGAAGCTAAAGATCAATTATGTGTGGCCTAATTTTTTAATGTAATTAATTTTTTTATTGACAGCAAATATCATATTTGATATAATCATCATAAAAATTGGTAAATACAAAATCACATAAATATTATGTTAACAGGTTCCAGCCACAGAAGTAATGACCACAAGAATGCATAAAGCAATCAAAAACATTAAAATAAACCCCAAACCTATAATACACAATATTGCATCAAAGTAGATATTTAGAAATACAGATTTCAAAATAGATATTTAGAAATACAGATTATTCCTCCAGAGCCCAGCGGGCTCTGGAGGATTGGACTGCTACGCCACCTGATCCGTCAGCCTTGGTTTCCAACGCTCGGTAACATAACATATAGTGATTTACTCAATTTTTGCCTCCAGCTCTGCACACGCAGCATCCTAAAGGGTCAGAGTGATGTGGATGATAGATTAGGGATAGATCTATCAGTGATGTCTGTTAATAGACCTCCGCAATGCCGAGAATAGCCAGAAATGGGACATTTTCGATGCGTTTTTGACACAGCGACGCACCGGAATCATGACAAATTCAATATGGCTGCCCCCGCCTGTCTCTAAATGGGAATGCGGCAACTTTTGGCTGATGTCATAATCGGCGTAGTCTTGCCGGGTCCCCGCCGGATTGAAGCTATCTGATTGGTCAGTCTGGCTGGTTCCCAAACTGATTGCAGCGCCTCCAAGCGAGCCCCCTTCCAGGAAGGACCCCTGGCGACCTCTGGCGAGTCTTGACTTCGGCAATCGTCGTGAACCTTCGGATATTTCCGCAGAATGCACATGCAACAGACATCAACAAAAACATCGCGAAAGTCAGATAAAAACGGCTGCCGTGAAAACGAACGTTCTCTATCGACGTGACGGTAGGTTACAAATCGCAAAAGCCAACCTGGGGAATAGGGAAGATCCAGTTTGTCTCATCCAACATGCGAACTAACATTTGGCGTGATTCCTCAGTCACCATATGTGACCAAAGCAGAAATACACATACCTGCTGGTAGATCAGCTGTTTTGCAATGTGAATAGCACATTTTCACGATGTTTTAACGCCGTTTTTGCCGATTTTCAAACAATTTCATATGACGGCTGCTCATTTTACTTGTAACACATGACACGACCAAAACAATGGCCCAATTATCGTGACGTCACACTCGTGGATTAGTACAACTTGGTGCCAGTGCCACTCCTCCAAGCACATGCATTGGTTTTACACAGGCTGTCAGACCAGTGAGCACTATATTTCAGTTCGCATGGTAGATGAGACACACTGTATTATTATCATTGGACATACAACAAAACACCCCTTAATGCAGAGGGGGTCTGGGGGCCCTCCCCCAGGAAAATTTGGAAATATTAAATGCTCTGAGATGCATTCTGGGCCATTTGAAGCCCAAATAACCTTGTCATCTTCAGTGTCTTTTTTAGGTTGAAATACCTGTCTTTAGAACTTTTCCTACTTACATGCAGTGTGATTATCCTGTGCACATGTGTAAATCCATGTGACCGGCCCATTGCTTACACAAACTACCCCAAACTTCTTGCAGATACACCATCGTGTATGTGGGATGTTGACAAGGTTGTTGAGCTGGGGAGGCTGAGTTGCCACACTTTTATTTACCAGTACTTAGCACTCATAATGATGTGTGATATCTTTATCTAATGAGTGGCACCTGTTGATTATACCCCCTTTTTTCGTGGTACTTTTAACTGAATATATAGGTCTGCATAATATTATTCTACAATTTATTTTTCTTACAATATGGTTGAAATTTTGAAGAACAAAAAATCTACGTTGGGAGATATATTCTTTGTGGTGTCTTAATTAAATAACTTTACTTAATTGATTAGTAATAAAAAGAAAAGACAGTTTGCTTTCATATACATGTAATTTTGTCTCTGACAATATTCAGGTACTGGTAGTCAACTGTCTCACCCTATGTGTTGGCCTTAATAAGGATTAACTGTCCTATACACAACCCACTGCCCCTGTATTTGATAGCAAGTAAAAAAAAAATCACAAGGTCATACATAATACTAGTCTATAGGATGTGTTACTGCTTCAGTTGATTCCAATAAAGGTTTAGCCCTCACAGACATTTACTTGGTGTGAAAACAGAAGAAGTTGGATGCTATGTGCTGTCCAAAGGCTATTCCTATATAAAATAAAACCATGCATAGAAATGGATATTCCTTAATAAACCTAGGCCTGTGCCAAACTTAAAAAAGGAGTCTACCTTAGCATAAGATGTCCATAGCCATGATGTCTCCTCTGTCTGCTCTGCTGGAAGTGAATGATGAAGTCAAATGCCTCCAGTTATATACTATGCAAATAGTTCAACTAGTGTCATCATGATTGCAATTTCTCTGAACTGCTGTCAACTTTTAAAGAAAAGCTCACCTGATTGCAATTAACTTGAGCTGCTGCCAAATTTACAAGAATAGCTCAGCTGATTGCAATTTGCTTGAGCTCCTGTCAACTGTCATCGCAAAGCTCACCTGATTGCAATTTCATCAGTGTGACACCCAATTAGGTTGATTACAAAAATTGGTGAAATAAACTACAATTAACCTTATATAATGATTACCTTATTCTCCATAATACAATTAACCTGTGTACATCTGACAGGTCAATTGAATGATTGCCCTTGAACTGCTGGCAAATCTAAAATCAATGGCACTTCCAAGTAAGTGCCTGATGAAGTCCAATATCTGTTTGCTTTGATATTTGCCTTGTTTTGTCAATAATATGCATTCATGTGCCATGGACAAAAATGCATCATAATATTATGTTACTCTACATAATTCACTTTTAACATGGCTTGTCAACCCCTAAAAACTGTCATTTCTATCAATTTAACATAAACATGAGCAGGTGCTGACTCTATATCCCCAAGGTCTATTTTGTCCTTTTCTTGTCATGCTTGGAAAGGAAGTTAAGGAAGCAGGCATACAAATGCTGTTTCAAAGTTGTTGTTCTTGTAAATCTTGATGAGTTACTTGAATTTAAATAAGTACTCCCAAATCATATTTTAAAACATGGATGCTGTTGGCCCTTGAGACTGACCAGCTGAGTACATAATTGCCATGTTGTACTCATCAGCTTCAATTGTATTCTAGCAGGAACAGGCAGCCAATGGAATTGCTTCCTGTGTTGCCCTAGGTTGTCTTGCTGTCTCTATGAGACATATTCATTCAGGGATGTCCAGGGTCTTTCAGTTGCCCCAACATAACTTTGGCCTAGGGGGACTGGGGGCAACCCAACTATCCGGCTATGGAGGTGTGCATTCCATGCACTGTCTAGTTAACACCTGCACTTCTGTGAAAAACTTTTCATAAGGAATGAAATTTTCTTTAATGTTTATACATGTTTAATAATTGGAGAAGTCATATATATATATACAGTCGACAAGATGGTACTGGAGCCTCTGTAAGCTATTTTGCGTCAAAACTTTTCACAACAAAAGAAATTTTCTTTAATGTTTATGATACTGCTGATTGTTTTTTCTCTAGATCTGTAGAGCTTTATTAAATATTTTATTAACATTTACAACATTGTTTTTGAGCGTCTTTCAAACCAGAAATTTTTAGCGTGGTCTTGTGTTTTCTGCTGATGAATCATGAGTCATGACTCGATCCTCAGTCGCCAGTGGAATAGATGTTGAATCTCAATCAATAATTCATGCTAAAATGTATAAAGATACATAATTTTTTTAACTTTGGGAAGTACCAAGAAAATACTTAGATAAGTTGTCATGCAGTTTATCAGTTAAGACTCAAATCCTTGGTTAACCCTTACTGGACTGAGCAGTCCCAAAAAAACAATCCTGCAATTGTGACGTCATCAGGGACAACAGCAGATTTCAAGGACATAAATGGCCCTACAGGCAGCAAGCTGGGGATGCACATAAATGTCCCTTTAGTCCGGTAAGGGATAAGAACAGTTCTTGCAATATTTTTCTCCATCTCTGAAATTGTAACAAACTGGTATTGTTTTGTATTTCAGGCCGTAGCAGAACACTGCCCCCTACTGGAATCCATCAACATCAATTACTGCACAAAAGTCAACTCTCAGGGCCTCAAATTCATCCTTGATGCCTGCCACAACTTGTCAAAGCTTGAACTCGGTTTCATGGGGGTAAGTCGTGCTCAAACTATTTTTGCAGAAGTTTCTGTTCCTGTGATTATTCAAGTCTAATCTATTGATTCTATTATTTTTATTTTCAGGCCGACGCAGTAAGTGCTCAAAGTTTAAGATATTTAATCGAAAGCCGGAAAGAGAAATTGAAGTTGCTAAATCTATCAGGGAACACACTGACTGGTTTTAATGCCATTCTCAGCAATCATATTTCTGTGAGTATCTATCTTAATAAAGTTCATGTTCTTGAGCCACATATCTTTCACCTTTAGGATTGAGGAATCTGGGTGGCCTACGACTGCCAAATTCGCACAGGGTACTTACATTGTCCCAAAGAGGCACCAGAGGCACTTTTGGTAGTTCAACGGACCCTAAATTTGTTATTTCCATCTTTTCATGTGCTGCAGCAGTTTTGAAAATCCAGCCTTGAGTGCATGAAGACTCCAATCGTACTTACTTGGTGTACTCTATAGTGTATATATAAGAGAAGATGAAACTGAATTCCAGCTTGCCAGCGTCATCCTGTGACCCAACTTCCTGTTTATTTTTTCTGGCTCTGTGATTGGCCAATGGCCCTGCATAGCGATGACGTCATGCCACGACCAACAAAGGAGTGACGTCACGGCAACTACAGTCAACTCGGCGCACATTGTTTTTAGCGCCAAAACCTAGATCATAGTGTGTGCACTGGCGCGCTGATTGAGGGGGGGGGGGAGGCACTCGCAGGAAATTCAATGTTGCTGATTNTAACATAGATACAAAGATTAACAAATAGAATATACTATTATAGCATCCCAGATAAATAAGAGAATGGATAGGTCATTAGATAAAACAAAGAAAGAGACGCAGACTGGGAGGCCTTCACAGAACAAAAGTGCCAAATTAAATTAGTTTTTAATGGATTTTCTTGTTTTAAATGACCTTAATGACAACAAAAACAAACCATATAGCTACTAATCTATTACAGGGACACAAGGAATTCTCTAAGCTTTCTAAAATGGGGTCTGCCATGTTTGAATAGTTGTCGATCTGTGATTATCAACCTGAGGGATTTAATTTTATTTTGCCAGACTCTTCTGATCCATGCGGGCGCAAAATTAATTTTGAAATTAATATTAATTTCAATTTCCCGATTTTAGAAGCGGCGATTCCGTCATCCATAAAATTATTTTGGTGTGGCCTAATGAAAATTTCATAAAGTTAGATTTCATAGCTGAACACAAGGTGGCAGCACTCTCTGACACGGCAATGAGGCAAAGGATGATTGAAACAGCCGTCCAACATAGGCCCAGTTGACCTGGCAAGAGCTGGATTCGAACCTTTGACCCAGCAGTTGGCAGCCCAGCACGCTACCACTAGACCAACCATACCCCCCCCCCCCACAAAGCAAGTAGCACGGAAATATTGAACTCACTCATTTTCACATTGAAGTCAGTTTCTTGAAAAACTGCCTTCATTTCTCCAATGCGCCGACTGACCTCGAACCAGCTATCCTGCCATTTGCGAGCTTGGGGATGTTCCTGCAAAGATATTTGGTTAAATAGACATGAAAAGACTTATTTGTGTGATATATTTCAATCACAAATTCATGCAGAATTTACGGACCGGACCCCCTCAAGGAATACACAGTGAAAACTCCTAATTCTGCTGATTGGAAGCATTTAATATACTATACTTAAAATCTATCCGTTTATGATCTATAACTGAAAGTTTAATTTGACATAGAATCGGCAGATTTAATAGCTTTAAGGAACACATCTTACCGTGAAGTACTTGGCGTAGTTGTACATCAATTGCCTGTCCTCATGTGGTTCAAAACGGTTTTCGTTCAATTTCAAATCTGAGAAACAAAACACAAATATAGAAAATTTAATATGAATTGATGGATGGATGATATTGGCTTTACATCCTGTATTTATGTATTTGTTTCCACTTCGAACATTGCAGGTTTTTCAAAAGATTAGTAAAATGTAAATATGCATATTGAGTAGCTCACTTTTGCTGGCATAAACCTCCCTCCAGTCGCCCCCCAGGTGCTGCCTCTCATTGTGGTGGATCACGTCCAACGTCAGCAACTGTTGATCCGTCAGTCCTGCCTCGTTGTGACTTGGTTCAGGCAGATTCCTGTCAGAAAATAAGTGACTTAGCAGTCTTTTAAAATTCTTCGCAGTGCACTATACTTGCGACACACAAACTATTAAACATAAACATAATTTTTTTCCATTCATCTTGAGTGTCTCAACCAATAAACCTCATAATCAGCAGCACAAAAATTGAAAAAGAAGAAATTGTTTGAATTACTTACCAATCTCCGTTCATAATCTGCAAAAAGTAAAAAAAAAAAAATTTTTTTTAAATGTGACAAAATGTAATTCTGCCATACACTATTATTAGAGACAAATTAAATCAACAAAATAACATTTTGAAGGGGCAAGGCCAATCATAATTGATCTTTAGGTTCTCGGATCTTTGAGGCACTTTTTCTGGGGTTGGTCGGTAGGATCGAACAAAGAAGAAGCTGTAATCTCAATATTTTATTATGTCAATTGAATAATTAGATTTATAGAAGCTCAATTAATTTTTTTTCCACACAAAATCTGTTGGGTCGGTCGAACCAAGAAGCTAAAAATTAAATATGTATGACCTAATGACTGAGCAAATGTCGCGAGGTACAAAATTCACTGAGTTACTAATAATAGTAACTTACTATACCTTATTCATGTCTGCCTCTGACAGGCTGAGGTCCAACTGGGCCACTCTGGCAGCTGCAATGGCGGGATCCAAACTTCGGCGTCTTCTGTGAACATACAAAATCAATCCTAGAATTAATCAACATCACCAACAGAATCCAACTCCGGTGACTCGTATCTTCTCCAGGCACATTTTCTAGGATCAGTCGATAAGACGACAAAAAAAGGTAAAATCTCAATTTTTTATGTCAATTCAGTTTAAGTTGTGGGTAATTTTTTTTCACAAGCAGAAAATCTGTTTGGTCGGTCGAAGCGGGAAGAAATTTTTTTTAAAATTCTGAACCTTAATCTATATAAAGGGACTTAAAACGGGACAAAAAAAGAAATCTTGACCTGAGCGAAAAAACTTACTTGGTCGGAGAAGCTCGTGGTGAAGGGGGAATGAAATCTTCCACGCTAGTGTCGCTTGTGTCTCCGTCTTCATTGCTTTGTCTCGGTGGACGAGACAGTGTTGCCGATGTTGACGCTACAGGAGAACCTAGAGCACTGGTAGGACTTGGCGATCTGGAATGACTGGATCTAGCGGGACTTGATCTAGCTGGACTTGATCTAGCTGGACTGGATCTAGTGGGAGATCTAGCTGGACTTGGTCTAGCTGGACTTGATCTAGCAGGACTTGATCTAGCTGGACTTGACCTAGCTGGACTGGATCTAGCAGGACTGGATCTTGCCGAAGATCTAGCAGGACTAGATCTAGCTGGACTGGATCTAGCTGGACTGGATCTAGCTGGACTGGATCGAGCTGGACTTGATAGAGCTGAATCTGATGATGCAGTAGGACTTAGTGATCTATCGCAACTTGCTTTAGATTGAGTTGACGTAACTTGACTCGGTGACCTAGCTATACTCGAGGATTCAGGTTGGCTTAGAGTGACTTTAGATCCGAGATCAAGAACCGGTGCTGGTACTGGTGAACCAATAGTCTTTCGTTTAACCTTTTGGGATCCTGCACTTTGATACACAGAATTCTCAGATTCTGTAGAATCTCTTCTGAATTGAGACGTAGCAGTGTGAAACAATGACTCACTGTTCGAACCTATAGAGTCTCTTTGGCTTTTTGAAGCACTTTCATAGACCGAGCTATTAGAACCGGTTGAACGTCTTTTATCGTTGGCGTTTTTCGATTCAGTACTTCGAAACACCGAACTCTCTGCTTCTGATGAAGTGTCAGAACTTTCTAACTCCGACAGTGATGAGCGTTTTCTGGACGAGCCAACTTTAGACTCGGCACTGTCAAACATAGAATCTTCTGACTGTTGTACTTTTTGGGAAGAAGCAGAAGGAGTCTCATATTGAGATGAGCGTTTTCTCGATGAGCCTACTTCAGACTCAGCACTGTCAAACACAGAATCTTCTGACTGTTGTACTTTTTGGGAAGAAGCTGGAGGAGTCTTATATTGTGATAGGTGTTTACTGGATGAGCCCACTTTAGACTCAGCACTGTCAAACGCAGAATCTCCTGACCCTAGTACTGAACGCGCAGACGCTGGAGGAGTCTTATATGGAGATTCAGAAACGTCATCGTCAGGTCGCACATCAGCAGCGTCCGGACTATCATCAAATAATACTCTGGATGCATCCTCAGCTGGCACGCTAGATTTCCGCAAGTTGCGCTTGACTTTTTTGGGCGTCATGACTCTCGTCAGCTCTCCGTCTTCACCTTCCTTCAGAGGACTCTTAGACTTAGTTGTCGGAATCTGAGATGGAATAACTTGCGAATGATCTTCACAACCTGTCACAAAATCATCATCACTGTCGTCAATACGACGCATTTCGACGCCTTGCGTTAGTCCTCCTAACCGTCCAGGCTGTGAGGCATCAATTTCGGAAATCAACTCAAACGATTTCCGTCTTTGCTTCTTTACGGGAGTCTTTTTCTTACTCTTTTTGGGTAACTTGAAGTCAATGAACTCACTACCAGAGGGATCATCGCCAACTATTGGCTCAATGTCTGGATTAACATTAACATTTTGAGAGACATTTTTTGTTTGTTTTTCTTCTTACTGCTAGGCTGGCTCTTTTCTGTATTTGTACCTTCTGCTAGACCTGCTAGAGGCTGCGAACCTGCTAGAGCCTGTGAACCTGCTAGAGCCTGCGAACCAGCTGGCAATGTGGTGATGGTGCCGATTATCTTAGGGGCAATGGTTCCATCTCCAATTGTTTTGCCGATGGGGAATCCCCAGTTTCAGACAGAGCCTCGTCCTTAATTTCGATATCTAACATATCCGTTAAAGGAGGAGGATCGTCTGTTTCTTTCCGTTTATCTTTCTTCTTTTTCTTTTTCTTCTTTTTAATTAGGGGCGTCGTAGCCGCAACTGAAACGTCTGCATCGTAACAAGACTCAGATCTGTTCGTGGAATGACAACTTGCATTAACTTCAGCATGACTTTCGTGACCACCAATATCAGGCTCCACTTCAAGCAACTTATTTTCATCGACATTGTCCGATTTGCGCTTCTCTTGGGATAATTCGTCAGATTCCGGCCCAAAAAAGAAGTTTCTCATTAATACACCAGGTTCTTGACTGTCATTTGCACAGCCAGGATTCGTTCCAGCCTCAGAATCAATAAACAGAGATTTATCTTTGTCTCCAGCTTTCTCTTTATGCTTTTTCTTCTTTTTTTTCCTCGGAATCGGCTCAGAAGCTTCCTCAACATCGAGAGACGCAGCCTCACCACTTTGATCTAACTGTTCGACAAGAGCTTCTTCACTAACATTCTTCTCCTTTTTCCTCTTTTTCTTCTTCTTTTTTGGAGCGCCCTCTGCATCTTCATCCGCACACCGATCATGGTTGCTAAGTGATGGTACCTCACCATTTGGATGACTCAAATTTTCTTCATTCACATTCTCCTGTTTCTTCTTCTTTTTCTTCTTCTTTTCCATGTTACCAGATGACGTCTCGGGGACCAGGGCCTCTTCACAGGGTTCCAGCTGAAATTGGAAAACTAGATTCAAGGACTTCCCAGGACATTCAAGGATGAAAATATCAAATTCATTAACTTTTTAGGAGCATTTCAGGAACAATTTTCAGAAATGTTCATGTGTGAACACATAATATCATCAATATAGGCCACCTCTGCCCCTTTTCATTATAGCCACAAAATAAGGATGGATGGATGATTGGGGCTTTACGTCCTGTATTTATGCACTTGGCAGGCTAACTAGGACAGAAGGAGGACACGGCAATGAGGCGAAGGATGATTGAAACAGCCGTCCAACATAGGCCCAGGTGACCCGGCAAGAGCAGGATTCAAACACGGGACCCAGCGATTGGCAGCCCAGCACGCTACCACTAGACCAACCCTTCCCCCCCCCCTGCCACAAAATAAGGCATTTCTTACTAGAAAAGCACATGGAATGTGCACCTCCAGAGCTGGATAGTTGGGTTGGCCCCGGCCCCCCTAGTCCAATGTTGTGTTAGGGCAACGGAAAGATCCTGGACATGATGCAGGACATCCCCGAATGAATATGTGTAATAGAGAGGTTAAAAGAGCAAGATAGCGTAGGGCAAGACAAAAAGCAACTGCATTAGCTAAATGCTCCTGCTAGAAGACAATTGCAGTTGCTGAGTACAACCTGGACGGCATTATACCTGAAAACGCCAGGGTCAGCCAATGGCAGCAAATCATGTATTTCTTGGGCTCAACCAATATTCTCTCACTCGTGTATTCCTTGTGGTTTTTCTGTATGATATAGAACTGTGCAGTGTGCATAATTGTATAAATATAAATATGAACCATTTGTGGTGAGAAGCATCGTAAGGATTTCAGGGACGTAGCCTGCAGGGGGGGGGGGGGTGGTAGGGGGCGAAAAATTTAACACAAATATAAATATGATGATGATGATGAATCATTTGCACTGAAACCTGCCAGTCTAATTATCCCCCCTGTGCTAGTCTAATGATTGACTCAAAGGCAAACATAAAACCAAGACCAGTCAGCTGAGTTTGTCAGCTGTCAAAAGTCAGGTCAGTTTGTTTGTCAGCTGTCAGAAGTCACAAAACTGAGCAATGAAGTGACCACCTCACTGGCTGTACTTACATAAATTCAGCTTCGCAGATATATTCCATGGTCTATGGGGAGGTGACATAAGGTGAATTGGACCTTATGGCCAGAATATTGTGAGATAATTTATCTCACAATAGTGAATACAACACAACACTGCACACCTGCATGCAGAAGGTTGCCCATGCTAATCCAGGGTGCCAAGCACATGGTGGCTATATTTAGCACACCAGCAGGATCCAACCAATCACATTGTAGCATTGCGATATGACGTCATGGGACTCCCCAATAGAGCGCTCAGATTGGCCAATAGAGACAGGAAGAGGCAGTCCTAGTGAACTGAGCAAGAAGGACAAGATGGTATGGCAGCCTGCACTGCTGGAAGTTGTCAAGATTTCTGCCACAGTGTGGCTTTTTAATGTCTTTATCAAGCAATGTTGGATTATATTTTATAAAATAAAGATGAAATGCAAAGATTCAGAGGATATTTGGGGTTTGTAATGGTGTTGTTTGGCTGAAATGCAGATCGTTAGGGCCAGTGAAATTTTGATTGTTTTTGTTCAACATGGCGAAGTGGGGATGTCAAAATGCATTGAAAATGCCCGATTTCTCCGACTATTCTCGGCACAAAAGTGTTTTGATTGATACTTATGTTGAATTGGGAGAGATGAAAGTTTGTAGGGCTTGACAAGTCGTGTTAATACTGAGTTATGTAGAGTAATACCCCCCCAGGCGACCCCCCGAGGCAACCCCCCCCGAGGCGACCCCCGAGGCGACCCCCCCGAGGTGACCCCCGAGATGACCCCCCCAGACGACCCCCCGAGGCGACCCGGGCCGACCCCCCAGTTTCTACCGATCTCAATAAAGCTACATTTATGACAATAATGATATAATCATAATTCATTAACTGTATTTGGTTTAGTGATGGGAATCGGTCAGATTTTCATCATCGATCATTGACCCTTCTGATTCGATAATTGATCCTAAATCGATTATTTTTCTACTGAGAAATAACCTCAATCTTGACAATTATTGCACTATAACACAAGCCATACAGATATAATTCTTGCTGTGTTAAATAGATCTCTTCAAGAGCTTTAAAATATAAAATCGATGTTGACAGTGGCGATTATCATCGGCGATATTTTCGTCGATCACTACAACACTAATTTGGTTACACACAAATATCCTTTATATGATTTTATTGTTGTAATCACAACTCAGGACAACCATGGCAAGCCCAACACCATCCTAGCACAGCATACAAATCCACTAGCGCTGGTACGCATTTTTCACGTTAAATGGCTACGGAGAGTGTCCCCCTAGCGGGAAGCCCAAACACTACTTGTTCACAGCAGCAAAGACGGCGGGAACCAGCCAGACGACATCAACCAATCACATCGCTTCAATCCAATGGCAACCAGCTACTCTATCAAGAGCTTATGTAGGCCCTGACTCTATGCATCAATGGACTGGTCCCCCCTAAGCTACAGACAGCTGGGCCAGATAGCAGTCAAATGCATCAGATTTAGTGATTTCTGCCTATTCTCGACACTGTATGCATCTATCTACGGTTGCTACAGACAGATCTAGCCCTAATCTATCTGCCACATCAGTCTGGCCCTTTAGGATGCCGTGTGTGCAGAGGTGGATGAGAAAATAGAGTTGTTTTGAGTAAATCACTATATGTCATGTTTAACGAACACAGGAAATGAAGGCTGACAGAACTGGTAGCGTAGCTGTACAATCCTCCATAGCAGCAAGCTGCTCTGGAGGAATAATATATTTCTGTATACATGAAGACCACTTCCAAAATCATCAAATTAACATTATAGCACAATCGACATCCATACAACAATGGATTTTCAAGTTTTCCAGGCCCACTATTTTTTAAGGACTTTTAATGATTCTCAAGGACTGTGGGAACTCTGCTTCACTTACATTCTTATTTTCATCCCCTTTCTTCCTTTTCTTCTTCTTTTCTACATTCGCACCTCGAGGTTGTTCTTCTACCATTCCTGTTTCTTCCTTCTCTTCCTCGTCCTCCGCTTCTTCACTGATATTTTTCTTCTTTTTCTCCATTTTTTTCTTCTTCTCTGTCTGAGCTTCTTCATTTAAATTCTTCTCCTCCACCCTCTTCTTCTTTTTCTTCTTGTTTTCTTCAATTCCATTTTCAGGTTGTCTTTGTCCTCCACCTTCTTTCGTATTCTTCTTCTTCATTGGCTCTTCTTCCCCGCCAGATCCGGACAATTTCCGCTTTTTCTTGGTCTTTTTCTTTAAGTCACCACCATTAACGTTTCTGCTAGCGAAATCAGTGAACGTTAACGGAGGAAATTTCTTCTTTGCCTTCCCCGACCCGGGAGATTTCTTAGAGGGCGATTCATTCCGAATCTCATCATTTCCTTTTCCATCATCTTGTCGCTTTTTCTTCACTTTCTCGGCACTGGACTTCTTAATTTCTTTAGCGAAACTTTCAAGGCTACTTGCATTGTGGGCCATACGACGTCCCTTGTCACCTTTTCTCTCTTTCTTTTTCTTTTTAGTTAACCCCCAATCGGTGCCGTGACCGTTAAGGATTCCACTGTCATCGGGATTCAGCTCCATTTTGATGACTCACATACTTTTATACCAAATTTCTGAAAAAGAGAATGACAAAACAGTTACACAAAGGCAAATTACAAAACAGCACATGCTATTGTCACAGGCAGATGAAGTAACACACTTCAATTTTCAGGTATTTCTAGATGCATCAAGTGGGCTAATGATGACAGAAACAGGACACAGCAATGAGGCTAAGGATGATTGAAACTGCCATCCAACATAAACTCAGGCGACCTGGCAAGAGCTGGCTTCGAACCCTGAACCCTGGCAAAGAGGGATTAGCAGCCCAGATTGCTACCACTAGACCAATTTTGTCCCAAGGAAAATTTCAATTCCCCCCCCCCCCCCGAATTACTGAATGGTCACCCCCTCATATGAACAAACAATCATCTACCATATTTCCTCGTGCAGGAGCCTGGACGTTTATTATCGTTTTAAAGGCATTGTTACCCCGACGTTAATACGAGACAGACGTCTATTTGAGGCCACCGTTTATGGTTTTAAATAAGGTAGCAATCAACAGAAATGCAAGGGTAACCACTAACCAAAGCTACGCAAACAGCATGAGAATACTTAAGCAGCATGCTAGGCAGTCCATTCGGGTGTATAAAGATGATGACCCGGCGTGTATTTGAGACCTGCATTTATTCTTTTAGCGTGGGCCTTTGACGGTGACCGGGTCTCTAAGCAGACAGGCTTCTATTTGAAGAAATACGGTATTTGGCAGTGAGCATTGCATATTGTCTGCGAAATGTTGTCTGCTCACTTCACGAGGCAGTGCAGAACACTCAGAACAAGATTGTTGCTGCCAGGCAGTTTCTGAATCTGCATCAGTGCATGGACCACACAACACCCGCCCTTTTCAAAACATTGTCACCATTGGCATTGTGAAATGTCAATGAAAAGCACATGGCAGCAAAATACTAATATAGATTTTGATTGTCAGCTGCTTTAAGCACCAATTATTTCCACTAAAACTTACATTATTACTTTAATTACCATATTCTGCTCTGTGCAAATGAAATTAAGCAACAGAACCGGTTTAAAAGCTTGCAATTACCATGAGTATTTGCTTCACATGCTTCTTGGACTTCTCTTCACAAACTGATTTTCACAAAACGCTACGTGGCGCTGAATTGAAATAATGTTGGAAGCGCCATCTGCCGAAAAAAAATTACAAATTGCTTAAGCCATTAGAAAAGGAATTCTTAAAATATTTCTGTTTTTCTGGTATATTTTAAGCATGACCTAGTCAAATTCTATTTATAGAAATACACAAAATTGTGCATTTTACTTTTAATGCCTATAAAGTGTCAGAATATCAAATTTTTATGTTGACCTAGTTTTGTTGTTTTAAGGGACATTGACACAGATGTCGTCTTGACAGCCAAAAATGATTGTGCCTCTGATTGAATTACTAAATGTTGTGTAATTACTTAATTTATTGATTGATCAGGATGGTACCACTTGTGAAAGAAGCAGAAGTTATTGAAGTGGTTGAAAGATAACTTGTTTTACAGGTAATGGGACCACAGTCTTCAGAATTATCTCTAAATACACTGCTATTTTTTGTGACAGCTCTTTCATCTTCTCAAATAAATTAACAAAGTGTGTATTGTGACTCAGTAATTGACTAATTGATGATTGATAATATGCTTTCACTTTCTAAATTGCAATTTATTTAGTTTCATTACACAACAATGGGTTGATTTACCAACAACACTGAGTAAAAGCACAACTCACATACACTGTGACAAACAGTGACATGATTAAAGTAGGTAATACTTGTGTCAACAAAAAATTGATGAACAGAAATGATATTTAAATGATGATGCCAGAGATTGGATGAATTTTGATAAACTCAGTACTTCACATTCAGTTCTGAAGTTCTTGAAGTTTTATTTCTTTTTTCTTTTTTACTCAAGTTCACAAGTTTTATCAGGAATTCAATATCAGAAATTTATACGATCTGTTTTGGCTTGGGGCCTGCATAAACATATACATGGAAATATATACAACACATTTAACAAGATTTGATAAAAAATATCATTAATATATAAATACAATTAATATAAGGTAGGCTAATACTGAAAAAAAATTTGATTTAAAATCGGATTACTCTAGCTTTCAAAACTTCAGTCTTGCATGTTATGGTTAAAAAATTTGATATCCTTTTTTCTTTACAGAATGCCAGGATCAGAGAGAGGCATCTTGGGCATAAAGAAAGACCCAAAGAATCCTTTAATTTTTACGTTCAGGAGAGGAGGGGAAGAGTGGCCGTCAAGTGATTCTGAAGACTCTGATTATGACCCTGGGACAGGCAGTGATGACAATGGAGACTCAGCTGAAAAGGGGTATGATTCAGTTTAGCTGGCCGTCAAAATGACCATATTTGGAACAATTCACTTCTGGGCCAAAAAATGGACCTTGGAAGAATTTCATATTGTTTCTGTTAACAACAACAAAGCTTTATGTCCTGTCAGTCAATAAATAGCACCATTATCTTAGTACGAAATCGCTCTGTCTTTTGACTTTTGATGTTAATTTAATGCACAGGAGCCTTTGACAGCAGTGAAATGTGAATTGGAAAATATACACATTTAGGCACACAAAGTTGTGAAGAAGTCCATGCAAAAGACTTGTTCTTCTCAAAAATCAAAAAGTCTATAGGAAAAGCTTCAGAAAGGAAGCCCTTTGTGTAGCAGTGCTATTCATCAATATCTAAGTTAAAATGGTATATTTATATCAAATTTTATCTTTAAATGGAAGGGAATCTTGATTTGATTACAGAAAAACAAAACGTACTAAAAAGCAAATTCGGAAAAAGAGAGGAAAAAAAGCCAAGTCAGATCTGAAGGAGGACAAGGGGCAAAGTGACGAGGGTTTTGCGAGCGAAGGAAGTCAGGACCATAGCGATGACCTTTGGGGTCAAAGAATACCCCCTGAGGTCCTGCTTAAGATCTTTAAGTCTTGTGTAGACACACAAGGAGCTTTGCCTTTTTTGTGCAGGTAAGATTTAATAATAAAAAAAAAATTTCTTTCACTCCTTACCAACCAAATTTGTAATGTGCCAAGAACTAACTTAAAAAACATTTTGCGGGATTGCTTGATTTAAATCATGATTAATTTGATTTTAGTCAGTTGATTTAAATGATTTAAATCATTCAATTTTTTAAAAAAAATTGCAACCCTGGAAACTTGGCAAGTAAATTCATTTTGTACCAAAGAAAATGAGAAGCTGTTGTTACATCAAACATTTGTATGAAGCCCTAAAGTTTAAATTGATCAAAATTTGTGTATGTGTGATATTAATAAAAATTTTAGAAGGGATTAAATCGTACAGTGATTATATGGGTCATTATGCGAGGAACACTAGTATAAGCTTGTTAAAAATGTTATTTTTTTAGGGCAAGTCAAGTGTGCAAACTATGGAATGCCACAAGTCAAGACGCCTGTCTGTGGGAGTACTTGGATCTGTCTTACGGATGGATCAAAAGCACGGACAGAACTTTGATCTGGTTGTGCACTTACCGCGGCTCTAAAGTGAAAGAACTAGATCTGCAAACTTGGAAGAACCTGACACCATGTGCCTTGCAGGTTTGTTGTTTAATAATAAAAGAAGTTATATGTTACTGGAGCCTCTGGAGGCTATTTTGCATCAAAACTTTTCATAAGGAATGAAATTTTCTTTAATGTTTGTGTTACTGCAGATTTTTTTCTCTAGATCTGTAGAGCTTTAGAAAATGTTTTAATTACATTTACAACATTGTTTTGGAGCGTCTTTCAAATCAGAAATTGTTAGCGTGGTCTTGTGTTTTCTGCTGATGAATCATGAGTCATGACTCGATCCTTAGTCGGCAGTGGCATAGATGTTGAATCTCAATCAATAATTCATGCTAGAATATATAAAGATACATAATTTTGGGGAAGTACCTAGAAAATACTCAGATAAGTTGTCATGCAATTTATCAGTTAAGACTGGAATCCTCGGTTAAGAACATTTTTTTAGTTTTTTTCCCCATCTTTCGAAATTGTAACAAATCGGTATTATTTTTTTTCAGGCCGTAGCAGAACACTGCCCCCTACTGGAATCCATCAACATCAATTACTGCACAAAAGTCAACTCTCAGGGCCTCAAATTCATCCTTGATGCCTGCCATAACTTGTCAAAGCTTGAACTCGGTTTCATGGGGGTAAGTCGTGTTCAAACTATTTTTGCGGAAGTTTCTGTTCCTATTATTATTCAAGTCTAATCTATTATTTTTATTTTCAGGCCGACGCAGTAAGTGCTCAAAGTTTAAGATATTTAATCGAAAGCCGGAAAGAGAAATTGAAGTTGCTAAATCTATCAGGGAACACACTGACTGGTTTTAATGCCATTCTCAGCAATCATATTTCTGTGAGTATCTTTTGATATTTGTTGTCATTTTCCATTATAACGAGCTAAAATTTTATGATAGTACCCATGTCTAAAGAGCTTTAAAAAGGCTTCACTTATCAATGGTGATGCATTCTGCACGTGATATGGAGTATGAAGTATTTTTTTGATCAGCTAAAATGACATTAATTTTGTTGATTTATTTTACAGAAATTTTGGAATTTCGTCAAAAATTTTAACTATTTTTATGTTGTGCTTTTTCAGGTATACTGCCCCAATCTTGAACATCTAGATTTGAGTTTCTGCATATTTTCTGTGGATTTTGTATCTCTGCCCATTGAAAAACTTCAGAGTGGTTGTCCAAAATTAAAAATTTTGCGACTTACAAACTCTAAATTCCGTGCTGCGGCCGTCAGCATTAAAACTCAGGCAGAAGCTAAAGGATTCCCCGAACTAGAGGAATTGAGCGTGGCTATCAGCCCGGAGGGACCAAACAACGGCATAGGAATGGACGATAACTTCCTCCACAGGTAGTTCATTTCAAGTTTAGATGTTATTAAACAATGTTGGGCAAGTTAACAAAAAATGTTAACTTAGCTAATATATTGATTAACTTTTCAACTAAGTTAAAGTTCATAAGTTAAATAACTGAAGTTTACTGAAGTTATCGATAAAAGTTAAGTTAATTCCTTTTAATGTTAATAAAAACATCACACAATCTCTGTGCAAATTTTGACAAGTACCAGAAGGAGGCTGAATCAGAATCGCTCTCAAAATGAGGCACAAGTCAAAAATTTCCAGACTGAGGCAACCAGACGGAGTATGTCTGGCTTTCACTATTTAGGCCAGACATAATTGATCTTTAGCTTCTCGGATCTTCTCAAGGCACTTTTTCTAGGGTCGGTCGGTAGGACAAAGAAAGGAGATAGCTATAATCTCAAATTTTTATAATGTCAATTTAACAAAAATTGTTGGTTAGCTTAACATTTTTTCTCTGTTGGCAGAAAATCGGTTGGGTTGGTCAATTCAATCCGAGAAGCAAAAATTAAATTTGGGCCCAACGTCCTCTTGAACCTCATTTTCATCATTTTAATTTCAGGATCTTGAAGTCGTCTGTAGACCTTAAGCGTCTGGACATCAGGGGATCAACCCACATGGGCATGGACAGTCTGCAGACGCTTCCCGTCACCGATCTCACCCACTTGTACCTTTCCCAGAGTTCCATAGCTCGCTACGAAGGCATCGAGGTCATTATGCGAAAGGTATTGTCTGATTTTACATATTTTATTCTTCGACTATGTCTTTTGATGTACGTTCCTTGGTTGTGTTCATTTTGGTTCATCATGTAAAATAAGTGAAGTAAAGCAAAGTTGAATAAAGATCTATCAATACAAATTTCTAAGTTAACCTTTAATCTAGCCATTCTCCTGTGAACTTCTGATTTTGTCTCCTTCCAACAGAGGGTTGTTCTAGTGGTAGCATGCTAGGCTGCCAATCACTGGGTCCAGGGTTCGAATCCAGCTCTTGCCTGTCAATGCCTGATCACCTGGGCCTATGTTGGACGGCTGTTTAAGTTATCTTTCACCTCATTGCCATGTCCTCCTCCTGTCCTAATTAGCCTACCAAGTGCACAAATGCAGGATGTAAAGCCCGATCATCCATCCATTCATGGACGTTCTTTTTTCAGTGGCAGCACAGTCTGGAAGAGTTGGACTTGTCCTGGAACATGTACCCTGGGATGTCCCTGGATCTGGCCATGAACAAGCTATCAGACGACCCGTCCAAGTCCCGGCTTAAAACCCTCGACCTCAGTGGAACTTGCATTTCTTGCGCTAGTCTTAAGTAAGTTATTTGCTATGACGAATCTACAGTTCAAAATTTTGTTGTGTAAACTATAAGTCTGGAATAAAGTGTGATTTTTTGTAATCTGGCAAAGCGAGACTAAAATGTTGTCAAGAAAGTAAACAGTTTCAGAATGTAACACTTTTGTCATTAGGCCATTTTTTTTGGGGGACCAGTTTTTGTTGGGCTGATTCTACAATTTCATAGTTATATCTATTAGAAGTAGCTGTTGCACCATCTCCTTTATCCATGCTAGCTGTGACAGCTTAGCTTGGAGGTGGACGGGGTTAAAAAACTAGCTACAGTCTTCTCATGTACGTTTCTGAAATCTCTTGTAAGTCTCCTAATCTCTCAATATTTTTATTACAGGTCTTTACTAGCAGGTTGCCCCAACCTGACATCTATAAATCTCAGCTCTTGTCGCGGCCTGCAGCGGGGAATGAAACGGGAATATTCTGCGTCGAGTCTCAATAAATTGCGAGACGAAATAGATTCCTTGGTAGAACAAGAAGCCTCTGAACATGGACAATAGCTCTTACTATCATTTATGGATGTTGTGCAATGTATGTGTTATGTGTAAATTGCATTTATAATTTTTTTTTTTATTAAACTTTGGTATATTAATCTTCTAAATCGTTCACAATTCTGGTTTTATTTAATCATTTTTGACTGTTTTGAGTCCTTTTGATGCATGACTATGTGTATAAATAATTTAAAATCAATTTGTATAAATGTTGTCATATATGATATTGAATAAGACAGTTGTAAATATATATGAAAATTATTTATTTGTTATAGTGTTACTAGTATTTATTCAAGTTAATTTTGTTTGGCACAGTTATTTTTTACCTCAATTTTGGCATTTACAGGGGTAACACATATATATGCGTAATTATCTTTACAGAACTTATAATTGATATTTGTTTGTTGTATCACAGCTTATTGACGAAATGTAAGACTACATAGAATACAACTAGTTATTTGAGTATATTTTGTATATTGTATATTCGAGCCTATGGAGGTATGAATGTCATTGTCCCATTTCCTGTTAATCATGTTTAAACTGCTCTCTTGCATGTATGATAAATATTAAGAAACATTTTATTAACCTTAATATGTTGCTGCTTAATTTATCTTGTTAACTGTTTGCGTATAATTTGGTGATGCAATGTTAATCATATCGGATAAGTTTGTGTCGTAACTTCGTATTTATTCCAATTTAATTAAGAGTCAAGAGAACGAGCTATAGGAAGATGTGTCATGGTGTGTAATCGACATTTTTTGAAATGTTCTTTATGTAATAAATTGGTACATTTACTCTTCCGCTTTTTTCTCTCTTTTGTATAAGGCCTAAAGGAGAACCTATTTGCGGAAAATGCAGAAATTTGTGTACAGATCGATTTCAGCTCTTTTTTGTAAAAACATTCCATCCAAAAAGTCACATCACTACATGCAAAAAGCTGGGTGGCTGAGTGGTTACAGTCCCGCTCGGATGAGACATTAAATTGGAGACCGATTGTATCATTGTCTGTGCTGACCAATTTAAAAGATCCCTCCCATCAAACAAACCTCTCAGCCCCAAGAACTGGGTTAAGAAGGCTGTGCTAGTTTGCTTACCATGGCTATCTAGCAAACATTGTAGTCACATTGGGGCTAATCTGGGTCTATTGATAAAGTAGTCCACCCTTTCTGGGCATCCGGAGAGCGCCTGATGTATTGTAGTCCATATATGTTTCACAATTGTCATACGAGGTTTCGCAGTATCACCATCAAAACTTTGGTGAATACCGGGTATGCTGGAATACCATAGGATTAAAATTTAGGATTTGTTTCAAATCTGTGGGACAGTTCCCCACTTAGAGATCTTACTTAGAGATTTTCTTGTGAATATCAACCAAGCAATGGGTCACTTATTTGAGCCTCCTGAAGAAGCATGACACAGTCTTATTCCAGAAGACATTTCGCTAATCATGAGTATAGGACTATGGCTGAAATAGATTCACTGCATCTTTGAATGCATTTCGACAAGCCATAATCTCAAGCCATGAATGAGACCATGCCAATTTACCAAATAAATTTTATGGACAACGGATAAGCCCTCTCCAGTCCGGCCACCTTGAGAACTACATCCCAGAAATTTTCTGTGACTTTAAACCTTTTTTTTTCATGACCAGTATTCATGGTCGGGATTGACTCTCCAAATCAATTTGTGAGAACTACTCTTCCATTCGATACTTCAGAGATCATCATTATACTGAGGTTGACCATAGCGATTGCACGGAATTACAGGACAATCTAAATTCAACACTTAACTTTCATAACACAGCAATCTTTTAGCCAAAACTGAGGTCAAAATCAGAATTCGAAGAACTTCCAAAAACTTATTTCTGTGACTTTCAATGTCCACATTTCTTCCATGAGAGTTTGTCAGGCACGTTAGCTCTAACAGGTCATAGTAGATCAAACTTAAAGTTAGTCAAAAAGACCAGCGTTTTCACATTGCTGTTGAGATTTGATAGAGATTAAAAACATTCACAAACGATATTCAAACAGAACGAGAACAACAGATTTATATGATATTTTTAGTTTTATTTGACCATTCAATATGCTACATAAAACTGAACAAAAAGCTTTCAAAAAGCACAGACAATATTGTAATAAGCTTGATTGTGACTGTGCGACTGCCAATGACAATCAAACAGTTACAAAATCCTATCTCCCATACCATAATACATGCAACTGCCTCACAAAGTAAATCGGAAATAAAAATATGAAATTAATGACATTTATTGATGTGCTTTTATGAAATGAGGGATATAAATAGTCCCACACCTCCGAACGACCACATACTCGACAAAGTTCGGCATGGGGAAATCCTTATTAAAAAAAGTCTGTACACAAGGGGAGGGGGTATAACTTCACAGGAAGAGGGAATGACTCAATTCGTGTAGGGTTCAAACTGCCGTAGGGTTACAAACCCAGCAATCCTCCAGCCCTGCAGCGGAGGCATTTTCAAAATGCCAACTAGTTTAGTTCTGTACAGATAGTGCGCATTGAGTCCGTGATACTTGGTGGGATGGATGACGATCGATCATCACATGACAGAATTTTAGTGAGGCAGGGTTTGCTGCAAACGTTATCTTAAAATAATACAATAGTAAATACATAACGATATATAAACCAAACTTGGAGGACAATAACCAGCCTGGACTACTTATTGGCCTAACAATACAGAGAAGTGCTATGAAAAACCATACAAAAAATTCACACCGTGGCCCGAGGCAGTTCCGGGAGATGACGGCAGAGATACGAGCAGCCGAGCTTGCGGGGGGCAGCCGCAGAGCAAGACGCAGGTTCTCACGTCTCCCGAACGAACCAGAGGCATCCCACTACCTGTCGCAAGAACTGATTAAGTTCAACTCACGCCATACTCGAGTCACCCAGGGGCACGGTGCTCGAGTTGGCCACGCTCCATAACCTATATAATTATATATGTATATATATGTTAATGTTACTTGTGATATATAAAGTGAACAAGTGGCCGACTGACGACTGAAGCGGGGGCAGTGCTCCGTGTGTCGCCGAATCGAACCACGTCGTTCTCTCACTCTTGACCAATGCACCCGGTGCGAGAGGTCCATTCTTGGCTCCTTGACAGCCTGTCAAACGTCCTTAGTAGCAGCTTCAGACTTATTTCTTTAAGGGGGCAGTCTTTGCGTTTATTTGCTTCAGCTGTCGTCATTTTGTACATTTTTCCATTCAATGTACATCAACTTTCAAGTTGATAGATTTTAGGTTCAGAGCAGATTCTTCAACGATGGCCTTCTGTGTTACGATCAGATAGTTTTTGCTTCTTCAAAAATATCTCCAATGCCTTCCAGTAAACTGAGGCAGTAACTTAAGGCATACGACAGCTATTGCAGCTAATAACTGTCGTTGCGTCAACGTTTGTCAACTGACCATCTTCTGCTCGTTCATCCCTCAACCATTTTTCTGCTTCCTATGACCTGGGGCGAGGTCCAATTGAAGTTCAGCATTTTACCATATTTAATTGGGGAGTTCCGCAGTTCAATCAAATATTAGTCACCGTTTCCTCGTCTTGAGGATTGGCCCAAGTTGAATCCTGGGGTAGCGAGCATTATCCTTCCCACCAGTGTGCTTCTATCATTTAGGCTGTGTTGCAACACCTTCTGCGCTTCAAATACATCTTCAATCAATGAGTTTCATACCATGAGCATTAGCTCCCAAGTACTTAGAGCAGCGTACTTCCAACAACAACTCGTATCACCTGCATTCTTTTCGCTATGTCGCAACAACCAATCGTAGCTATCACGTTTAGCTTCTAACTCGACACATTTCATCAAATGCCAATGCGGTGACGGTTCTACTTTGAGCAATCAAATCTAGCCTTTTTCTTAACCCGTGGGTTTTTCTCGTGCACACTGAGTGGGAAATGCTCCGCTTGTTATCAAAGATGGTCAATCAGCCATCAGTGATGGGGGGCCTTGTTGAGTAGGAGATGAGTTCAACATCTCCACTCGCAAGTTGGCAGTCCAGAGACTGCGCTCGGCGGTCGTAACCACCGTTTTTTTCGGCGTACTGGCTCTCTTGAGAACACCAGTCACGACCGTGCTTCAGATATCCGTCCGTTTATCCGTGTGTATTGAATACATTTAGCCATCCGTCTGTTGATCAGTGTCCCTAATTTGCATCCTGCATAGGGCTGACCTGATACCTGTGCAACCTGTTTTTTCAGCCTCTCGAGCTTATAGTTTTCCTTTTTACTTTAGCTCGGCTTCGGTGCAGGGCACTATATATTCCATGGGTTTTTCTTTCCACCCATTATGTCACTCGTAAGTGAACCTAACCCATAAGGCAGCCCGCAGGAGGCTCAAACCTTTGGGTTAGTTTACGAAGCTCTCACAGGCGACCTAATCAATGTTTGAAAACTGTCCAGACCTGTTAAAAGACTTCACAAAGTAGACCTCCGAGGGTTCTTACTTTTACGTTACCGCTACTTCACAGTAGGGTATACATCATGTTCATCAAGAACAAGGAGATCGAGTACGCCACCAGGGGTCAGTACTACATATGATTGGACAACTTCTGTCCGTTGCGAATGTGGAGAATTTACACGGAGACTCTCCTCCGTGAGGCGGAGAAACTTAAGCAAAACTAAATCCACAAAAACTTCTCCCGTTTTCATCTTATCATCCTATCATTACAGTGAGATAACTTAAGCTAACTTAGCAACATCGAAGCCGCCGCAACGTCATCGGCAAGTCAAAGACGCAACGTCCAAGACATGTTTAAGATTACTTATCATATTAGTCTCCGCAGCATACAGAGAGAATGCTTGGCAGTGTTAAGAGATCTCTCTCGCGACAAAATAGCACTCGCAATGTTCAACACTGCTCCGTCGACGCAAAACTTGCAATTTCTTTAACTTAGTTACATACTGACCAAGCACAGCTTGCCATACACAAGATGATAAATCTCGTGGAAAAAACAAGAATCTATATCTAAAGGCGAAATAAAGCAAAGGGGGTTGTGACCTACTTACAAAGGACAGGGTAGGGATGATATCAGGGATAGGGGGGTCATAAAATGATGTCAATGCCTATACATGACATTGTAATCTGTACCAGGCTCCATATGATGTATAATTTACACATTTTTTGACAATATACTTTAGCTATGTCCATGCAAAATGTATCTACAGCACTAATGTACAGCAGTGGTACTGCCACGTACGAAAATGACGTTCATGGATAAGATATTAAATGTACAAATTGAATATTTACAATATGATGCCATCATTCTAAGATAGTTCATAGTGGATAAATGCCTCTAAAGTGGAAATGCTACTTATCTCGTTCCTGTACACTATTTACAAATAAATAAATTCAAACTCTTCTCAGATAAATCTAGATCTGTACAATGTGCCTAGGGATCCCCTAAATCGAATACTCAGTATTGTGAGCCAATAATCGTATGTGATTAAATAGCGTAATGAATCGTAACAATGTATCATACTAGGTATGGCGAATATTTACAGTCGATGAATGCTTCTGTACATAACTCCGTTATTTCTAGTGCAAATATACACGTATAATGCACGTAACATGTCATACATAATTGTACATAGCTGATATATCTTATCGTGCAGCTTGATAACAATCGTCAAAGAACAAGTGCGTTGTACAACAGCAGTTCCAAAACTTAAAAGTGCAAATAACTAAAACTGATAAGTATTCATTTCAAATTATGTTACTACCTTGAAAAAGGTAAAGGCCGTCCTAATGACAGTCTATGTCTATATACAGCTAATTGGTGATCCAAACGGATCTTTGCCCCCAATTCTCCGGTTGACTGAGTTGCCCAAGTTTAATGGGGACTCTTAGAAATTTACAAAATGCTAAATATATTACTATACAGATCGAAGAATGTACATAACACAGCAATTACACAAGATATGTACATGACGCCGTTAGAGCAGCAACGTGCCTTAGCGATAGAACCCAACCAGAGGCTGTACAGCCACGGGATAAAAATGTACAAAACGCCAAATACACACAGAACATAGAATGTACATAACGTGGAATTTACACTACACTACTGCAAACGTGAATTTACACTACAGGTACTGTACATAATGCCATCATGACACACTAGAGTGACACACTAGAGTGACACACTAGAGTGAGACACACAAGGAGTGACATCCAGTGGCACGGCACGCAAAAACGAATGCAAAAAACACGAAGAAAATCAATATAAATCAAAAAGAATCAAAGAGCTCAATCATTGCAGAAATGCATGAATATACCAGAGTGGTGCGTTGTGTTGAAGTGTGAGGAGAATATCGTGGCGTTTGTATCCAGAGTTTTGATTAACGAGATCCCAGCAACATTAACAAAGTGAATCAACCGTACATTAGCCCGTTCTATCAACAACACCCTAAGCAGCACCCCCGTTAATTGACGACTATTTCTCCAATTATTGAGCTTACGAGAGACGTCCCGAGCAAACAAATATATACCATGACATTCTACCAATCTACCGTAACATTCTACCAATCTACGATACATTTATGATACAATCATGTATAGACATATAATAACGATGAAGAACCTGTACAACCATCATTCAAACTGAGTGCAAATATGACTGCAAACGTCCATTCAGAACGTTGATGATCTATTAACAAGGATTATATAATATCAATACCTGTGAAGATATTAGACATCTGAGCATCGATATGTAGTATAATATGTAGTATAATATACCATATACATCCCTGGATTACTAACGAATAACCTGATATCAGTCGTCTGTAAATAAGTTAACATATAACGCAGTTTCTATTCTAAGATATATCTAAGATAATATTTACAAAACCATGAGCGGTGATCACAGATCAACAATCAATTAGACCAGATAATATATATCATAGATACTCATAGATAATATTGTATCAAAGTGAGATTGAAACATAGTAATTACAAATGTTACAGAAGACGAATCAATCAAATCCATCAATCCGATTGATCAATCACATCGATCATTCAGATTGATGGACTTAAAAAGAAGCATCCTCGCAATATGATCTTAGCATTCAATGCTAAATCACTCCACCTAACATCACATGAATAGATTAAGGCCTTTGAAAGACCAGTCGTAACACTATGAAGAATTTACTTCCCAGATTATCAGACTAACTCGCTTGTCAGTGTCTTAACCACAAGTTATACTTCTCAGAGATCCTCCGAGAGTTCCATTGAGGAGCTACAGAGTCTTGTAATATCCGTTACATCACATGTTCACAGAACAGCGATAATCTTAAAGAGATTAGTAAAGTAATTGAAGTAGTGGATAGAGAAAACACTTTTTCAGTATAGTGATTCCTGGCAAAATTATTTAACAGTTCCAATTGAGTTCTTATCAACCTATCTTTGGATTACTCTTTTTCGGTAGTTGTAGGAGTTGGCGCCACGACGGGTGTCGTTTCGGTCGCTTCCTTCTTCACTTCGGGCTCCTTGGCGACAACGCTGGCGATAGGAGCGGCAGAGGCGACAGTGGTGGTAGTCTCCTGGGCAGGAGAAGGTGCGCTCACTGCACTGGTTGTGACGGGGGTAGCACTCTTGGTTGAGGTCGCAGGCTTCTTCTGAGGATTCAAGAAACTCTGGGCGTGAGCGAGCAACTCCTGGCGTTGCTTGGCTTGTTGTGCTTTCGTCAAACCAGAGCTGCCGCCTCCAGACGGACCATGAGAGCTTGGACCATGAGAGCTAGGACCGTGAGAGCTAGGGCCATGGGAGCTAAGACCATGAGAGCTTGGACCGTGAGAGCTAAGGCCATGAGAGCTTGGACCATGGGAGCTAGGACCATGAGAGCTAGGACCATGGGCTGAAGAACTGTGAGTAGCAGGACCATGAGACGAGAGTCCATGGTTGCTAGGTCCATGGCTGTTAAGAGCATTTGGACCATGAGAACTCAGACCGTGAGTAGGACCATGGGAGTTAGGACCGTGGCTCTGCAAACCATGGTTATTGATGCCGTGGTTATTGTGGCTGCTTCCGTAGCTATTAGTGTGGTCTCGCCCAGTTGACATGGACATATTAGGTCGTGGAGGAGGGCGCATGTGTTGGTTGGAGTCTTGGCGGCCAATCTGCTGGTTCTGCATCATCAGGTTAGGTCTCTGAATGGGAGCACTGAACCTGTTGGTGTTAGGGGGTGGACCGTTAGGAGCTCTCATGCCGACCATCAAGTGGTTGGGAATCAAGTTTCCTGAAAGCAAAAAATGCACAATCAGTATCAATTATCAAGTGAATATTCAAGTTGACAAAAGAGACAATTGTCAGTAAATGAACACATCCAGAGAGGACAGCAACAAGAACTCCGGTAGCAAGTTTCTGTAAGGATCTGAGCTTTCGTTGAGCCTATTTTAAACACTTCATGAAAGTAACGATGCTTTCCATATTTTACATTCAACTCACCAGAATTCTGGAAACTGTTGCTGCCCGGCTGCTGCATGGGCTGAGCAACGAAGGGCTGGTTGATCTTGTTCTGGAAAGCCTGTTGTTGCTGCTGTTGGTTGTTCTGCTGCTGTTGGTGGTTGTTGCTTTGCTGTTGTTGGTTGCCAAACTTGTTCTGGAAGCCTGAAGACTTCAGCGTGCCATAACCCTGGAGAAAAGAGGGTACAGATCAGTTGGATGATTGGGGCTTTACGAACTCAGTCACCTGTACATGTATTTATGTACTTAGCGGCTAATTAGAACAGGAGGATAACAAAATGCAATGAGGCGAAGGTACAAGTCAGAAGGTCATAATAAAAGCAGCACTACTTCTAAAGTTTCCATTTCACTATTGTAGGGGTGAGGGGTGATGGGGTTTCATGTCCTGTATTGATGCACTGATTGACTTAACAGGACAGGACAGAGAAGGACCACAGTAATGAAGCAATGTGCACTCTCGGCAGAGAGATACACGCATCTGCTAAAAGTATGTGTAGTGGTGCAGTGCAAAACAAATTTATGATAAGCTTAAAAGAATCTCGGTCCTCCAAATTCAACACAAATGCAGCAAAATGGGAATTTACAGAATTTTGACGTCTCAGGTTAAAGCGCCCTGTTCATTTAGAAATAGCAATAACCATCTACTGAGTATCTAGAAAGAAATCTGGTTATATTTACCTGTATCTGCTGTTGGTTAAACTGGTGCATCGAGGCAGAAGACCCAATGTTGTTGGACGAGTTAGAGAGATTCAGACTCTGGGTGTTGGTGCTTCCGAACTGGCCGATGACAGGGTGCGCCGTCTGGTGAGCAGTCTGGCTGTTGTACCTGTTACTAGCTGAAGAACTGCTGTTGATCGTGTTCATGCTGGTCTGGTAGGACGATGTAGGAGTCCCGCTCTGTGGCGGAGACTTCAACTGATGTCCTGGGGCAGCGAATTGATTGAACAGACTCGCAGTGCCAGCCTGGATGGAAGGAGGTTGCGAGATAGCAGTCGGAGCCGAGGGTTGGTTCTGTTGGCTAGCAGGCTTGAAGGGAGCAGCAGACTTATTCAGAGTCGTGTTACTGATGTTAACGGAAGGAGTGGTGGGCTGAGGCTGGGCCTGCAATAGGCTCAGTCCTTGGGGTTGCCCTCCAAACGCTTGCAATGAATAAGGAGCAGTCGGTGTGGTCACTTGTTGGATAGGGCCCTGCATGTTCTGTAAATAAAAAGATAACATTCGTGAGTTACGATGTCTCAGTTTTATATTCTTCACTAGATGTAACCAAATACAACCACTACTTTAGCCCAAATTTCCCACGACAGAATGGTGTCAAGGCATAGGTTTTTGTTATTAGATCATCCAGAACAGAATCAGACGAGTGAGTTTGTGTTTTACGCCCCATCAGCACTGGTGTGGGCTATTTTGAGGCAAACAGAATCATACGAAGCTGGACAGAGACTACTAGAATACTAGAAGAAACGAGTCCACAAGTTACTTAACTATTATGCTCAGAATGCTAGTTTGTTATCAATCACAAATGTTCAGAGGATTGACAGATATTGCATTGACATCATAGCAAAAATAAAAGATTAATATTACACACCAAAACAATAATAATTTTTAAGTAAACAAATCAGTTGTATATTGAACTTACCTGAATACTAGAAGTTCCCTGCTGGAAGAAACCAGTCTGAGCCAAGTTCTGGGGTCCACCTGTTGGTTGAGAGTAGAAGGACGACTGTGGCTGTACAGCTGTCGCCCTCTGTTGGACAAGGTGAGAACCAATGATCTGCGATGAATTCATGCTCGCTCCGGTCGCTTGGTTGCTAACAGACTGGCTTGGATCGTAAGGAACAAATACTCCGGCTGACGGCTGCAAGGTGGCGCTGTTCACCAACTGACCGTATTGCAACGTCGCTAGAGGGTTGCTCTTGCCGCTACCATTAGCAGCTGACAGATACTGGTTCTGCGCACTCGGCAATTGCTTGATGCTGCTCGTCAGAGATGAAGTAGACGATGAGACCATTATAGGGTTCTGCTGAGACTGGCCAAACTGACTTCTGTAAGGATTGGAGGAAGCAGCGTAGAGCTCGTTCTGCTGAGGAGCGGCAGCTGTTGGGGTTTGGAGGAACAAGCTGGGTTGAGTGAAGGCCTGGGCAATAGGAGCCTGACCTGCCTGTCCAGAGAGACTGTAGCCGTAGGTCTGGTTGAACTGGTTCAGCTGCAAAAATAAGATGGCCATTGTAAACATAGTAAAAACTTAAAACACCTTCAATTTACCATAAAATCTTGCTGAAGGATGGATGGAGCTTTATAGCTTGTATTTATGCGCTTGTAAGCTAATTGGAACAAGTGGTTGGATGATTGAGCTTTATGTACTGATTTCATTAATTCAATAGTCTGAAACACTTTGATGAACGATTGATGTATGATTGGGAGCTTTATAGCTTGTATTTATGCACCCGTAGGCTAATCAGAAGCAGTAGAACGGTCGATTGGGATTTACGTCAGGTCTTCATAAACTCCCAGAGACTAATAAGGACAGGAGGACAAAGATAATACCTTAGGTAATTTATCAAATACTCATATTTAGTTCTAAATCAATTCTATACTAACCCTTGGCTCTTGGCCGAGAAGCTGTGAACTGTGAGCCTGGAAGGGGTGATACTGAGACACAGTAGGGGGTGGAGCGATGATCATAGACGGCTGTTGCTGCACGGCTGCTGCCGGCGGACTGGGGATTCCCGTTAAACCACTGAGACTGTGAACAGAAGGAGACGTAGAAGATCCGCTGAGGAGGCTCTGAGGGAGACTGCCGTAAGGAAGAGTGGTCTGCTGTTGGTGGAGAGGTTGGGAAGGAGCCGATTGGGCCATAGAAGGAGTAGACTGGTGAAGGGGTGAAGAGGGCATAGCATGTTGAAGGGATTGTGACGATGCAGGCGGCTGCTGTTGTTGAGGCTTCACCTGAAACACAAGTTTCATCTCGTTGATTTTTGTTGCACTTCAAATATAGCAATTAATTTTACCCGATTTCAGACATTTAACCATTGAAGTAAGATGGATGTGGTGTATTTATATAATACATTTTTTTTTTAAGTAAATGGAAAAATTAATTTCATAATACTAATATATTATACCCAAGTCCTTGTCCTCGTATATTAGCATTATCGGCTCATGCTCAGCATATCCACTTAAACACAGATTGTAGCAAAATGTAAACAAAATCCCCTTAATTGGGTCATCTGTCTAAACAGTGACTATCAGCTGATATTATATAGGAGCTTGGACTTAACATCAAAAGTAATGCAACAGAAATCTGCGTTTTGGAGAAAACATAATTGCCAAAACAAAGTATATATTGTAACATAATACATAAAGCAACAGTTTAAATTTTTAAATAGAGACATCGTCATAACCTCAGTAAAATCCTCTTCGATCATCCTGAATATATTTCAAAATTGCAACTCTCAAACATCAGCTCCTTGTATGCCCAGTTGTCACTTCATTGTTACATGATAGTGTATATTAAGTTAGTCAATTAAGGACAGGGATTTGTGTAATAAGTTTACTGTATCAAACTAAAGGATTATGTTAAGTTGTGATTTTCACAGCTTAGTTATTGTTTGTTGTGGTTTGTCACAGCTAAACAGTAGATAATAAACTTATATGACATAAGAATTGCATGGCGAGTCTTGGTGACACAGCACTGTGTGCTTTCCTTTTTCAGTAAGGTTAATCTTTAAATATTTCAATATTGACCAGGAGGTCAGAATTATTTAGTTTTGACTTAAAATTTCAAAGGTGGTTCAACTCCCTAAGAACTCTATTATAGGATACCAACTGAAATATGGTCACAATATTCCAGTGATTTTTCCCAAGGTTCAGCTGACATTTTTGCTGACCTGAGACAGCCATATACATCTTTTTTCAAAATCCAAAGTATACAATATAGAAAATAGAGGGCTCTAACAACTCATTATCACAGGTTATCACAAAATCTCCCGTGGTTTCCCCAAATTTTGTCCTGAGTTTCATACTGCCATAAATTTTCCATGCATGTCTGGAGGGAGCACTGTCATTTGTCAATTTGTCATTGTCACAGGTTTATGAGTGGAGCAGTCCTGAAGACAAGCTACATACAATCAAATTTGATAAGACGAGTACTCACCTTGCATACATTAGTTTGTTCCATCGCCATGGTGACAGGGCTAGGAGGTGGCTTGGACGTCACATCATTGCTGAAGACCAGACTAGCGGACGACTGTGGAGTCACAGTTAAACCACTGGATGTGGACACGGATTGTCCGTAATCCCTCCTTTCCTGGATGGATTCCTGGATTGATGGCCTTGATGAGGTATAATCCACTTCTGTGTCCAGATCTGCCTTGTCTTTAGCACTAGTTGACGAAGCCATTGATGCAGAGAATGATGTGAATGCCTGTGAACTAGCCGAGACAGCTGCGACAGAGTCCGAGACACTTGACGCAGTGCTACTGGCTACGTTCTTCTCAAACACAGTCGGCATCTCCCAAACAGCTTTCACTGAGGCTATCTTGACGTTCAGATCATCCGTAGCAGGAGAAGTTGGTGAGGATGATATACCCGATGTCCTCGCACTGGAAGAGCTTGGCATTGGGATAGGTTTTGGAGGGTCACCAATGTTCTTCGCTTCCGAGTTGTCCTCTGTAGCCAGATTGTCATCAAACCTGAACTCCAACTTGATGTCTGAGGAATCCTCATCCTGGAAAAAAATTAGTACTTTTAAGATTTTGTTCTCACATAAAAATTTGTTTAGTTTCTACTTACACCTTTCATTGCTGCATCATGGGAGTTCACAGCAAAATGTTAGAAGAATATGGTATCTCCTCTGAGCCTTACACATGCAATTATTCACTTTCCAGTTAAGTTCCTCAAAATTCTTCACTTCCAAATAATTCAAAAGTCAACATTTATACTATCAGCAATTAATAAGCCGTCTTTGTGCTTGAGAAATTTTGCAAAAAAGACATTAAGCCATACAGTCTTTACAGACCTTTACTGATAATTAGACAATAGTTATATTTGAGGTCCTCCCCTATCGGGATAGGACCAGTCTCTATGAGCTCATGGCCCACAGACTTATCGTCATTCTAAATAGAGAGAATGACGACGTAAACTATGCATTATATCTCTTGAACATGAGTTCAAGCCTATTTTAGCTGAGAAGATCAAATTTGGCGCCACACCAGACCACATGACCTATGATGTCATATCCTACCCACAATGCCTCACATCTGCCTCTTTTCTACGAAGCGAGACGCATAGACACGTTCCATCGCGGGGATGGTTGGGTGGGAGCCCTACGGTATAAGTCTGTGGGCCATGAGCTCATAGAGACTGGTCCTATCCCGATAGGGGAGGACCTCAACTCTATGTCACTCATGGCCCACAGACTTATCGTCATTCTAAATAGAGAGAATGACGACGTAAACTATGCAGACATAGTAAATCGGCGGTGGGGACGGAACCCGCATGCCGGGGAGGCATTGACACCCCAGACAGAGCGAAAGCGCTGCTGGTTAGGGAGGCCTCAGGATGGTCTGGTTTGTGCTGAACAAATGACTGATACCCAAGCAGAAAACCAACTCAGAGCCCACAAGGGGTGAGATGAAGTGGGCAACAGGAAGGACCCCATGCAGTGCCACTGGTGGGACTGGAAAGGGGGAGAAGTGGTGTTGGCGAGCCGGAGCTACGGAATAGCCACGGAAACTGCAAGAGAAGGTACAACCGAGGAAGACGGGTACCCAAGGACCTCAAAACCCAGTCCAGCAGGGCTGAGAGGAGGTTGATGATGAAGAGAGCCCACGCTGTGCTGTGACAGACCACAGGGCCACAGACCAGCTGCCCAAGCCCGGAAGCTGTGGGACCAAGAGCTGGAGGCAAATGAGATACACCCAGGCAGGCTGCGGAGGGGCAGCCAGCAGGAGAAAATCCAGGGAATCCGGAGATGCCCAAGGAGCAGCGGAGAGAGCCCCATCGGTGAGGAGCCCCGGTCCGAATCCAAGGGGCAGGCGAACTGAAGACAGCCATTGCAAGCGGAAGAGTCCCGATGCAGTCCCAAGACTCCAGGAGCAGGGCAGTCGAGGGAGAAAGAGCCGCAGACGAACCCCCACTGATGAGAGGGAAGGCCGACCGGGTCACCCAACTGATTCGGAGAAGTAAGAAACAGGGGGTGTCACCACGGATGGGAGACCCCTACTGGTTGAAGAACCGAGGAGTGGTTGTGCCAGGCAAGACACACACCCAAAAGTTGGCTGGGGCCACAATGGCAGACCATGGTGGCCTGTGGCCAAACCAGATGCAAATTGGCTGAGAAGCAGCCAGCCAAGCAGAAATGGACCTGTGAGGAGGCAATGTTGCCAGGACCCTCAGGATATGGCTGGCCGAGATCCCACTGGTTCGGCCAAGTCGAGGCCGCGAGGCAAGCGCGCTCCCCCCCCCCCTTTTTCAGAGCCGGGACCGGCCAGAAAGAACAGGAGGCAAAGGAGTCTCCCACAGGGCCACAACCAGGGCCAGGGGAGATGGGAAGAAGCCAGGATCCTCCAAACCCAGCCAACCGGAGAGGCCGCCGGTCCAGCAGGAGATGAACCAAGGCACGCAGGAGGAAGGAAGGAGCCTTCCGAGGGCCTACAGGATCAAAGGGATGGTAGTCCGCGGCGACCAAGGCTGGAGTGAAGGACAACACCCAAGGAGCAAGCCGAAGGAGGACGGGTATGCCGAGCTCCGGAGGCAAGAGGGCGTGACCCAGCAGCGGCAGGCGAAGACGGGACGCCACGGCAGAAAGGCACATTCCAGGAAAGAAAGGTCCCCGGAAACAAGCCAGAAGGTCAAAGGTGGGGCAAAGGCGGAAGGCCTGAGCCCGCACCGCAGACCCCAAAGGGACGAGCAACCCGCAGGAAGAGCTTGAGGCCAGGAGTAAAGGCCACCGGGGAGAACCACCGTACTGGTACGGGCAACCCCAGCAGGACCAAGCTCAGGCAGAATGCCAGGGATGGCAGAGGCCCCAAGACAGCAAATCCAAAGTAGATAGGTGAAAGGTCCAGACGGAGGGACCACACACACCGCAAGCAGAAGGCAGCCGGAGCCTGCCCAAGGAAGACAGGACGAGGAGAGGGCGATGTCCCTGACAACATCCCGGAAGGAAGAGCCGGAGGAAGCAGCTGAACAGCCGCAGCGGAGACGACGCCAGAAAGGCCAGAAAGACAGCAATGAAAACCCCAGACCGAGCCAATAGCAAGGCCAACGGGGCATGCTGGGGCCACAACCAACCATGCCGGAGCATGGAGAGGAAGACCAGCCAAGGCAACCTGGCTGGTAGGCCAAGGACCAGCTGACCCGGACAAGCAAAAAACTGAGGCTGGTGGGAAGACAGCCGAAGGACCCAACCGGCCAACAACTCCCGGAGGAGAGAAATAGGGCCACCCAGGCAAGCCGCATAGGGAGACTGGGCAGGCAGAGGCCGCGGAGTCCTCAGCACCAGATCAGCCAGTGAGCTGACAGAACCGCAGAGAGGACCCGGGAAAAACGACAGAGCCCTGGAGGGGAGCCCACCAGGGACAACCAGGTCAACCAATTAGGTGGTGCCGGAGCAGCCACCCGAGAGAGAACATACGACGGGTCAGAAGCGGCCCGAGGAAACAGCAAGACACAAAGGAGGCAGGAACTACCAGGTGCAGACACACCGGAAGGAGCCGGGCCAACAGCAAGTGTTGCGTCGAAAGCAGTCAGGACGGGGAGCCTACCTAACTGCATAGCCCCGGGCCGGAGCCCGAGGGGGAGCAAGACCACCGGAGGAAACCGCGGAGGCAGAACAAGGCAAGGCCCAAGCCGGAGAGCCAGGGCAGAAAGATGCTAAAGGCTGGAGAACCCGGGCAGGCGCAGCCGGAACTACCAAGAGTCCCAGGTGACGAATGCGTACAGGCAAGGCCGGATCCCTGAAGCCCAGGTGGAGGAAAACGGGAGACCCAGCCAGCCAGCCGGATCCACAGCCCCAAGAGATTCCAGCCGGAAGGATGAAAGTCGAGACGACGAAGGAGCAGCCCTGCCCCCAGACAGGGGGGGAACTGGGCAGCAAAGGCCAGAGACCCATGAGGTCCGGGACCCAGAACAGAAAGTTGAGGTCAAGTGACCCAGAAGCAGCACACCAGGGCGGGGTGGCCGAGAAGCCACCAAGGCCCGGTGAGGCCGGAGAGCCACGGAGGGCAGGCATACGGCCAGAAGATGCAATGGCCCCTAATCCGGAGACTAGGGAAACGAGGGTCGGATCCTAAAGAAGCCACACATATGCCAGGAGAAGCCTGGTGTAGACGCACACGGCTCACCGCAGGAGACCAGAGGAGGAAACCGCCAGTGAAGACACCAGGTCCGGAGACCCAGCCGTTCCACAAAGGGCCCAGCAAAACCAGGAAGCCCAAGGAAGCCCAGACCCAGGAGACCCACAGAAGAGTCGGGAGACCCAGGAAAAGGCTGACGTAGTGCCCCAAGGCCGAAGCCCAGAGGCACGGAGACTGGAGCATCACCCTGGAGATGGCAAAGGGAAGCCATAGGGTCCGGGGACCCCAAAACAAGCTGGAAGCCTGGGACGGATGGAAGAGACAAAAGCCAGAATGGGCCAGTCCAGTGGATGGAATCTGAAGAACCAGATAGCCAAGAGCAAGCGGATCCAAAGTCAGCAACGTAGACTGCGGAGGAGTAGCGGAAAAGAAAGTGCCAAATAAGGTAGACCCTGGAGGCCTACGGAGGGGCAGCCGAACCAGCCTGGAGGCCAGTCCGGCCGGGAGGCCGTGCAGGATGGGGCAGCACGTAAAAAACCCATGCCGGAGCATGTAGGCGAAGTATACCCCCAGGTGGAAGGCTGCCAACCAGCGAGAGGTTGGGAGCCCAAGAGCAACCGCCAAATTCCCTAGAACGGGAAGTGAGAGCCACAAAAACTTGCCCGGCCAGAAAGGGACAGGCAATACAGAGGAAAGTACCCAGTACGGGAACTGGGAACCGCCAAACTGCCGGGCTCAAAACAGCCAGGCAACAAGGAGTAAAGAACCAATCCCTCAAGAGACCAGCAGGGGGAGAAGGAGGGCGATGAGAGGAGACTCCGGAGAGTCCATGATCCCGGAAGGCAGAGAACCAGGCCCAATGCCCTGAGTGCAAAAGCACTGAGGCAGAGGGAGACCAACTTGGAATCCACGGATTCTTGTTGGCCAGCCAGTAGAAGATCACCATCAAGGGACCAGAACACAGAAGGATCTGGCCAAAACCAGGATCAAACAATCCACAGGGCCGTGAGAACCGGATGGAAGAAGGGATGGTGAAGTGGGGATCCGGAGAGCCCATCCAAGAGCCTGAAACGCCGAAAAACGCCTGCTCGGGGCAGGTTCGACGCTCACGGACGGCAGGGGCGGCCATGACAGGGGCCGAGTTGACTAGACGAACAGTAAATAACGACGTCTATGCAGGCCAAAAGAGTCTTTTGGCGGTGCCAAAAATGACAAAATAGCCAACCCCAGCACCGTCCAGAAAGGAATAAAGCCTTGGAGAGGTCCAGGAGACCCCTCCCAAGGCAGAACAGCCAGCAATATACCCCGCCGGAGCGGGAAAAGCACGTGGCAGGCCGCGAGTCAAAGCGGGCGGCCTGACCAGGCCCCAGACGAACGAAAAATCGCCGTCTTTCAAGGCCGAAAACGTCGATTTGGTGGGCCAAAAACGACGAAAAAGTAGTCATAAAGCCAATCCAACAAGGATTGTAACTGGGGATTGAAACTGGGGGTCCGGAGAGCCCCGGAACGCGTCCAAAAGCGACGCAAACAGCCCGGCCGGAGCGGGACAGCACGAGTCAAGCCGGGCGGCCATGACAGTCCACACAAGACGCACGCAAAACGGCGTCTTGGCAGTCCAAAAATAAAGAAATTAACGACTCCCAAAGTGGTCCAGTGATAGGAACACAAGGGATGGGTGTCCTAGGTTCCGGGGAACCCTAGAAGACGGCAGAAATTGGAGAATTGAGCCCGAAAACGAGCAGAGATGGCAGCGGGGTCAGACCGGCGCCATGACAGTTGTCAAGAGACGAAGACGAGCGAGAAGACGTCGTCTTTACAGGCCGAAAACTATAAATTCGGACCTTCCCATAGCAGTACGGGGACTGCAGTCGATGGAATGGAAATCTGGGATCCAGGAAACCCAACAGGACGGTGGAAATTGTAGAATTTCGCCCGCAAACCAAGCTGGCAAGTCGGCATGGACAGACCAGCGCCATGACAGTAAAGTGGATACAAGACGAACGAGAAGACGTCGTCTTTGCAGGCCTTAAACTAAAAATTAAGGCATTCCCAAAGCAGTCCGGAGATTGCAATCAATGGAACGGTAGTCTGGGGTCCGGGGAACCCAACCTGACGGTGGAAATTGGAGAATTTCGCCCGTAAACAAAGCTGTCAAGTCGGCGCGGACAGGCCAGCGCCATGACAGATTTGACAGTCCACGGTCGGCCGAAGTCCGGGGACTTCGACGGACGATTCTGACGAGGCAAGCGCCAGAAAAGCAGCAGAAATGATGGAAATCAATCAGCAGTGGCACCAAGAAGCAAGGAAAATTAGTGTTAGAGCTTGGAAAAGCGTCTAAAGCACTCGGAATCACTTGCAAAGTCGGGAGAGTTGGACGCTGAGGTGAGCGGTCCTACCGACGATCTTTGAGGCAAGAAAACTAATAAAATTACTTACCTTACCCATGCTTAGCTCTGTAAACATGGAAAGAAACCTGAAAGGAAACCTTTGACAACAACCTAAACCATTGTCAATGCCTCAATCAGCCAAAACAGGCAGCTCCAAAAAACATGTCTGATGCCTTTGGAGCTGAGAAGAAAAGAGGCAGATGTGAGGCATTGTGGGTAGGATATGACATCATAGGTCATGTGGTCTGGTGTGGCGCCAAATTTGATCTTCTCAGCTAAAATAGGCTTGAACTCATGTTCAAGAGATATAATGCATAGTTTACGTCGTCATTCTCTCTATTTAGAATGACGATAAGTCTGTGGGCCATGAGTGACATAGAGATATCAGATTCCCCCTTACCTTGTGATATTTAAAAGGATCCTTGAAGTTAGCCGGCAACTGGATTGGCTCCACGATGCTGCTCGCGTTTGTCGCAGGGGTGGACACAGCAGCGGCAGAGACCTTCGCAGTGTGAGTTGGCTGCGGAGGCTGTGGCTGTTTTTCTTTCAATTCTGGCTTTTTGACGGCTCTGTCTCCTTCCGTTGGCTTGGAGATCTTCTCCCTGGCCACGCGTTGTGGTTTTGGGGCGGAGTAGTTGTCCAAGTTGTTGCCGTCTTGCTGTTGCTGCTGTTGCGCCTGACTCTCCGCCAAATTCTCGGCCACCTGCTGGTGAGATGCAGAACCAAGTGTCACGTTAGCTAGCGATTGTTACTACACTACATCATGCATGGGAAGACAACACCAGGAGCGAGAAAGAGTATTAGAGCAGTAACTTCAAAGGTTAACAACTTCTGAGATAATAGTAGGAGAAAGATCCGCACACAATTAGTTATAGAAGCGTATTAATCAGTAGATTCTGATAAGTTTCCTCAATATGCCAAGAATAACACCATACCACGCTACAATATTGGTTAGTGTATACATAGTTAACAACATCAACGAGGAAGAGCACAATGATACAGCGTTAGAAGGAGTGGGTTTGTAAGTACTTTAACAGTCATGCTCAGAATGCTAGTAGGTTGTCAATCACGGTTTTTCAGAGGATTGACAGATATTGCATTGACATCATAGCATAAATTACAACAGATTTAATTTTAAAACCCACAAACATGTTAGACAGATACATCTTACAGAAAAGTAACGGTACTACACACATTTCAAAAGTTAGTAGGCATCACGCAGAACATATACAAACTTCTTTCTCTTAGTTATCATTTCTCATTTCGGTCAAATTTATTTCCGGAAAAGAAGACTCATAGCTGATGTTATTAATTTCATCATGACTTCTTAAATACAAGTCTTTTCCTATCCACTCAGTGGTTAACAATAAATTTACTGTAGCAAGGACTCACAATTCCTTCACATATTAAAAATTACATTTTCGTCTCAACCACTACGTAGAGAACATAGTTGTATTAATAGAATCTACGGATTTGACATCCAACCACATTTTGACATCTCAGAAATCCAACCACATTCTAGACCGGATGCTCACCTTGGCAATCAAGTCCTCTGCTTTCGTTTTGTCGTCTCCACTTGGGGAAGACCTCGTAGAAGACGACACAGAATGATGAGCCTCACTGATGTCAATTCCACTGTCCTGGCTGTCTTGTTGATGGTCCTCCTTCTCACCAGACGGACTCAGAGATGAATTAGTGCTCGTGACGAGACTGATTGGCTTGGCCCAAGCATTGACTGAAGGGACAGGAGCAGGCAATGGCATTCCCATGCTGTACTGCGAGTTGTTGCTTGTGTTATTGTTGTTGTTCGCAGGAGCTGGAAGATAAATTCCAATTTAATTCATCAGGGTTTCAATTAGGTAGGTAGGTAGCTCTTGCCTCACATCAGGGCAGTTTGACAAGATTACAGGAATTCATAACATGTAAGAACTGATATGATTATAGAAGCATTACACATTATTTATCCAAAATTGGTTAAGTATATAGAGTGAGTGAGCTTGTGTTTAACGCCTGGTTGAGATATAGAAGACCACTATTTCTGCTCAGAATGCTAAAAGGGTTGTCAATCATACTTGGACTCAGAGGATTGACAGATATGCATAACATCATAGCAGGGCAGGCAAAACTTGGAACGTAGTAATTATTTAAAGAAATGAATACAGGTTACAAAATGTGTTTGTACAAATGAAGCTAAATGGTCCTTTATTTTTATATATTCCTTTATTTTTGGAGGAAAAACGCAACTTGAGTGCTCAGCCAATTGATCCGATACATACATAAAGATATTTACAATCTCAAAAGCACTCAATTATTTTATCAGTTTGAGTTTGTACATTTTTCATCTAGGAGGTTAGGCCCTAGATAGGTGTTACAATTACTGCTCATTGAGCCCTTTGATGTAATCCAGGAATAACACATACCTTTAGGAGCGGGTGCAGCAGGTGCAGCCACAGGCTCTTGCGTGGGGATATTGTTAGCCATCTCGTTATCCCAGTCCTCTATCTTGGGCATGAATGTATCTCCTTCCGTGCTCTGAGCAGCAGGACTCTGCTGTTTGTTTTCCTTCTTTTCTCTTTCTTTCTGTTCTCTCTGCTTGGCTAGTCTAGGTGGCAACTTGCTCATCCTCTTGGATTCAGAAGTTCTCGCCTTTCCCTGAAATACCATAAAAAAGTTTTTGAGTTAGTGTCTTTAGCTTCTGTATGGCCCCTAAACAAAACATCTTTCTCCTCAATTTCACACAATGCAATCTACCTCCTCGTAGATGTGTTAATAGATATATGTCAATCATGAGTCTCTCACCCAGGAGTATGTATACAGTCGGTTCACCAGGCTAAGCCATTCTACAATAGCAATCAGGGCTTTTAAGTCGGAACAGTGATAGACTCCTGACTCCACCAAACTTTATTATTCCAAGCTCTCGACTCTTATTTCTGACTGTTTAAAGCTCAATTTCAAATCAGTCTATCAAATATATATACACATGATCATGCCATTATTCTGAATGTCAAAACTACATTGGATGGATGGATGGATGGATGATTCGGGCCTTACATCACATATTTATGCACTAGGCAGGATAAGTAGGACAGGAGGAAGACATGGCAATGAGGGGAAGGATGATTGAAATTGCCGTTCAACACAGGCCCAGGTGACCAAGCAAGAGCTGGATTCGACCACTGATCTTACCACTGATCTAACCCTCCCCCCAATATCACACAGGAATATTATTCTCTAATCATTCTCACCTTGACTTTAGTGCTGATGACAGCTTCCTTCTTCTTGGCCTCGTGGGCCTGTTTCCTCATGGCTTCTTCTGCAACAGCTTTCTGTTTCACTTTCTGGGCTTTCTTTGAAGTCACTTCTTGAAATCCTTCGTTGCTCTCAAACAAGAAAGCTGGATCATCAATAGAGACTTCTGGTTGGTCATCAATCACTACTACACCTAAAATGAACGAAGAAGACATGCTGTAAATAAGAAGGCATTACAGCAACAGTTGGATGGATGATTCGGGCTTTACATCCTGTATGTAAGCACTTGGGGGGGTAGGCTAATTAGGTCACAATACGGTGATGAGGCGAAGGATGATTGAAACAGCCGTCAAACATAGCATTAAGTAGCAGAATAGAAAGTCTACAATGAATTCACAAAGTATTTTTATTTTACGAGAAGTTCCAAGGCCATTCCGACTGATTCAGTAGAAGCGTAGTTCTTCAAAAGGAGAAAGTAGAAGTCATAGAAAAGTAGCTTTGATTTAGTTCAAAATGACTTGACACATTTCTGGAGTACGCAAGTGGAACGGCTACTGTTTGAGACAAGAACTGAACTTCGACAAGACTAGGAAGCACCTAAAACAGGGGAGCCTGTAGACTCACAGAACTCTCCGAATCTCAAAACATTTAAATCTCCGCGCTTCCAAATTTATTACAAAAATAGTTTCTTGACTTACTAGCATAGTTGTTGATATCAATGTTAGCCAATGCATCCTTCTTTTCTTTTTCAGCTTTGAGGGGTTTGGATACATCGGTCAGATCTGACGTCTTCTTAGTCTTGGATTTGTTGTTGAGGTTGTTCAGGGCGTTCTGGATGGCAGTTGGATCTTGGGGTACTACGTCATCCACCCTGTACACGTTGACATTGACGTTCTCCTTCTTGTTGATGTTAGCGGCGGTCTTGTTGCTCTTGTTGTTGTTTCCAGTATTGCGATTGCCCCCCACCCCACCCTCTCCCCTCTTGTCGCTGCTGAAAAGAGAAAAGAGAAACAAGAGTTAAAACTTGTAAGAATAGAGGAATCCATAACATTATCAAGCAAGAATTAAGAACTGATATGACAGTAGAGGTATTACGCATTAGTCTCGGAAGTTGATTGAGATATAGAAGACTACTTTTTCTGCTCAGAATGCTAAAAGGGTTGTCAATCATACTTGGACTCAGAGGATTGACAGATATGCATAACATCATAGCAGGGCAGTTTAAACTTACAACAGAATCATTTAACAACTTGTTAAAAGACGATGATGACAATGAGAACATTCTTGGGTTACAGACAATATATTAGATGATCTATAGTATTCAAGGTTTCCTTATTGAAGTATTTCCAAAAAAAAAAAGATCTCCAATAGAATCTGATCTATGAATCTTAAAATTCTTGAGTTATGTCTGAGAGTAACAATCAAAACAACTCATCAAATCAAAGTATCAATACTGATCATGTAACACAGTAATGACTAATTTATGAATACAATTTTGCATAAGTAGGTGTTATTCATTGTCTTTCACTAAAGTATTTCAGAAAAAAAATTTTTTTTAACAAAAATTGTTGATCTACGAATATACAAGAGATTGTCAGGAAAACTGCAAAAAGAATTTACCTGCTGCCTTTGGCTGGGTTGGGGGACCGCTCTTTTCCCGACTGCTGATTGCGGCCGCTGGATCTGTCCATGGAACTGGACTTGCGTCCATCCCCGGGGCCACCTCGACGCTGGCCTCGGTCACTGGCTGGACGCTGAGAAGAAAAACTCTTCTTCGCTTCTCTCCTCTCTTTCTCTTTCTCTCTCTCTTTGTTGCTGCTGTTGCTGGGATCTCTTAACTCGTTTTTTGGCTGCCTGTCTAACACGTCGCTACTCTCCGAGGCCGTCTCCCACTCCTCGTTGGCCATCTCGGATGAGTTCTGCTTGCTCAGTTGCGGACGTCTGTTGCTGGTTGTTCGTCCGGGGTTGTTGTTTCCCGCACCCCTACCTCGGCCTCGTCCGGCGTAAGGGGCCGTTCCTCGACCTCGTCTTCCTCCTCCACCTCCTCCTCGGGCGAATCTAGGTGGTGCGTTGTACGTGGAGTAATCCCTGAAAGAAATCAACATCATCAACACACTGCAAAAAGTTACAAGCCCTTCATATCATTAACGGCGCAAATATATTAACACCTCCATTCTAGCATAAACCTAAATATCCAACCACACAGATAATATTCATTTACACCATGTGCAGCACATTACACCCTTGCACCATTTACTAAGCACAGTGGAAATCCTTATTTTTTGCCTCATAACGGCTTTTTTAAAATGGGCCTTTTTAGGCTTTTTTCACATGTCCACTTATGAATAAAGTCCATTTCATGACTCTTTCAATTCACCATGACTGACTTATGTACCAAAATAGATCTTAGATCAGGAACAGGAATTCCACTGTACTGCACAACGCACACTTAGCATAATTAAAAGCATTTGAATAGTCACACAACAATCGAAGATCTACACATACTTGTTATGTCCGTCATATTCCCCCTCATCATGGGGGCCATTATATTCCCCCGAATGATTCTCGTGGTTTCTCTGACGGCCTCGTCCTCGTCCAGAATGATGATGTTGCTCTCTAAACATCAATATCATCGCAATTAGCCACTCATACAGTACACACATGCTGAGGACACCATCAACTTTAGTTGAAGCAACCTCGGTTGAACCAACCTTGGTAGAATCAACCTCAGTCGAACCAACCTCGGTTGAAGCAACCTCGGTTGAAGCAACCTCGGTTGAAGCAACCTCGGTAGAAGCAACCTCGGTTGAACCAACCTTGGTAGAATCAACCTCAGTCGAACCAACCTCAGTTGGCCCTGGTATCGTCCAACACAGTATCACACATTCAAGAATTTGACAAGAAAATCTACCAAGCAAAACACACATACAATGCAAAATACACAGACAGACAATGCAGAATACACAATGCCAGAGCATTATAAGAGCACTCACACTGGTGCGGAAATTCCAGGTAAGAAATAAGCATGGGTTGTACACACTACAAAGTACACAGCAAAGATAACGCAAATGGCTGATGGTCAATAATTTTCGAGAACTTATTTCAACCCTGGAATTTACATTGTAAAGCTCAAGACAACAGTGAACAGTGGCTCATCACTGCAACACAATCGGTACGCCTCTGCCTCACATATAAAGTTGTGAACACAAATCTCAACAGCACTAAACAACAACAAAGTCTAGCAATGTGATTAGACGTACTTATTCATATGTTTGTCGTAATCCCCCTCGAGGAGGGGGCCATTGTAGTCCCCCTGGTGGTCGTTTCTTCTTCCACCTCTGCCGGGGGCTGATGAGTATCTCTGGCCACGTTGACCTCTTGAATTGGACCCTGTAACAAAGAGGCAAGGATTTAGCATCTTTAGACTGATAACATTTAGTCTAATTTCCTGAAAAGTCAAGAGGAACTACCAATAATTTTGCCAAAATACAATAAAGATAGTCCAATAACTAAATTCATGTCATTAGATTCCTCATCTTCAATAATAACTCCCAAAACTTGTATAGAATAGATGCAGACCATTAAAATATATAAGATGGGAGTATCAGATTGCCCGATTCTATAGTAGATAGTGTGACACTAGTATCTCTTTCTCATGCACATGTTCTGCCTTACTCAAAAGACTCAACACATAAACCTACCTCTTCCTCTGCGACTGGACTCGTTGCGATCTCTGGGGTACCCAGCGCTGTTGCTTCTGCCAGGTCCCTTACGGTTATCTCTCATGTCCTGGTGCATAGGGCCGTCGTCCGAGGGACTGTCTAATTTCGAACCTATCTCTTGCTGTCGTTGCTGTTGTTGCTGTTGTCTTCTTTCCCATACGTTTGGCACAGATGGGTTGTTCATGCCATCGACATTGGCTAGACTCTCCAGACCATCAGATGGGATAGGGTTCTGAGACATCAGAGGCTGAAGTTGCGAAGGGTTGGGTTTTCTGCGGTCGTCACGCATCTTACCGTCCCTCTTATCTCGTTTGTCATCTCTCCTGTCGTCTCGTCTTGGTTTATAACCATCCATGTCGGGTCCTTTGTCTCCCATATTATCACTCGCTCCGGCTCCGAAGTCATCCCAGAGCTCGGATTCGTCATTCTTACGTCGGCCGTTGATCGTAGGATCTAAGCCATCGTCTTCATCATCATACCTCTTTGGTCGCTCTCCTGAATTGTATCTGCCGCCAGAATTGCGGTCGTAGCTTCCTCGGTACTCCTTTCCTCCTCTGCCTCGTCCTCCTCCTCTCGTGGCGCTGTATTGACCTCTACCTCGACTCCGTGAGCCTCTGCTTCCTCCTCTCACGTACTCCCGACTTCCTCCTCGTCCTCCTCCTTGAGACATGTCTCTCTCACTCCCTTCTCGCCTGCGAGGGGGGTAATCTTCCTTCATGCGTTTGGACGGGGGTCTGTCGTTATTATTCTTTGGTCTCTTGTCTTCTCTCTTTTCGCGAGGTTCACGAGGTTCTCGAGGTTCTCGGGGCTCTCTCTGCTCCCTCGTGTCTCTATTTTCTCGCTGACCTTTATTCTGACGATCACGGTCGTCCTTTCTCTTATCACCTTTATCTCCGCTCTTTTGCTTATCGTCTTTCTTCTTATCATCTTTCCTCTTATCCTTCTCATCTCCCAAATCTTTGTCTCCTCTGGATTTGTCTGATTTCTGATTGCGATCCTTCAAGACGACATCCTTCTCCTTGACTTCTTCCTGCAGCACAGGAGGAACGGGTGCCCCGGTTGAGGGTGGCCCGCCATTGTTTTCTTTGGGAGAGTCCGTCTTTCGCTCAGAGTTAACTGATGAGCTGTTAGAAGCATTGGAGTGGCTCCTCTTCAGCGAAGTGTAGTTGGATCGAGGTGGCAGGTTCTGCTGGCTCTGTTGGGCTGTGATTGGAGGTGGGTATGAGTGTGGCCATTCTCCTCTTCGCCCTATAACAAAATAAAGTACAATTGAGTTCCTGATGAGAGTAAATGAAAAGCAAACAAAGTGGCCTTATTTTATCAATTATGTCAAATTCTTGTGGGGATAGTCATATAGCTAAGGGCATCACCAATTTGAACAACAATATTCAGCCTGACAGGCATAATACTGATTTATTTCATTTTTCTGTTTGGTTCTAAAATACAGGAAGTATTCTGTTAGTCCAGAGCCTCAAGATCTTTGCACTTGTAAGATCTTTGCACACATTGCACGGACTCCTAAATCATTAGAGTGGACCATTTTCTAAATCATTAGTGGGGAGTCCCCGACTGGGGACCATTGGCAACGATTAATCAAAATGCTGGCATTTTAGTCTGCAGCCTCCCAAAAACTAAAATTCAAGAGAATTTCAACCACTTGATTGATCATAATCCCACAATATAACCCAATACATACCAAATTTAGCAGCATCAGGGCCAAATGGAGGCCTGAATCCAGGGTACATGGGGTGAGGGGGCATGCTGTAGGGAGGCCCGTGGCTCCAATGGGTGTCTTCAGAAGACGAGGGTCGGTCATTTACTTCATCACCATCTCTGCCCTCATTTCTATCATGCCTGCAATTGCAAATCAATTAATTAATCAATAAATAAATAAATAAATCATTAGATATTAGACAAAGCTTTGGTCTGTGGTAGGGCTCTACGGCCTGTATTTATGCATTTGTAGTAAGGCCACACATAATTGATTCCTAGCTTCTCGGACCCGTCGACACAATCGATTTCCTGCCGACAGGAAAAAAAAATAGAAAAAAATTTTTTTTCACCTTTTTTTTTTTGCTTAACCAACTGAACCTAGAAGAAGTGCCTAGAGAGAATCCGAGAAGCTAAAGATCAAGTATGTGTGGTCTAAAGCTTTAGATTATCGCAAAAAGAGAAAGTCCTACCTTTCACTCTTTCCTTTGTCTCTGCGGTCGTCTTTATCAACTTCTTTGTGTCGATCATCTCGCAACTGGCGTTCATCCCTGTGACCGTGACGCTCTTCTTGCACATGCCTATCTTGACCATGTCTGTCTTGACCGTGACGGTCATCTCTGTGTCGGTCGTCACGGCGGTCATCGCGGTTATTTCTTCGACGACTGTGCTGTGGTTGTTGTTCTTCCTTCACCTCATGTTCATCGAAGGGATCTTTCTGAACCTGAGGACGCTGGTCGAAGTCTCGGCTGCGACCGGAGTCTCTCGACCGTGGTCGTTCACTGCCGGGCACTTTCTCTTCCTCCTCTTGGCCCTCTTGGTTGTTGTAGTCGTAACGCTCAAAGTTCTGTCGTCCTTCATATTCAGCACGGCTGTAAAGAAATGAGGGTAAGAATAAGACATGATTTCTCAAGTTCAATCGAGCAAAATTAGCTGAGGCAACATTTTCAAGTCTTATTGCAAATAAATCCTCTCTACTCAGCAAGATTTCAGTGTTCCCTACAACCCTAATTTACTGAGAATCCTCAAGATTCTCCAGAAAGGAATTTCTGAGGTGCCAAGTTTTCAGTTGTTTTGGACAGCAAACTTGTTTTTCTAAATTTTCCCCTTTACGATTTTCAAGAGAAAATGGGCAAGTTCTAGATTTCAAAGCTAAAATGTTACTCGAAATGTCCAGGATTATAGGGATAGAATGACCAGTGAATGTTCATAGTTTGCAAGCATACAGTCACCAAATTTACTCTTAACATTCTTGAGTTGTCATAAGAGTGACTTTTAACATGTTTAAGTGCTCAGTGTTAACTTTCTTAATGGTGGAAAAAGCCTTACCGTTTCTCATACTGCTGTTCATACTCCCTCCTGTCAAATTCGCCAGGGTATGCTCCGTAGAAGGGATGCCTTCGCATGTGTTCTTCCCAGCCTGGCATGTGGGTGTAGGGAGGCATTCTATCCGGCCAGGGCGGCCGCATATCTCTTGGATCGTACTGCGGCATGTGATCTGGAGTTCTGCGTTGTTCTCCTGTATTCGCTCCAGAGTTAGATGATGAACCACCTTCATGGTTCTCTCCTCCGCTGTCGGACCTTCCTCTGCCTCTCATCTGAGCTGGGTGCATCGGCATACCTGCAAAATAGAGACGACAAAAGATTAATGAATGTACGACACATTGGTTATTCTATGTTAAATCAATAGGACCACTTTCGAAGTCATCAAATTAAGATCTTTTTTCATTGCCTCTTCTAATTATCTTGTTACAGCAACTAAGTCATAGCATAGATATATCAACAGTTTTGACATCCTGGTAAAATATTAATCCTTCATCAATGACCATTACAGCAAATTTGTCATAAATAAGGCTTTAATAGATAATCTAATTTCCAGTGTATTAGCACTCGCATTGGCACTCATATTGGAGTGCAATGAAAAACAATACTGCACAGAAAAGTGAATGACTTGTACATACCTGCCATGTCCATGGGCCTGCCCATGAATGGAGGAGGCATACCACCCCAGGCTCTCGGATCAGCGAATGCCCAAGGAGGAGGTGGTTGTCCTTGTCGCATGGCAGCCACAGTGGCTGGGGGCATGCCTTGCTGAGGACTAGGAGGGGGGCCGCTGCTAGTTGGGGTACGACCACCACCCTCTCTATCTTGCCCGCTCGGTTGGGGGCTCTGTCCGCCAGAGGGAGGACCCCCCGTACTGCTCCCAGCGCTTGATTGTCTCATCATTTCTTGCTGTTTCTGGAACCGAGGGGGTACGTTCTTGGCGAACTGGCGGCTGAACGGCACTCCGCCTTCCGATCGAGGGGTGTGTGGCTTCTCCTGCCGTTCCCTGTGCACCACACGCTCCTTTTCGCTACTCTCGCTCGCTGTTCGGCTCCTGTCTTCCAAACTCTCCACATCCGAGCCGTCCTTATCGTCTTTCTTAGCGAGTCTCAACTCTAAACGTTTTAACTTCTCCTGAGCAGCTGCTCTTCTTTCTGCCTCCATCTTCTTCTCTTCTTCTTCTCTTCTCTCTCTTGCTCTTTGTACGGCAGCCGACATCTCTTCATTTTGCTGACGACGCTGAAATTATATAAGAAAACACTTTAAGCATCATGCATAGATCTTAATCCAACCATAACTTATCTATAAGTATCATTCACAAATGCGACAGGCAAGCATAACACCAAAACGGAAGAATACGGCATAACGCAACAGTAAATCAACTGAGAAGGCTGTATAAATGCAAATGGAAACCAAGGTTGCAAGAAAATCATTGCAAAAATGTGTACAGAAGCTGGCCTGTTACTGAGATCTGCTTACTTCAACCCAGAACTTCACACAGTAAGGAACATTGTGCAATGATTGAATTCGCCACCAAATTTGTGTCTTATAAATCTCCTGAATGGCTATTTTTTCACATTTAAGTAAATTATCTGTGTTGCCAGTAAATGTATTAGCCATTAATACTGGCAATCGCTGTAACACCTAGTTTTTCTTAAACACTTGTTTTCTAACCTTAACACAGAACTTTGTAATTTGCTATTTACCTTTGTCTTTCCTTCATCATTTTCATTAGCACAGTCAGAGTCCAATAGCGTCTTGAAAAGTAATGAAATTTTGAAAAAATTTTGGGCCTGGGTTAGGTCTGAATAAAGGCCTGGGGTTAGTTCCGAATAAAGGCCTGGGTTTAGGTCTGAATAGTGAATAATGGAAACTGGCTCATGAATATTGACTGAATGGACTTCATCAGGGTTTGAAATATTGATACGGCCCTTCAAGCTATCAAGAATAATGCAAAAGATGATAAATTGTGTTGATTTATACATTTCTATAAAAATCCTCAGAATTGAACCAAGACCACTCTACACAGATCAAATGGTGACTGTCTAACAAAACTTGAGCGATTCTACCAAGTTACCCGTTTTAGGCAACTAACCTTGTATCGCCACCTGTCATCATCGGGGTCAGATGCGTCAGACTTGCTTGCTGGACTAGTAGCAGGAGGGGTGGTTGCCGAGCCTGGCTTAGATGTAGGGGGGCTGGCGGGAGTGGGAGGGGGGATCACGCCCCCTGTTGGGCTACTTCCGGGCCCACCAAAGCTTCCCCTTTGACCCTACAACATACAAAATACTCGTAAGGTCCTGGCTAGGCACTGGAGTTGTTTAAGACAAAATGTCCCATTCCAATTCTACTTCAACACCAAAATTCCCATGAGAATGAGTTAATATAACACCCAGTTACCCATCTACAAAATACCACCCAAATAGGAATAAATATCACAAATTGGAATTAATAGGAGTCAAGATAATTGTGACACAATAATGTATTGGAATTAAACTAACCCCAGCCCAATCTAATAAGTCTAATAGCTCGAAAATAATTCACTAAATATCCCTGTAAATACCCACCACAACTTGAGGCAAAATTAGGAGAGTATCATAATGTACTATGGTACGAAGTATTTCACAATATATGGATCAAATTATTTTTATGATAAGCTATTCCCCAAATACGTATCCCCTCCTATGTTGTTAAACAAGTTGACTGATACGAGTCATAATAACGACTAAACAGGCCATTTTACTAAATCCATGAAATAAATGTCGCAACAAAATACATTTATGATCACGAAAAGAAAGGAGGAAAATCAAATTAGGAATGATGATGATTGAGGAGCAAAAGAGAGACTACGGTATGAAAGCCACAGAACTAAGGAGCAACCATAATCCAGTATAAATTGCAACATGCTGCATGCCGACTAGAAGGCAGTAAAGTAAGAATGGGGCTTAATATCAGTTTCATTTTATGTCAGTTTTCAAGACAGTCGGGGCTTCTATTGTATCGCAAACCAAGACAAAGAATGGGTTTTTTAGTATCCCTCAATTTGAACTTGAACTCGTATGATGTTCATTATCTTCTTAATATTAGTAACAATGTACTGAGAAATTAATTTGAAGGTATCAAAAGGACAGCACAGACTGAAGCCTGAAAACCATGATTGACGTTATACCTTGTAAAATATTTTATAAATATACATATACAGGACATGCAAAAAATGATGCAAAAATGTGGGTGGAAAAAGGAGAAAAGTATGTATGAAGGCTAATGATAATAATGAAGCAAAAAAGGAGCTACATTTAAATACTTTCTAGCACAAAACACCTAGACCACAACAGACCTCCTGGTGTACCTGCTGGGGCGCTGGAGGAGCCATTCGGAAGTAGGGCGCAGGTGGTCCACCCCGGTGGTCGAAGGCTATGCGCCCCTGCCATTGACGCTGCAGCAGAAAGTGCAAGACTCGTCAGAAGTCTGCGCAGACTTATCACCTCGCTATCCCACTAATTAAGTTGATATTTTAACTTTCGACACAAGAACTTTATCTTCAGGTCCCAGGGGCTAAAACTAAGCTACATTGCCAAAGCACCAGTCTCAGCAGTTTCATCATGTTTTGCATCCATCCAATTGTATTCAGGCTAACTTTACTACTTGGGCTTTACCAACATCTATGTAGCATGGTCAATTGCTGATAGACCAACACATAAGCAGAGCAGGTGCAATCGACTCCTGTTGTGATCCAAGTTGAGGCAGTGTTCAGCATTTCGTGTTTGTCATTTTGGTGGGAGCACTATTTTTTGTATACTAGTCTATATTACCAAGGTACCAATTTACATTAATTTTGCTTCTAGATTGTTGTGCCTAAGCACTTTATTTCTCCCCATCCAAAGACAACAAATTCTACTAAAACCTAAAGCGTTATCAAATATTAAGGAAAATATAGAATACCTAATAGTTTCAAGGAGTTATTAGTCCAAGCCAGCAAATCAAGTCAGTGAGCACACAAAAACTTCAGTAGAAAGTGCTTCAAATTACAGCACATTTTTTGTATTAGGAAAATTATCAAGCATTCATAACAAGGGCAAAAATACCATTGAAAATGCATATATGCAACATTTCAACAGTTGGTCAACACTTCTGCTCAGACTACCCTAGAATACATTAACATTCCTCAATTTATAACCTGACAAGACTATGTTTCACCAGCAGCTGTAATGACCTCATCATCCAATACACACCGCAAAATTACATGTCTATAATCTTGCATTTATACTCAATTTTACTAGCCCAAACTTCGACAAAGCCATTTTTAGGTGGTTTGGACTGGACCATCAGACACTGGTCATTTCTCAGACAGCAAGTATACTTTACTTTCACCATGACATCTTATAAATGTCATATTAAAGTCATAAACAAATTACTCAGGATATGATTCAAACGGCAAAATTTATCAATATTATTAGTGCCTATTATTGTCATAAATAAGTCATGAGTGAAGCCGTAACTGAGTGGTTACAAGGAGGAGCCCTTATCAGGAAGGTTGTGAAAGCAGATGCAAACCTTTAGTATCTAAGGATATTTTAAGACTTCTTAGTTGTAAGAGATCATTAAACTGTCAAAGGACTGTCGAGCAAGGCATAATATACAAGAGCAAGAGAATACCATTCAGAAGACAGCCTACTTACAAATTATGATTTGATTAAATTCATGTTAAACAGAACTTCTCCACAGAGCTATGAACTTTAAGGTTTCCGATTTTCTCAAAGAGACTTTTCTCGGACAACCAAATTCATAGTGTAAGATTTACGGCTAGAAGCTTACAAATCTGGTGGACGAGAACCTATACCTTAGAACCACTGAAGAAGAACCAAGAGTTCTTTTCAAACCCCACAAATTGAATCAGTGTTAACAAGCCAACACAACGAGTGCTGGAGTCTATTCGCTCAGAAGTTTTCAAAACAGCACACTTCACTACTGTAGCTCTGTGGAGGAGCTCTGTCATTTAGATACTTAGAAATCGAAACAAGTATCTTTCAATTACCTGCGTTAAAAGTTTAACAAAAATAGTATACATACCTCTGGCATTGGCCTGAAGGTTCCTGGAGGTCCAGCCATACCCTGCTGAGCAGCCCAAGCTTCTCTGGAGACCCCTGGACCACGGTCAGCGCTCTTGGGTCGGTCGTATTCTCCAGGGTCTTGTTCGTGATCTTCTTCTCGTTCGTCTCTTGGCATTCGACGCCTGCGGTCGTCTTCTTCTCCTCTCATGCGAGATTCAGCTTTTTCTCTGAAAAATAACTTTCACTATTAGACGCATACCCTGGATAAAGGAGGTGCTTAATAGAATATCTATCATATTCCACGCTCACAATCGAAAAATATATGTTGAACATCTGTTATTGAAAAGGTAAATCCGTAAAAATAATCAGTTCTTTTTACACAATCATGTCCAAGAATTCCCGCTTTAAGAGATTAATTACAAAATGAAATTAATAAGTTATTGAATTTTACTAGTGGTTGCTCCTGTAGATGTAGCGGCTCTTGGGAGCCTTAGAGGGGTCTGCAATGTTCTTATTTTGCATGACGAGACAAATAAATAATCTGAATCTGATTGCAAATGATATATATCTCCAAATCAAAACCAACCTCTTTTCTCTGCTCTTGCTTCCTCCATCCTCTTCATCGCTAAACACCAGTTTCTCACTGTAATCGATTTCGCCATGGGCTCCGGCCCACCCTCCATCATTCTCCTCAATCTTGTCGAACTCCTTCAGATCCTGATCCTTGATGATGAGCGGTCGTTTCACAAATGACTTGTCCTCAGCTCCTGAAGTTGGTGGCGCTGGTTGCCTGGTAGGAGGCTGGCCGCGGTATCTGCAACACACAAAAAGAGATTTTTAATTGTTTTATGAGAATTAGATTATGCATTTCAAGTACAAGGAATCTCAGTTCACTGCAAGTAACTTTATATATGCAGCTTGAAGTTTCTTCAAAGGACTTTACATTTTTAACAAAAGAAAATTTTTGACCTAAGAAATCAGCCATTGTGAAAATAGAATTTCTCAGCACTCTAAATTTTTCAATCATTTATCTGGGAGTATTTGTAAAATCATTGCACCAAGGTCTCAATTTCTCACTAAGAGCATTTACCGATATCTCATGAGCTTCCTAAGCTGTCTGGAAAGCTCAGCTGATCACATGACTGCCTAGGGTTAAGTCATGTGACAGGAGGTAATTCTTTTAGACATTTATCAAATTACTTCAAAATACGAGACTCACCTTTGATCAGGAAACGGGTATGGAGGTCTAGGCATGCCTGGATGGTAGTTAGGTGGGTAGCCAGGAAATGTTGGCCCACGGAACATCTGAATAGAAATAACAAAAGTCATGAGCAAAGTAAAATACCCCTAAACAGCAAAAGATATGGTCAAACATAACCGATTTCTAGCTTTTCAGATCTTCGAGGCAATTTTTCGTCCCAAGAGACCGCAAACTGAAAGTCCGACGAAGAACGAAAGATGGTACTTACATAGGCTGGCATCATGCCCCTGAAGTGAGGTGGCATCATGGGGCCAGACGGTCCCATGGGAGGCACAGGTCCAGCAGGACGTCCTGGGGGAGGACCGCCTTGCATGGCCGGAGGGGGTTGGTCAGGGGAATCAGGTCGACTGTCACGATCCCGGTCCAATCCTTGATCTCTGCTCGAGGGGGCTAAGCCGTTCTGAGGCGGCTCGGCTTCCACAGGAGACGGAGGTTGCTGAGGCACTGCACGTCCTCCTCCTTCGCGCCAACTTGCTACATCTGCAAATGAACAATATTGTCATCAGTCTTTATAGAAAACACCATTCCATTAACTTTTGGGATAATTTACTATAGTTCTGTCCAAAACAGTTCCAGTTGCACAACTTATTTACTCAGGAGTCAGGACTTTGAATCAGAGTCTGGAAACACGGAGACTAGAGAATTCAGAGCAGCAAAATTTGAGCCAGTCACAAGCCAAGAGACACATTATACAGAGGCAGGAGCCAGAGTCTCATTGACAAGAGAAGGTGACTCCAAAGCCCTAAACATACTTGAAATGTCATAAAAAGGTTGAACTAGGAAGAAAAGGCAACTTACTCTGTGGTCTTAAGCTTGGCCCTGGCCCATATTGTGGCTCTTTTTCGTCTTCTTTGCTTGGAGGTGGGGACTTTTCGTCGCCACCACCAGAAACCAACTTGGGAAATTCCTCTTGGAAGAACGGTGACTGTTGATCTAGGAAACCTCCTTGTTCTTTTCTGCCCATGGTAATGCTGCTCCAAGATTTGACTGCGCTGCTGCTCGTGGTGGTAGTGGTGGTAGTGCTGCTGATGCTTGAACTGGCCCCTGCATTGTTTGAAGTATTTGCCCCTGGTGAAGCCCCCTGTATTGCCCCCGCCGCTGCTCCTCCTGCCCCCGCTGCTGCTCCTCCTCCTGCCCCCGCTGTTACTGCTACTGGTACTGCCCCCTGGATTATTGCCCCCTGCGCCACAGCCGGTGGTACTGCCGCTGCCGCCGTGCTGCTGATTGGAGTGGTGTTGCCCCTTCCACCTGCTCCACTGCCACCTATGTTCTGAAATCAACAAACACGTCGAGTTAGTCAACAATTTCATCTCAATTCGCTGCTACTTTTTGTACATCCGGGAATTCAACGAGACAGATACAAGCCAAAAGAATAGGCCACAATCTTTTCAAATCAAGCATTATCAATGTTTTAGTTCCCTGGAACTCGCTATTTTGATCTGTAATATAATATTTTTTTTATAGCTGAAGTCAAAAGTACGGACTCTTGAGTGGTTGATTACGTCACCATGCCATACACAATGTAATACAGGCAAAGCATGACGTGCTAAACCATTTCTGAGTCAATGCTTTTGACTTCAGTCGTAATGTTTGAAGGTAACTTAGTTAACGACAAGAGCACAAGAAATTCAAGAACAGAACGAACCTTTGTCTGAAGTGCTGCTGGACTGGCTGAAGACACTGCTGCTTGCCCCGATAGCGGTGTCCCGGCCTGCGATGGCTGCGACGGTGGCGGCTGACTTCCACCACTGTCCGAAGCTGCACCGCCCTTCTCCTTCTCTTTCTCCTTCGTAACCCATCCTGCGCAAAAAGACAATCATTCTCCGTTGAGATACACTTACTCAAAAAATTCAAAACAATTGCAGCAAGTTTCGTATCATCTCATCACTGAAAACAGTCTCTGTAGCTCTGAAAACTAGTCATGTCACTTACTGATACAAGCACAGACTAGTATTCATATCAGTAGCATCGAGACAATGCCCTTCTTCCAGGAGCTGTATTATACATTCGAGACTATTCATTTTGATTTGAAATACAAACATTCAAATGAAAACCCATTTTCTTATCTCAATAAAGGTTTTTTTTTACAATTTTTTAAATCAATAGTTCAAGTAATTCTAGATTGAAGCAGTAGATTCTTATCTTATTTACACAAAACCCATACAAGCTTTGCAAAACAACCTCACTTAACTCTAATCAATTCACATGAAACTTAAATGTATAAATCTGTCACCTCGTGCATTGTTAATATTTGGGTTCCACACATGTTAGACAAATTGAAGTCTTAAAATATCTTAATCGTAGGTGAAAAGGGAATGGCAAGGAAATTAGCTGAAGAAGAAAGTCCCAAGGCAAAAAGGCACACACAACCATCAGACAAGTGGGTGATAGATAAAGGTCATCATAGCATTACTGCTCAACATCTATGGACACATCATCTGGCTCCATGCACCTTTTGCTACCCATCTTGACCTGTCACCTCAGTTTCAAACCCATGACCTGTGCAAATAACTTAGCTAGTACCTAGCAAACTAAGCCACACAATTTCATATGTATGACACTTTAAATACCGAATTCCCAACTGCATGCATTTACCGTTGCAAAATTGAAATAGTGTAAAGATTTGTTCAGTTATGGCTTTGCTGTTGCAAGAAAAGATGCGTAGAGTTGCAACACACAGTACTGTAAAAGAGGTTTCTAGAAGATTTTCGAAGAAAAATTCAAAATTACTCTCTTGTTGAAGTCTCTTCAATGCCGAAAGACACAGTGTATTATTACAGAAAGCAAAACAACCAGGAAAAATTTTCAAGATTTTCTTAATTTACAAGTGCAACCCAAGCAACAAAGCCATAAATTGATACACCCTTTCAATTTTGTACCGGCAAATATTACAAGGGTTTCTTATTCTTAAGTATTAGTTCTAGGGGTCTGTCAGTCTGGGGATATCAAAGAGATGAAGAAAGCAAACTTGAACAATTAACAGAATGAGCACGCACCTGATCCTCCGGTCGGCACTAGGTTGATATTGGGGTCGTTCCCGCTGTTCTCAGACTTCAAACTTGGTAAATTAGCAGGCGGTGGCATGCGCCGAGCGCTGCCCACTTTACCCAAGCTTTGTAAGCCATGTTGCCGGGTGGCTGTGGTTGATTTCTGGGTCGGTGCACTCGTTCCTTTGTATATATTGTTGATATTTATGGCGGTGAACTTGGCCTTGTTCTTCTCCCCCTTTGCTCCTAGCCCCGACAAAGTGGACATTGTGCTGGAGAGTTCATTGACGTCGCCTCTGCTCGTACCCGGGAACGGTCCGTCTTACCTGCGAGAAACATTTGGAGATTTATTATTTATAACCTTGCTTACATGTTACACGAGTATAAGTATGATCAAAGTCAAAATGATATTCAGAATATATCCAATTAACAAACTAAAATTCTACAATTTATCACTCAGGGAAATAGACTCAGGCCAGACTGTAAAGAATAACATATTTTCATAATCCATGGGAAAATTTGAAATCAAAACATTTTGATTGGATGGCCAGTAATCAGTCACTTTAGAGACATTCCCACGGGAGGAGCTATCTCTGAACAAAAGAACCTATTTGCTTAGGGGAGACAATTGGGCAGTCACAGACTCTCAAAGACCAGCCTCTTCTGATTTCTAATTACCATACTCACCAACTAACTTGCATCTGATTGGTCTAGGCAGGGCCAGTCTCAACAAATGTGATAAGGTATTTTTTTTATAAGGTGCAATTTATGTGACATCATTAAAAACTTCCATGCAAACCGTCAAGGAATCGTGCAATAACTGACTTGCATATTTTGAGCCATGTTTACGATAATGCCACTAAGCTTGATTAGATACACATGCCAAATATTATAATTTCAAGATACTTTCGTTGATTATCATATTACTCATGTCATTATTTTTTTAACTCAATTTTATTAACATCATAATCAGTTCTAACAGTGGTTACCCTGAAATTCACTTAACCATCTCACAATGAGCAGTCAACAATGACAAGAAAGAATCTTTCAATAAAATAAATTGGAAGGTCAGATCACTTTTCTGCACTCAATAACCTTACAAATGAAAAAGACTGCGATACCTTCAAGCAGAAATCACACATTAAAAAGAGTAAAGAGTGGAACACTTTAAACAGATTACAAGGTTGCAACTGAAGGCCTTTTCCTTAGAACTGTAACCCTAAGTGATACTGAACTCGGTCCAATCTATATACTTTAGTTCCTGATGTAAACAAACATTTCAACATCACCAAAACAAGCTGACTGACATTATTGATCAATGATCAGAGGATCTAACCTTGAGAGAGCAGTTGTGTTAAAGGCCACATTTAACCATTTTGAAGGTCACAAACTTGCTATATTATTGCGGAGATATATATATCGTGACTTACACAATAATTTATTTAATTAATTAGAGCAAAAAATCCTCAATTTAAAAGGGGGTTGCAATTGATGATTTATAACCACTGACAGTTTCTGTGGTGCGCCACCTCTTGATGATAGATTTAATATTATTAGTTTTCTTATTTGGTAATCAAGTGAATTGACTCATTTTGTGGAAATTTACACTAGTTAGTCACTAGAAGTGCAGACATTCAATAAACATAGTTGAATGTAATATGTATGATCATTACTCAATCCGAATCAGAAGGAATTTAGAAGTGAAGAGTCATCACATCATATACGATGCAAATATTGTATTACATAAATGAAATATAGCAATGATGACTAATAGCAATCTAACAATATACGCAACAGATTAAGACAGCTTGTCCTTCTGGGACTATTAACAAAAGCACTGGGGACTCAGTGAGGAGAGGCTGGGGAGTTACATGATCGTACATACAACACTCAATTGAGAATGACAGCAGCCATCTGCACATGTTCCGAGTCCATCTGTCACTTCTTCACACATGTGCACAACACAGCATGTGACCAACTTATACGCAAGTGCTTACTGATATCATTAGGTGAATTACAATTATAGCCTAAACAATACCTGCATAACAATTAGGCAGGCCCTCTTTGTCTGAACTAAAGTACAATACACCTTTTTTGTTTTGTCCCATCTGTATGTATAAGTGTGTATTCATAAACAAGTGTGTAGTACTGTGAATACACTTGTCATAATAAAAGGGAGTTTCAAAGAAACAAGCCTCAGATGAACATGAAAATACTTGCAGACAATTAACAGCTGATTAAAGGTTTTTTGAGAGATATTCAATAAACATTTAAGGTCTTAATTGCTTAATATAGATTTTTGCATACAAAATGCAAGTCACATCTTGATATATCTCAAGGGCATTCAAGGCACCAGTGACCAAAAACAATCACGTTCAGATAAATTTGGCCTAAAACAAATTATGGTATTTCTGATTATATAAATTTGCTAGGGCATTCTTCTCCCAGTAAACCTTTCACTTAAAAAATTTTGTTAACTAGGCTATTACTTTGCATTGAACTAGCACAGTGGCATTACACTAATGATGAGTATCACAACAGTCAGCTGTTTCTTGTGTTCTTATCATTCAATGATGACTTGGACAATAAATATCTTGAATTTTCCATCATACATTCAGCCAGAGATGCAGAATCATCTATAGATGCTTCACTCATACTATGCAGTTCAAAACCTGAGCCACCTAAACAGCTAAAGCACGATGCAATGTGTTTTGAAACTTGTATAAATAATGCATGCCTTATGGTGCCTGTCTGGACCTGTCAAAGGCTCAAAGCTAATGATCTGTTAAGCATGATCCAGCACAAAATAAACATTATTTCATGCTCCTAAGCAGATTAATGGAATTGAAGAACATTGCACCACAGAATAGATAAGCAGTAGATCTGCTTATGTTCTTTTTTTACGCATTTTGATTTACACTTAATCTCTAATGGATGCCTTTAAATCAATCTATATAATCTGAATATCTGATATGGATACGAATGATATGATGATTATTAAAAGCAACTTCCTGATTTCTAATTTGCAGGAGATTCTATCAATGAGATTCTTTCTTTGAATCCTTTGATTGACAATAACAAAGGAAAGTTAAGCAGGCTGCAGTCATCGGTTAGTTGATAGTCCTGTGGTTAGAGTAGCCAGTTTACATGATACAGAATAAGTATTTCAATGTTTTATGTTTGTAAAGATAGACTGTGATGCCACTCAACAATAAGGAATGTTAAATTACGCACCAATCAAAGTTAAATTGGTTATGTTCAATGTTTGGGGGGAAAAATATTGCATACCTATCAAGGGGTGTAAAAACTAAACAAGGTATATTATATTTCGAGTTAGATTTATCATAATGCATGTGATAGCTGGTCAGAACAAAACAATGATCTTTTCAGCGTCAAAGTTATGATGCAAATCTATCAATACATTTTAGCAACAAAAATGATTCACTGGCTGTAGCATTATGTAGTTATGACTAATTTAAAAGCATCATGTTGATGCTGACATTGAGTGCAATGAGTGCATACAAAATGAAGTGCCAGGAAATTTGTCTATTTATCATGATCATTGTTTATTGGATCAATCAAGTGCACTGAAATTTGGGTGCATCTTTTGGTCATAAACAATACCAAAACAAACAGAAATTTTGTTCAGCTTTTTGGGCCAGGTTTTGCAGAGAAGTTAGATGTTGAGCAATACACAATTTTGTGGATTCAAGCATGATTAAACAGGATCAAGCTGAGAAGAGAAACATGGCTTCCCAGAAAAAAAGGATTTCCCCACTTAACAACAAAACAAATCAACAGAAAATTCCGGTTGAGGTTTTCCTGAGGCATACAACTCAATTAAGCCGATCAGGTGCTTATTTCACAGCTAACAAATTGTAGACAATGCTACTTGCAGAAATACATCTTTTTTTACTTCGATCGGGAAGTCAACGCACGGTCAAGCTTCGGCTTCGCAAAATGAGCGTCACCCAAGTCGGAAAAAAGAAATCTCTGCCCTCCAAAGCAGTCAAATGCAATTCCCAAGGTCGCCCATTGTTCCAACAGAAGGTAATACAATCTTTAACAAGCAAAGGACAATTTATCAGTCATTGAGTGCAGAAAGATGCTAATGTACCGCAACGAAGCGTCATTTTCTACATGACACAATAGATCCCGTAATCAACAAATTTCCCTGTCCAATAAACTGCCACAAAAGGTAAAAATATCTACTTACTGCGGTCCGTTCTAGTGGGTGTAAAGTTAAAACCGATTCGGTTCCCTTAAAGGGGTTAAAACAGGACGGATGGCCTGTGATTTTTGACGGATACTGAATAGTTCTTGGGAATTTCTCCCGATCCAATATGGCGAAGCTGAAGCGTATGTAAATGACTCTTTAACACATGACGTCACTACCCATGATTCCTTTCGACGCTTAGTTGCGGAATTTCTCCGCTTGGTGTGTTAGTGAGAAATTTTATGAGAAATCAATCAAATAGAAGCTTGTCCTGGCTTCCCTGGCACTGAAGCACCCAGTTATACCAAGCGAAGGGTGTGTGTGCTTCTCCTGATACGCCCCAGTGCTTTCACAGCTTCTTTAATGAGCTTATATTCCCTAATTGCAATTTTCCTGATGCCATGCAACTTGATGCAAGTCTGGCATGCAGGACCTGCTGCAAAAAGCAATTAGCAGTTTCTCAAAACTAATGACTCCTGTATTAAAAGATTTAAGTTAAATATTTCTAACTGATTGCATCATAAATATCGTAAAAAATAATTAAATTGTTAAAAGTACTTTTCTTTAAAGTTTTCACTAGCAATAAATTAGGAATTATGTTCATGAACATTTTTGAGGCTATTCTAGCTTATCTTATAAACAAATAACAAAAGACAAAACACCAGGTTTCCAAATATTAAGCAGCAATGTATTTTACAATCAGTGTACTAAAAGTTACACAGATAAATTATTTACAAGTTCGTAATCAAGCATTTTATCTGATGACTCAAGACGATACATACATGTATTTTTAAAGTTGATATTTGACTATTGTAAGTAACTGTTGATTGTTTGCCAATTAAATCAACATGTGAAGAAGGATTTTCATACAGAGACAATTCAATATCACCTCCATATTATTATTCCAATAAAAATGTAACTATTATAACTGCATGTATAAATAAGTTTAATTGGCTATAATATAATTGTTTAATCAACAAACAATAGACCTATAACTTAATTATTCAAGAGAAAAAAGTATATCACAGGTAGAACTTGCGTAAAGTATAATAAATACCTGAATAATTATGATATATTCAATCACAAGGGGACTAGAGCTAATCACATAAAACAATATCTAGGGACATTTTTGTTTTTTAACACAGCAAAGTCACACATAAATTACAATGGCTGACATTTATGAGGCAGTACCAGTTAAAGTACAAGGCACGTCCATAATTTATGTAAGTAGAATTAGTTTCAACACTTATTCCATATCAATTTAATTGTAGGCCAATGTAGAATTGTCAGCTTTTTAGCAGAAATACCATGACCTCTGACTGGTACTGGGTGACATGAACATTGAGAGAATTGACGTGAATTCAATTTAATTGCATTTTTTTGCTCGAGAAATGTGTTAAAGAGCCGACGTCCACAGATTTTAGCAAAGATCTACAAACCAAGTTAACAGTGACATGAGCAGGGATATCTTACAGTTTCCCAACATAAAAATTATACTATTTTAAATCACTGAAGTACATTTATAAAATGTATCGAACTTAAAAGGGGCCTCATTAATTAATAATTTTTAAAAATAATTTGTCTTATTTTTTTGTACTTTACAATAATTTAATTTAACCAGAGATAATTCATATTAGTAATAGGGTAGGCAATCAAGAAAATTATGCAATGAAAAAGTCGCTACTGCAAGGTCAGGCTCACTTGAAATCTGTAGAAAGCGGCCCTTTAACATTTAAAACTTAAAGACAAATTGAAACATAACATACAAACTCATTGATCGACAATGAACATAAACACAAAATAAATAATAAATAAACACATAATAGTCATAACTCATGGCAAATAGTACAATAAATATTATTTGGTCTTCAGTTGCATAGGACTTCAATGCCAGTGGATTATGACCAGCTGATGACTAACCGTATCCAAAGCACAATGAACCATTAAGAAATACAAGCAACAAATAAAAAATATCATTTGTTTTAGAAGTTCGGACATATGTGGTCAAACAAAGTGTTCATATATATACATGGAACTGAAAATAAATAGCACATGGATATTTTCTTACGATACAACACATTTGAAGTTTGACATGAACTGTTTGTGATGTCCAAAGGGTATGAAATACGACTGTACTTAGTTTCGTAAATATTTTACAGTTAATCGTCATATCTATTGACTATTGAGGTGTTATACTGATGACAATGTTCTTCTTAAATTGCACAGTTCAAATGTAAAAGACAGCCTAAAAATGTTAAATAGGCTTACACCAAATAAGTAGCATTTGCCGAAACATATCCCTCGGTGTATCGGTGGGTAAATTTAATTTGAAGATGCACTTGGAAAGTTGTACGTCGAAGCAATGCCGCTACATTCCAGTCTCATTAAGTACAATTCAATCATGCACATGGATACATTTTCTGTCTCTCAATTCACAGATTATCCGGTTATCCGTAATTGAATCCGTATTCATCATTTCCGTAACCCGGATGTCCGTATCTACTGCTGGGACGTCCTCCTTCGTCGACTCGCTGCCCGTCCATAACAAATCCAACGTGAGATTCTGGCCTATCATACATATCGTCATATTCATCTCCGTATCTGTAAATGAAAGTCAGTGTTAATTTAATGAGATAAATAAGATTAAAATCAATCAATTACATCTTAACCACCCATTGTATGTAAAATCCTTGTATAATTTCAAATGGTATAGGCCTTAGGGTCCTGCACGGGACTAGATTTTTGTCTCACTCCCGCCCGTTCTTTACAAATCTGCTCCCGTTCCCATCCCGTTCTAGGCATTACAATGATAAAATTTTCGGAATTTTGACCCACTCCCGCTTAATTTTGTCAAGTTCAGTCCCGCTCCCCGTCCCGTGCAGGGCCCTAATAGGCCTACTTCCTCAAAGTAGGACTTCGACTAAATTTAAGCTGTGGGTCTTAACAAAACTCGTTGCCAATTGTTTGATTGATTACTTATCCGAGATGAATGTGAGAAATCTATTTTCTCATTCAGTAGTTAATCCATGGAAAAATTCAGGATAATATAATGAAAATTTCACTTTGCAAGGTTTCATGCTGCAATCATCATCAGATTATTTTTATATCTAATGTGATGTCTCTGAGGGGCAGGGAATTACTACTACCTAATTCAAGTCTGGCAAAGGATGAAGAGTAATTGAAGACAGAATAACTTACCTTCCTCCCATAACGTAGTCAGCATTTCCGTTGTACATGCCGTTTTCATCGTAATCAGCAGAAAGGCCATTGTCCATCATAACTCCGGGTTCATAACCATCTGTTAAAACAAATTCATATGACATCAGTACACTTTCTATTACTCTAGCAAATCTGCAAGATTCTACAACACAGCGTGCACAGCAGTCCCTGGACAGGTAAGACGAATTAGCTGTCCACCCTTATGACTTGGTTGTCTCGGAGAGTTTATTTTACAAGCAGTGAATAATTTTTTTTTTCTCCGCCATATTAGTCAAAATCATATTAGTGTCAAAGCAGATGACGGCAAACCTTATAAGTTGGGTTAGAGTGACATCGCTTCACACAAAAAATTATTTTAAATGCCAAGTTTTGAAAAGCTGCAACTTTTGCTTTTGTTGAACGGTGGCAGGTAGAGAGTCTCTACTACAGACAGACCTATAGTCGAACAGATAGATAAATAAGAAAGAAGGTTAGATAGATAGATAGATAGATAGATAGATAGATAGATAGATAGATATATGCTTCAAGTTGATATGCTAGAAATACTTATAAATTAATAAACTTTCAGCTTCATCATGAATATGACAGAAAGGCAGATTTCAAGCCAAATACATATAAATGCATTCTAGCAGAACACGGTCGAAGGAGAGACAAAAATCCAATGCCGCTAATAGCATAAGCAATTTTAACTTTGAAAAGTAGAGGTAACTGACAATTTGACATTTTGCAAACATATATGTACCCAACACTAGCATGATGCAAGAAAATATAATATTAATTAAATTTTTGATAACAGGCCAACATGAAATATATAGATCTCTCTTCTATGTCCCATGCAATATAACAAGACTTTATGCAATAGCACAATTTTGTTAAAAGGAAAACAATATCAAAAAATCAATCAAGCCACAACCTCGTCAAGGTTTATAAGTATAACACACATTCAATAAACATGGCAAACAATTAGGGTAATTAGCATATTTTATGCAAAATTTATGCAAATTGGGGTTGAAGCATCACTCAGGCGTTCTGAATACTTACACGCCCAGTCAGGATCCTCCCCATCAAAAATTTCTGAAAATTTCATATTTTTTCCAATTTTGAAAATTGAACTGGTTGGGTAAATGCGTAATAGAATTAAATTTTCACATGAATGCTTCATATGTAATATAAAATAAAATTCTCAAAATTGAGACCTTCTGATTTAAAATAAGTTGTAACTCGGAATTGGAATGGTTCAAAGTTTTTCTAAGTTCTCTTAATTATCTTTATGAAGACAAATAGCTAAGCTCCACAGTGGTCTATACATGCATAAATTATTGCTCTGTCTGGAACAATTGGCTGCAAAGAATTGAATTGAGGAGTACAGTTCAAATGGCCCTCATATAGCTCTAGCTGTCCTTTAGGCCGTTTTTTCGAAAAAACATTTTTTAATGATGTATATTTCAAATAGACTCGAATGTGAAATGAATCATTTCCTGAATCTTTAACTGGTCTGGGGAAGACTGTGTGGGTGCCTCGTCCATATTCATTCAACACTAAATAATTAACACAGTGTTCCAGCTAGGCCTTATGAGCCCGACCCTCATACGCCATGCCCAAAAAAAATAAAAATAAATATATATATTTTTTGAAAAGTGCCCTCATTTCTAGAAAAATTGTATTCCCGAATCAAATCCTAGTTGGAGCACTGTAACACTAACTATATACACACCTGGGTGTCCATAGAAGAGCTCAGGGCGGTCAAGTATGTCAGCATCTTGGATGTAGCCGAATCCCTCATCTCCGTACATGTAGGCGTCGTTCATGTCCTCCATCTGCCGTGATTCAACCATCTCCAGCCATTGTGAATTGTGCCACCGGAACTTCTCCAGTTGGATTTTCTTTGCCCAGTCTTCGTCAAATTCCTGAAATTTTAACAATTTAAGTCACATTTTGTGATACACATAATGTAAAAGGCCTCCCTGTCAACCCCTCAGGTGAGTGGAGCAGCAGGATTTTTTCACCCAGTTTTCATCAGATTTCAAGAATTTTAGAAAATTTAAGTGAAATTTTATAATAGAAAACCAGAATGATATGGGTTGCTGTCATGGGCGCAATAACTTGCAATGGCCAACAAGAAAACATGAAAGTGTATGAATCAGCTGCTCCGGCCTTTCAAATGGAATTCTGACGTGATTCTTGGTCATATCCTTTTTTTGAGATAGGGCTACAAACAGTCATACTGCACTCAAAATAGCGGGGACAGATATGAGAATTAGTTTTTGAGCTTGGGCAATCACATTGTCATCAGAATATATGTTCTACCCCCACGGGGCCAGAGCCACAATAAAATCTAAATTGCTTACAAGTTACTTTATAATCCATAACTGTTTTCTGCAACTATGAATTACAGTGATCAAGTAATGAAGCAGGATACTTACAGCTATAATATCCAATGTGTAGTCACAGACTTTCCTAATTTCTGCATTTTTGTCATGCATGAGATCGATCAAATAAGCAGGGGCTTGAGTGTCTTTCACTATGACTTGTCTTGTTGACTCATGGAAAATCATTTGGTAGAAAACGTAGACAATTTGGCAGACCATTTCATCATCCTCTTGTTTCGCTGAAGAAGAAAAAATAAAGATGAAATATAATAGGTGGACAGTGGGTGCAGAATATAACACATGCATGAAACATGATACACATCTGTGGAAATCAAACTTCGGAGTCGGCTATCAGTGAGTTCAGGGGTGGAGTCTTTCGTCAGAATCAGTTTTTCTAAAGGAGGAGTTGCTAGTTGGAGTTCATAAAAGAGTTGTAATTTGAAAGGAGAAGAGAGTCGATATTGGTTTCACTTTAGACTGACTCCAAAGCCCTGGAAATAAATTAAAATTTGCAAGACTAGCAGGCTGTGGCATATTTAGGGAGGTACTTTTTGGCATTGCCTCCCTATGTGAAGACAAAGTAACTTGGGAAAGATAGCAAAAGGGCCCGAACAGGTTAGCAGCATTGAGTGGCCTAAATGTCATGAGTGATAGCCGGCATTGATTGAAAACAATGTGTTATACTTTTCAAGTAAATTCAGAGAGAAATAGTCATATTATGTGTAATTAATGAAATAATTATCACCCACTGAGAAGTGTAATTAAAAGGCAAGAAATGGAAGAGGAGGAATAAATTTGGAGTTTCTAATGGTGTTTAACAAGGGGGTGTCATCTCCCCAATTCTTTTCTGTATATATATGGATGGTCTACTTAAGGAGTTAAAGAACAGTAATGTTGGATGCTATATGGGTGATGTTTATGCTGGCAAATTTGGATATATGCAGATGATATTAAGTTACTGGCACCCAGTGTCAATGCGTTAAGAGTTATGGTAGGAATTTGTGAAAATTATGCCAAAAGGTTTAATATCTTGTTCAATGGTAAAAAAAGTGAGCTCATTATATACAAATGTAAGAAGAGTGAACCACCTGATCCTGGAATATTTGTTAATAATTTGAGAGTTCCTAGAAAATCGAATGTTACCTATCTGGGTCATGATTTAAGTGAAGATATATATTCATTTAGTACAGACAAGTGTGTGTCTGACTTTAATCGTCAGTGTAATATATTCTTTGCTGATTTTAAAAATGCAAACTCGTTTATACCTAATGAATTATTTCACATTTATTGTACTGCATTTTATGGCAGTCAATTATATCCTCTGTATAATAACAGTATGCAAAATATTTATTGTGCGTGGCGGATTGCTGTACGTAAAGTCTGGCGTGTGCCAAATATAACTCATTGTAATTTATTGCCATATTTGGCTGGTTGTATAGATATAAAATTATGGTTTGCTAGAAGAAGTATTAATTTTATCAAGAATATATGTAAGTGAGATAATACTGTTGTCAGAACTATTGCTAATATGGGTGTACATGGAAGTTATTCTATTATTGGTGGAAACAAAAGATATTTAGAAAATTTTTTCGATTTTAGTGTAAACAATGTGAACTAAAGTTGGTCTAATATGAATAATGATGAACTTGCAAGGATTGCAGAACAGGTCAAGGAGGTTTGCTCTATAAGAGATCATTGTGTTGATGATAGCATCCTCACTTACCAAGAATGCAAAGACATGATTACGCTTTTATGCACAATGTAAATTTTATTTATTTTTTATTTTCTTGTGCTCTGTCTTTTAATTTAAATTTCTTTTATCATACTTATTTTAAAAATGTACATCTTTTTTGGATGTGAATAAAGAATTTCAAACAAACAAAGGCAATCAGCAGGTAGCTTACACTTGATTGCCAGAATAGACTGCCATCATTGATGGTAATCATTGATGGTCATCATTGATTGAAAATGTATGTTTGTCAATAGATCATTAACATAGAAACAGTCACATTATCACCCATTAAGAAATGGGAATGAAATTTATGAAAAATACCGTGCAAGCACGTAAACCCCGCTGGCTCTATGTGAAGCCATTGAAACCATTTGGATGCACTGTGCATCGACCCACCGACACGGACGCACCGACACGGACGCACCGACAGAAGGATGGACGCAGGGACGGACGGACACGGACGGACACGGACGGACGTAAGGACACACAGACGGACGGACACACGGACGTACGGACACACAGACGTACGGACACACGGACGGCCGGACGGACACAAGGACGGACGGACGGACGGACACACGGACGGCCACACGGACGGACGGACACACGGACGGACGGACACACGGACACGACGCACCGACACGGACGTACGTCTGTGTGTCCGTGCGTCCGTCCGTGTGTCCGCACCTCCGTACGTCCGTGTGTGTCCGTACGTCTGTCCGTGTGTCCGTCCGTCCGTCCGTCCGTGTGTCCGTACGTCCGTCAGTGTGTCCGTCCGTCCGTGTGTCCGTACGTCCGTGTGTCCGTACGTCCGTGTGTCCGTGTGTCCGTACGGACGCACGGACTTGTCATTCCCATCTGCATGACAAAATAAGATAACAGGCAAAATTTGAATGAAATATGAGCAACACAAAGTGAGTTATGCTTGACGAAATCCCCAGCATCCCCAGCACATTGAGGACTGCAGTACCCCGTAGGCTATTACATAGCCAGCGGGGTAAGCACGTCGGTCCATGTGTCCGGCCGTCCGTGTGTCCGTACGTCTGTGTGTCCGTGTGTCCGTACGTCTGTGTGTCCGTACGTCCGTGTGTCCGTCCGTGTGTCCGTCCGTCCGTCTGTGTGTCCGTCCGTCCGTCCGTGTGTCCGTACGTCCGTGTGTCCGTACGTCCGTGTGTCCGTGTGTCCGTACGTCCGTGTGTCCGTACGGACGCACGGACTTGTCATTCCCATCTGCATGACAAAATAAGATAACAGGCAAAATTTGAATGAAATATGAGCAACACAAAGTGAGTTATGCTTGACGAAATCCCCAGCATCCCCAGCACATTGAGGACTGCAGTACCCCGTAGGCTATTACATAGCCAGCGGGGTAAAAACGAATGAGTTGCTTAGTTAAAAACTTACCAGAAGTTTAGATTTTTCCCTAAACAAAACTTTAATGTACTTTTGTGTCTTTCCTGTGTCTTTAATGACAATAAATAGCTTGATTGAAAAAGTGCTGTGCAACAGCATGATGAGAGCAGCCATATTGGCCCCAAGATGCCACCTAGTGTAATTGAAATGCAGCACTGTCAATCTCCATCTGGTGGATACACAATGAACTATTCTTCAAGTGCATGGAGATTTGTGCATTTGCAAGTGAAATACAGCAATTTAATAAGGATCGAAGTAAAATAATTGTTTAAGAATGTGGCATGTCGCATTATCAAGGTTTAGTTCACTTGACTGACAGGTAGGCAATGTGGAAATACGACGATTGCAGCTGCTACTTGAGCTCATGTGATGATGAGTTAGCAGACAACAAGTGTGTACGTACAAACATTGAGTGTGGCAACAGGATCCTGACAACTTCTAGTGTCTCTAAAGACTAGCCTCCTGCTAGTCTAATAAACCTGCTAGATAGAAAGATGGATGGATGGTTGGAGCTTTACGTCCTGTATTTATGCACTGGGTAGACTAAATAGAACAGGAGGAGGACATGCCAATGAGAGCAAATGATGAAATCTGCTTGATTGAGTAAGTTTGACTCCTTTATATGTGACTTAATTTTAGTTAGTTGCGCAATCTTTCTCCTGGCAAGCACACATACTGTCGCATGGGAGTTAAAACGTCCCAATCAATTACATGACCCAGCTCGCCTACAATTAAAACCTGAACATGACTGCCAGTAAACCTCTTCTTATGCACCAAAACAAAAACACAATCATGGACAAGGATATCTAGGATGTTAGCACAGCAAGAGCGACAAACACTTCATACCATTCAAAAGCTCAATCAAGGACTGGATCATTCCTGACTGAGCGATCATCTTTGCACAGGCGTCATCACTGCAGACTGTGCCCAGTAGCATAACCACTTCCAAGATCAGGTCATCCTCTGCTGAACCTGGATGAATTAGAAAATAAGATGCGGCTAAATAATCGAAATTAATATTCAAGAATTTGAGACCTGCGATTCAGTCATAAGTAGCGTTGTGCAGTTCTGATAAAATTGATTTGGTTCAGTTTACAGCTTTTCCGATCCTAGAACCGTGATTTCTGTTCTTGGCATATGCGTAATGTATGTAACACAATTTTGCTATCCATGGACCATGGTTCAGCGTCCAGTCTGCAAACTGCCACAACCAGTTTTTCGGCCCTCGAAATTAATCGGAAGATGACACACGCTGGGGAGAGTGATCAAGTTGATATTTTGCATATAATTTTGTCTTTTTCTGAATAAACTGAGACAAAATACAACAACCGAAAGAATCAGTTATTATATAGAACTTCAGCTGCAGTTTGGTTGCAGTGGTACAACCGAAACCGAACCAAAATTTTGGGAACCAGCACAACACTAGCCATATTAAAGCCTGAGAATATGGTTGAAAGCTCCAAGGCAAGTCAAATATTTAGACTCCAGTGCTATGACTTTTGAACAAATGAAATAACCTAAATCTAATCAAAAGCTTTTCACTTACCAGGATGTAAATGGGACTTGATCCAAGGGACAAGGTTGTACTCTCTCAGGAGCAGTTCGTAGTCGAGATCAGCAATGGTCAGGTTTGCGAGGATGCCGACAGCTTCCAAGATAAACTCTTCATTGTCACTGGACTGCAGGACATTCGCTATGTCACTGATGTAATCCTGAGAGAATAAATAATACAAGTTAAATGTAGCCCTGACACACAATCTATAAAATCCAATGCTCGTTCCTCAGGAGAGAATTAAGAGTTCAAAGGGGTGTCGTTGGTATATTAGAATCAAATCTTTCTTGTAGATAAGAGTACACATACCTGTCTTAACCAAATACACCAGACAATATGTCAGTTCCTTCCTACTATTTTCTTTTTGCGTACTTAATTTAATATACTACACATAACATTACACGAATAAATTATTTTTATAATTTACCCCATCAGGGCAATTTTCTGCACACATTACGGACAAATAATTTGGGCGGTGGGTATACTTGACTGCTAGCAATGATAGGTGGATGGATGGTTGGGGCTTTACGTCCTGTATTTATGCATTTGGTAGGCTAATTTGGACAGGAGGAGGCACGGCAATGATGCAAAAGATGATTGAAACAGCCATTTAACATAGCAACAGGTGACCCGGCAAGAGCTGGATTCGAACCCTGGACCGAGCGATTGCAGCCCAGCACGCTACCACTAGACCAACCCTTCCCCCTTGCTAGCAATGAAAATACCTGGTAATACTCACAATAAAAAGAGTTTTAGTCGATCCGTCGTGCTGTGATATGTTCCTAACCATCTTCATAAGGAGGGGGTCCTTGAACTTAAAAGCTTTCTTCATGAGCAATCGTAGTCCGTTATTCTCACATATCAACTGAGCATTTCTCTTATTGGCCGACACATTGATGCAGAGGGCGAGCAATTCAGCGTCCTGCGTTGCTTCTTGGGACTCAAACAGCATCTTCATTATCTAACAACAAGAAAATTAAATGGTAACTTTGCTGCAAACTGTAGCAGGTGAAGTTTTGCATGGCATGGCATCATTAGCATGTAAAATAATTTCATACATTTTGGTTTATATTTCCAAATTCTGAGTTTCTAATGCCATTTTGAGTGCCAATTTTACAATTTCCTTAATTCCAGTAACTTTACTGATAAATTTGTGACTTGACTGGTTTACAGATCAATATTATGTATTGATATTAAAATATAAACTACAGGATAAGGGTGAATGGATGATTACATATTTATGTCCTGTATTTATGGACCACTGCATTAATATTAGGATATGGGGAGGACACATAAATGAGGTGAAGGATGATTGAAACTGCTGTCCATAATATTTAACTGAAATGTATATAGCTTATAGGCCTATTCTTTTTATATTTTTCTCAAATTTATCCTCACAACCACAGGTTCCATTTGCTAAGCAAAAAAGTAAAACAATGAACACATACCATAGGAATACAATCAGTGTAGGCAAAGAGGCCTTTAGCCTTGTCGTCCATACTGACGTGGTACAAAATACACAAGATGATTAATCGGTGGTTGTCGTTTGTAAGGAGGCTGACTAACTTTGGTAACATTCCAACTTTGATCATCTTTGACCTCAATTCCTGAAAGGGCAATTAAGGATATTCAGTTCAAGATAAAATGTAAAGACAACATCACATCTCATATTTATTGTTATAGGAATCGAAGGAGGCATTGCCAGACTGATTGCAACAAATGACATTTCTGTGATGAGACGTCATAGCATACCATTCTTTACTGACATCATCAAATGCAAACAAGAAGAATAACATTTTACTTTATCACACAGAATACAGGGTTCTCACTCAATTTAGAGAACTGAATTCAAAATTATTTTAAAAAGACTTTTAAGGCTTTCAAGGACCGTGGGAACCCTGAAGAAAGTTTCTTTAAAATCTTCTGAACAAATCACACATTGTCAGCTGAAGAGATTGACAATGTTTGGGAGCATCACACAGTAGAGTACAAAGCAATAGGTTAAAACTTAGCGAGGATGTTTAGATCTGAATTGTCAGCTACAGACCTTGTCGAAACTGAGGTTGAGCAGCAGTCTGAGGGAGATATTAAGCAGATCTTCATGGCCGCATGGGATGAGTTTCGTCATGCGCTCAATTATTTGGTGTTCAGCCTGAAAGAGAAAGCAATGGAGATAACAAAAGAAACGCGCAATGCTGTTCTTTACCACTTTTGATGCTGATCCTATACTTCAACTTTAAGCATCATTCATTTGGAATAGATGGATGGATGGATGGACAATTGGGTCTTTACGTCCTGTATTTATTCACTTGGTAGGCTAATTAGGACAGGAGGAGCATTAATTTGGAGTGAAAATAATGTTAGCACAAACAGCCTGGGAAAGTGGAAATTGTCAAAGGTATTGTTTAGCACATGACTTTTCTGTAGTTTTAATTTTTCACTGGTACCAATACTCAGCCACTGATCTGATGCTCAGCCACCAACACCAATAGATATTTATCGATAGCCATCCTTAAGACAGGTACAAGTAGTACTACTCGAAGAATGAAATAAAGTAACATAGAAGCTTCACCCTTACCATTTCATTCTTATTCTCCACAAAGATAGAGAGTTTCTTCAAGAAGCTGACGACTAAAATCAGCAACTCGTAGTTCTCTCTTTCCAGCGTTCTTATCAGCATCAGAATTATCGCCTTGTTCTTCATTTTCATTTCGACCTTCAGGTCTTCGGCCAAGTTGAGAAGGAGGTAATAGGAAACTGAAAGAAGTGAAGATGCTGTATGAGACTGGGACTAATAATTCATTAATTTATTACTGTATTATTTTTACAACTGTTTTACACATGATTGAACAAGCACAAATTTACAGATGACTTGGTTTTCTTGATAAAATATGTTAAGTTTCCCAGAACATGTAAAAATTCATTATCATCATGCGAAAGATATAAACAGTAAATCCATTTGAACCAGCAAGTATTCACCTAATTTCTAAGGGAAATTGTTCATAATATTATGTAGTCTATGGGGTATATCACATTACACAATTTCTAGATGGAAAGATCAATATCTATATATACATGTAATAGTATGGTTTGTTTGTTTGTGTTTTATGCCTCTGCAGCACCTTAGTGGGCTATATTGAGGCAGGCGATCGCCGTATGATGATGAGATGAGAACACTGTGAGTCTGGAACATACCCTATTAATTCAGGGATGCCCAGGGTCTTTCAGTTGCCCCAGCATAGAATACTGGATACAACCCGCCTCCATTTAATGTCCCATGGGCTCGGACTAAAGTGAGTTCCCGGGGTGAGATTTGAACCTACGCCCTCAAAGCCTGTAATAGTATGGTAAGCACCACCTTTTAAGGCCATTCAATGATTCATGGCTACTCATATAGTTGATCCATGAGCTGGGAAAGAGAGCAAGAGTCCTTAACATATCAAACATTCACCCATGTGAGGGATCTTTTACTTCCCAACACAAACACTTAATAAGGTGTGAGTGAGTGAGTGAGTTTGTGTTTTACGCCCCATCAGCACCAGTGTGGGCTATTTAGAGGCAACAACACTTAATAAGGTAATTTACAACAACTCACCTCGTAACAACTGTTCTTGTTTCCGTAGCAACCCATTGAATTTTTTTGTGCTTTTGTCGTAATCTTTCTTGAGGGAAGCATTGTTTTTGTCTGTGTCAGCTGCAAAGAGGGTCAAGTTGAAAACATATTGAAATGGACAGTGTGCTAAGATATAAATTTACAACAAAAGTTAGTCCTTTATAAATTTGAGAACTGAAAAGTAGGGATTTCCCAAATAGCCTAGTCTCATAGTAACTTCAACAATTCAAAGTAATAGTAGAAATTATTTTCTATAAAATCATATAACACTAATTGCTTACAGTGTTCTGGCCAGAATTTTATTTGCACGAGCAAGAATCCTGTAAATTTGAAGGACACTTTTCTGAAGTGAAGACGTTTATTTTTTGCCTTTTAATCCAAAAGTGGGCATATTGCACAAGGGGTTTGGCACGGGGCATACAAGGTTTGGCTTGGCGTAGGGCCATGCTGAAATGGCCTGGCTGGAAAACTGGTTTACACTGTCTGTCAGTGCAAAAATGACATCCTTTAATGGCTTCATGCCAAGAGATCCAGAGGACAAAATTGATCTTTTCTACCAAAACAAATAACACAGATTTTTCACACTTTAAATACCCAATTTTATCGAAAAATGAAAGGGACACACTACTGACAAATACACCTGCCTATCTCTGCTTTCTATCACTTCTTCATTGCGCCACAATATGAAATGGGTTTGTCAAGTCATTTATATATAATTCACTCACATGCTCGTTTCTTCTTGGTCAACTCCTCTTGCCATAGGTCATATTTCTTTAACTCATGTTCTATAATGTTCATGCACAAAGCTCCGATCTTGAAGTGAGACACGACTCCATGGAACTGCGAGAAACTGCTAAAGCAGAAAAATATGTAGATGATGTTGGTCGCCAACTCTGTGGACTTCTTCCAATCCTCTCGTAGGACTCTCGCCAAGGCTCCCACCACAGTTTCTGGATGAAAGAGAATAACAGAAATATTCATTGAATGACAACTAATTATTCATATAGTAAGTTTGCCAAATTAGGACTCCCTGCCTGACCGGGATTTAGGGTACATACTGTAAAACGGGGTAAGTTGGCAATCTGGGGGAAAGTTGGCAGGCTATTTTAACCACTTAATGGCTGGATTGCCAACTTTATCCAGTTCTACGATGCAACATTTTAAAAATTAAATATAGGTTATTTATGGAATTGCACTTAAAAAAAAAGACTTTAATGGAATTTCTTTAAGATGAATCCCTGACCCAAAAAAATATATTTTTTGATAAAAATATCATTGCTGTAAGTTTATTAGACGCCGAAAAATGCTAAATCCAGGTTATACTGGTGGCCACCAGGCTTGTAGCAGTTCTACTTCAGGCAGATAATTGTGAAACAGCGTCGTATCAGTTTAATTGACAAGGAAAATATGAGATAATGATACATTTGTCAGAAAATATTAGGCTACATTTATCTAGGGGGCAGCACTGTAACACATTGGCCCTCAATGTCAATATATATAATATTATGCAAGCCTTAGGTGGACATAGTTGCTTTTTAACAAATCTGCTTGTATGTGCGTTGTTTTTGTTGCTATGAACATTACAGTGTGTAATGTCAACAATAAAGTGGACTTAACACAAATAACAGACTCACCATTCTGAAAGAGTTCTTCCAAATTGTCAGGATTTCTGGCAAGTTGCAGTATAAGAGCAGTCCCCCTCTGTTTCTCAGGGACATCTTCGTAAAGGAGTTCCAAGTATTCGTCAATGTCATTGATGTTTGCCACTTCATCAATCTCTGTGCTATCAAATGGTTGTGGTTCGTTGATTTTGCCCGTGAGTTCTCCCTGTTTGACTGAAATAAAAGAGCATCTTATTCAATACTTATTAATCTATCTATTTGATAATTTGAAGTTTTAAATTTCTACCATGTAAAGTATGTAGATGGTCAAGAATACTCAATAATATAGGCAGGAAATATTAATTATTGTTTGACTGACAAAATCAGACAGATTTTGCGGAATTAATAAGAACAACGAAGACCAGATTAATTTCTGATCGTGGACTACATCACATCGTTTTGTTTAGATCTGAATGAGATTGGGGAAAGAAAACCAAGTCATAAATCAGACAAAATCTGTAACATACTCATAGTTATCATTGATCATTGCCAAAAGCGGTTTTCTTTACTCACCAAGGAGAGCACCCATATCTCCTGGGGTTCTTCAACATACTTAATTAACCATTTCAAAATCAATGACCTTTTGCAACCCTTTTAAAATTCAAAATAAATAGTTTTTAGATCAATTACCTTTGACATCTTTGCCCTCCTTCCTATTTTGCAAGTAAAACAGAAGCTGTTCCACCTCAGGGAGTTTGGAAGGATGGATCAACTTGCATTTCTCTATGATATCTTTCGCAAGTTGACCTATGTCTGTCGTCGAATTCAAGCTTTTCACTCGAATGCTACAATTGAAAGGGGAAGAAAATATATTATCAACCTCACTACATCTTAAGTCAATACCTGTAAACTTCAAACAGGCCTATACCAGCTCTATCATGTCTATGAAAGCGCAAAATACAGCAAACCTCTTTGACTTAGACTGGATTAAGTCCAGAATGAATTGAAGAATTTGTGCTTTATGTCCTATATTCCTACATAAGGTCCGCTAAATAGGATAGGAGGAGGACTCAACAATGAGGTGAAGGAGGATTGAAACTGCTGTCCAGCAGAGGTCCAGGTGACCCAGCGGCCAGAGCTGGACTGAACCCGGGGGCCGGGACACAATGATCTGAAGTCCAGGGTGCTATATATATATCAACTGAGCCAGTCTCTTCGTATTATGGTCATAGCAACCCTAATATTATTTTTTAAAAATTAATATTTTATCTTTAGCCAAGAGTGCACCTCAATTTGTTTGACAATTGGCGAAAAATTACCTGACCCTCAAAATTAACATACTAGGAACATTGCCGAGATAAAAGACATTCATTATCATTTACTAAGATTTAGTATTGTAAAAGGCAACTTACATTTTCTGACATTCCTTCCTCTCTCCCAACATGGGGTCGCCCAGCTCCCCAAGTATCGTGGCTTCAAGCTCATAGTTGACGATTAAAGCTTTTTCCGTTGGATGAACGTCAATCCCTCCTCCTTTCACCCTCCTGTTAAAAAAAACACATTAAGAATCATTTATACGCCAAGTAACAGCATAATACCTGAAGAGAAGTCATGTTAATACCAAATTGAGAGAAAGAGTAGGAGAGTCCACAATGTGTTACGCATTTACCGCATGTGTGGGCTCTTTGCCTTGCTCAGCATAGACACTGATACAAGGGACGGCCAGAAAAGGCAATCTAACGTGTATCAGAGTGTCATCCAGCTCAAAAGATAAAACCTACTGAACGCTGAACAACAATCAAGTTTCCATACACACAGATGCACCAGGCAGCTAGCAACTAAGTGTTTTGACAGTTATACATACACAGAAAGTTAGTATATCATGTTTAATGTTTAAACAATGCCGAGCTTCCCACTGAATTATTCACCAGCATGGGCTAATGTTATATCAGCCTATAGATTGTGTTTAATGACTGACATTTTTTTAATGGAACCCAGGAAAATCAATACATCAGTGCTGTACTGTGACGAGTCTGATGAGAGTGCAGAATATACACTCACCAGCAAAAGAAACACAACACTTGACTTTACCTCATATTTTTGCAAATTATTATTTTTTGGCCAAAACCAAATTGATGGCATTGATTCAATGGTCAACGAGCATAATACTAATAGCACCAAAAGTCCTTCAACAGCAACCCTTTCGAGTCCATTTTATCAAACTTGACATTTTGTCTAAAAAAGAGACCATACCTACATCTTCCAACCAAAGAGAAGATGTAGTTTGAAAGTCAGCCTAATTGATGTTCAAAAGCCGAAAATAACTTCATCACTTTCACTAATGGATTTTACACAAAAACTGAATATTTGCATCTTAACAATTTTGAAACACAGTGAAGGAAATTATTCAGTTTCATGTGTCTTTTATTTTTGTGAGTAGCCACATATATGGCTCCGTGGTACTGTTCGAATCCCAACCCGGAACTCAATTCAGTCCGAGCCCATGGGACATTAAATGGAGGTGGGTTGTATCCAGTGTTCTCTGCTGGGGCAACTGAAAGACCCTGGGCATCCCTGAATTAATAGGGTATGTGCCAGACTCCCAGTCTTCTTGTCAATCATCATCATATGGCAATCACCAACACTGGCAGTTGCTACGGTATGGGAACCTTGGGCAATGTTTCTGTATCCTCTGCCCATGGACGCTGCACTGCAGCTGCCCTGAGCTGTATCATGGAAGGCTCACCACAATTTTCATGTGCCGCATGTTGGTTCATGATCAAGAAAAATTAAAATCAAATCAATGGTTAGCATTCCCGCCCTGTACACATGAGGACGTGGGTTCGAACCCCGCTCCGGCCATGTCCAGAGGTTATCACTATAATGATTGGTATGATTGCTGTTCAGTATTATTATTATTAGGTGACACAAAATTACCATGTAGGCAACATAAGTCATGTTGAAGATATGCGGTTCAGCTAAATGTACACTCAATCTAACGGAGAAAGCAATGCTTTGTAAATATAATTTAATCAATATGGTGGGTGGTACAAATTGAAATTATAGTTTTGCCAATGTTTAAAAAATAAGGTTATTTTTTTCAAAATTAAGTTACAGTCAAGACAACAATACTGTATTTTCTGTATCAAAAGCACACCTGTTAATATATAATAAGCCCAACCCCTACATAAAGAACCAAGTTCAATCAAAATATGACTTCATTCAAACTTATATTGCCTATCTCATCATTACATTTGCCACCGGGTGCCTAATGCAAACAATATGGTATTTGAAAAAATGATTATATTAAAAAATATTTGCATCCTTGTATTTGCTAAATACCAGAGAGAGAATATTTTCATACACATTTTTCGAGGGAAATAATTAATGTTGCTCTTCTTTACTGTTTGCAAACACATGTGCATAATTTCATATGCTATTTTGAGTTTTACAAACTTTACCAGCGGGAACACAGGGGTTATTCAAGGAGCACATTGAATCCCAAGTTCTTCAATGATGCGCAATCCACTAGGTGACAACAAACCAGCAACACTCTAACAAAGGTGTGTGGTCAACCAGGCGACAGACAACCAGGCGACACCATACCACTACCAACTAGGCTACAGAAAATTTTAGAATCACTTATCACTTCCATCCAGGCGACAGACACTTCCATCCAGGCGACAGGGTACTTCCATCCAGGCGACAAACACTTTCACTGGGTGACAAACACTTTTACTAGGCGACAAACACTTTTAATTGACTGGGAGACAGTGCAGCCCAGAGGTACAGCCATTTCACAGGATGTTGACAAGATAAACATCACTTTTCCAAATTAACACAAGAGGGAGCAAATGTAGTTCTGCTATTTGTCCTGATATTTGTTGTTTGCAATGATAAATGACACAAAATACAAATAAAAAGCTTGTATTTATTTTAAATATTAAGGTTTGTGCTACTATGACTTAATTTTGACCTATGATTGGTCCAGATCATTGTTTCTGAAGGGTACATAAGCTTTGCACCAGGTGGCATGGTCGTCCGCTGAGCGATGATCTGTGTCCATAGTTTTGTAGATTTTTGCTCAAATCTCAAATGGATCAAACTAAAAATCAAACTATTCAAAGGTTGTCGCCTGGATTCGGGAATGTGTGTCACCTAGTTGGTATGTCATGTTAAATATCTGTCACCTAGTTGGTACTTAGTGTCGCCTGGCTGGTCAAAACGTGTCGCCTGGCTGGTAGTGTTGTGTCGCCTGGATGGTTGTCGCCCAGTTGGTAGTGGTGTCGCCTGGTTGTCTGTCGCCTGGTTGACTGGTAATCTCTAACAAATACCAAGTTACCAAGTAGGTGATAGGAATTTTATAAATCATGTATCAGTATCTTCCAGACAACAGTACCTTTTACTTCTTACTTTGTATGTGCTACTCAGCATGGGACCGTTCGGAATTTTGACAATTTACGACTGGGGGGGGGGGGGTATGGGAGTTTATCCTGTGGGGGTACTAGCAGTTTCCTATGGCCTGGGGGTACACATTTTTTACACCATGGGCAAGGGGGGGGGGGGTTTGAAATTTGAACATAAGAATAACATCATACGCTAAAGTCCAAGAATCTGTTCACAATCATCAAATGCAGGCATTTGTGTGTATTGTCTTTTATGTCGGCGGGAGTATACAAAAGATCCACATAAAACCAAAGGACTCCTCCTATTAATTTTTTTAACGGTACTTTCCAGGAAAACCGCAACTCCCCCACAAGACCCTCATCATAAATTCTGAACGGTCCCTGCACAATGGTTTCAAATGTATAAATTATATATTCTAGCCTGTTAGTGTTTTGCCAAGAATTAATTTTAGCTCAGAGGTTGGTTAAAATCAAGCTAAAAGACATTCATGACACAATCGAAAACATTTTTCCACGACATATAGGACGCCCGTCTATGAGTGAAATTTTGTGTCACCTAGGAGGCAGTAGTCATGTCGCCTCATTGGTTTTCATCTTGTTGACTGGCAATCAATCAACTAGTAAATTATGAGAACTGCAGTAGAGGGGGGGGGGGTTCAGGGACTGTTAGGATGAATCCCTGCTGGATCATTTCGAACTGGTCCTAGCAAATGGTGTCGGGGCAGTGTTTTTGGCACCATCTTCTGATTCCTGAATAAAATTTGAGAATCCGAATGGTTTTTCTTGTTGTGTGACGTGACTAACGTCATTTGGATTACCATAATCAGCCAAACTTCTGAGATAGGTAAGAGGGTGAGCCTCAATGGCATAATCGGGTAGAAATGGCAGATACGACAACGCCAATAATGTGCTGCCTTACCATCGGATTTCCACCAAAATCTTCGAGCATGTTCAATATTGAACTCTTTTGAGTGTTTCAAGATATTTCTTAAATTGCTCTTATCTAGTAGGCTAGACTTCTTCTCCAAACACTATTGGAGGGGCAAATAGACTTCGATGTTTATATGCACAGACGGGCACCGGCAGGCGGTGCAAAAAGATGGAATCTAATTTGAATTGAATGGCTTGATCTTCGGCTTGGAAAATGGGCAATAGATTATTAGCAGTATGTGTATACACAATTTAATTGGAATCTACTTTTTTTTTCTTTTTTTCTTAGCTTTTCTTGAAATTAGGGATCACAGGATACATTCATTTCAGAAGCTGAAATTTCGTCTGACAGCTGCCAAAATTTGTGAGTTGACACTTTCTTGTCTCTGAATAGTTTTGATATCAAATGCCAAGAAATGAGTCATGCAAGTAAGAGCAAGCAAGGTCTGTCTTTGACAGCTTGATTGACGACCAGTAAACAAATGAAAACAGACGACGATTTCTCTTTAAATCTCACCTTTTCAAGAACCTTGCATCTTCTGCTTGCATCATGCTGATGTGTTGAACTACAAACTACCTCATTACTACAAAAATATCACCAGTTAATCATTTTAGAAAGCTATTTCCACCGCCGACATCATAATCACCGAACTTCTTGGATCCCTGGAATTCGTTTGCGCACGCGCAGAAATGTGCGCCTGAAGCATGACGACGCTCGCAGAAAGTCCAATAGTGCGTATGACTGTGTGTCATGAAAAACGGAGACTGTACGGCAGCAACACCTCGGCGACCTCGCCTTTGCCCAGTGGCCCCAGCCAAAGACTATGTGCAGCAGGTCAGTCATTCATTAATGTATGTCATGGTTGGAGCATTAAAAAACTCTGAAAGAGAGGTGTAGACAGTTCAGAATTTACGACTGGGAGTTGGGGGGCTTGGATTTTGCCTTAAAAAATTTTCGCATGCTTTCCAAGGGTCCGGGCTTCCAGGGGTCAATAACTTTTTTGCAACATGTCTTAGGGAGTGTATGAAATAAAACATATGCACACTAAGTTCATTCACGCCTTTGGGCCTTTGTGTGCGAAAATTATGTCCGCGAATCTGTGCACCCAAATCATCCAATATATGTGTGTGTTGTTTTGTCTCACAGTCTGTGTGCGAGAGTTGGGGTGGTTGGTACTTAGAATCCGTAACGACCACAAGGGTTCTAAAAATCCGCATGAACCCTATATATATAGCTTATTCGGGGTGTATTAATTTTGTTTCGTCAACTTCGACAAATTAACTCTCCGCATGGTCATCAAATATATAGCGCCTATTTATTTTTCATCTGTGCATAGAGGTAGATAACAATTCTAGATTCTGTAATTACTTCCATTTGTCTGCAGTTCGGCACTGGAGAGAATTCTGAAATGCCAACAAAACTCTTTGGTCTAGTGGTCAAGGTCCCCGCCTCCCACACAGCCGGCCGGGTTCAACTCCCGGTCGGGCCTCCTCCTCTCAACATTACATTAATTGGTTAGCCAGCAAAGCTGCAGAGAAGGCAGCATGGGGCTGATTAGCTGTGAGAGCGCAATGGACTATTCAGAGGAGGAGAAAGGTTTTTGAGAGGAAGGGAGTGTGGTGATTCTGACCCTTAGATCACTGAGTGACTCTTTGGTCTAGTGGTCAAGGTCCCAACTCCCACGCAGCTGGCCTGGGTTCAACTCCCGGTTGGGGCCTCCTCCTCTCAACATTACAATATCTCAGCAACAAGTGACTGCATTTCTGAAAAGTTTCAGGAGGAATACTGCAATTCTGCAGGAGTTCAGTATTTCTACAAAAATACCGTGCAAGCACGTAAACCCCGCTAGCTCTATGTGAAGCCATTGAGACCATTTGGATGCACTGTGCAGCAACCCACCGACACGGACGCACCGACACGGACGCACCGACACCGACATGGACGTACCGACACAGACGCACCGACACGGACGCACCGACACGGACGCACCGACACGGACGCACCGACAGAACGATGGACGCACGGACGGACGGACACGGACGGACGGACGTAAGGACACGCGGACGGACGGACACACGGACGTACGGACACACGGACGGCCGGACGGCCGGACGGACACACGGACGGCCGGACGGACACACGGACGGCCGGACGGCCACACGGACGGACGGACGCGGACGGACGGACGGACGGACACACGGACGGACACACGGACGGCTGGACACACGGACACACAGACGGACGGACGGACAGAAGGACGCTGTGTGCGTCCGTGCGTGTGTCCGTACGTCCGTGTGTCTGTACATCCGTGTGTCCGTCCGTCGGTCCGTGTGTTCGTCCGTCTGTACGTCTGTGCATCCATCCGTCCGTCCATCCGTCCATCCTTCTGTCCGTGTGTCCATACGTCCGTCCATGTGTCCGTACGTCCGTATGTCGGTGTGTCCGTATGTCCATGTGGCCGTACGTCCGTGTGTCCGTCCGTCCGTGTGTCCGTACGTCCGTCCGCCCGTGCGTCCATCCTTCTGTCCGTGTGTCCGCCCGTCCGTACGTCCGTGTGTGCGTACGGACGCACGGACTTGTCATTCCCATCTGCATGACAAACTAAGATAACAGGCAAAATTTGAATGAAATATGAGCAACACAACGTCTATGTGTCCGTACGTCCGTCCGTACGTCCGTCCGTCCGTCCGTCCATCCTTCTGTCCGTGTGTCCGGACGTACGGATCCGTGTGTCCGTGCGTCCGTCCGTGTGTCCGTACGTCCGTGTGTCCGTACGTCCGCGTGTCCGTACGGACGCACGGACTTGTCATTCCCATCTGCATGACAAAATAAGATTACATGCAAAATTTGAATGAAATATGAGCAACACAAAGTGAGTTATGCTTGACGAAATCCCCAGCATCCCCAGCACATTGAGGACTGCAGTACCCCGTAGGCTATTACATAGCCAGCGGGGTAAAAATCAGCAGAATTCCTCTAATTGCTGCAGAAACTCTACACTTCTTGCAGCTCTGCATGAATTCTGCAATATCTCCAGAATTCTGAAATTCTGAAATTTATCCTACAGGTCAGGATTCCAGGAATTCTGTAGTTACTGAGGCCTACTTCAGCAAGAATCCTGCAGTTCTGCAGCAATTATTTAATTCTGCCTTAATCTGTGCAACTTTGCAATTTCTACGATACGATACGATACGATACGATAAGAATTTATTGTCATGTAATACATGAAATTTGTTTTGACAATTACGTGTAAACGATACAAACAAAACAAATAATTCTGCGGGAATTCTTAAATTTATACAACAATATATGTTGCAGAACTCGCGCAGGACTTCTGCAGAATTCCAATAGAAGAACAAATTTCCTGCAAGAAAAAAATTAGACAAATTCTCAGTATGTTTAAATTTCTTCCTGCACCTGCATATTATGCAATAAACTCTGCAGTTTGGCAGGAAACTGCAGAATTCTGCAATTCTGCAATAAATTCTGCAGTTCTGTTTGTTCAATGCATTTGCTAAGTTCAGAACTCTTTGACAAGGGTTTTGCCACTACCAAGGAAATGTTGGTTGGGGGAGGGGTAGCAGTTCGGGGGTCGGTTGGGTGGTCTGGGTTTTTGATGCTCGTCTGTCCCAGCAGCCTTTCTGAAAAAATAAATAGATAAATAAACCTGCAGAATTCTGCAGCTCTGCAATACATTCTGCAAGAAACTGAATAATTCTGCAGTTCTGGAGGAAACTGCAGAATTGTTCTGCAGAAAAAATTCTGCAAATCTGGAGGAAACTGCAGTTCTACAGAAAATTCTGCGTTCTGCAGCTCCATGCTGCATTTGCGAACCTCTGGTATTTAATCCAGCTTATCAATTGCAATGCATCTGCAAAGTTCAGACTCTTTGACAAGGGTTTTTGCCACTACCCAGCAAACGTTGGTTTGGGGGGGGGGTCTAGCAGTTCTGGGGTTGAGTGGGAAGGGGGTCTGGGGAGAATCTTTAGTTCCGTAGGGGGTCTGCGGAGAATCTGCAGTTAATTCTGTAGGAATTATGCAGCCTGGGAGGTACAAATAAAAATAAATTCTGCAGTTCTGGAGGAAACTGCAGAATTCTGCAGTTTTTTTTTAAACTGCAGAAATAGGCAGTTTTTTTTTTTGCAACGGCAGAATTCTGCAGCTTCCGACAGAACTGCTGCAGCTAGCTGCAGCTAGTGCATAAAACCTCCCAGGCTGCATATCTCCTACAGAATTACAGATTTTGCTGCAAAAGCTTTTCAGAAACGCTGCAGTGACAGAGGACTACCAAAAACCCTTATCTCCCAAACAACAACCCCCCTAACCAACATTTCCTTTGTAGCAGCAAGCCCCATGTCAAAGAGGTCTGAACTTTGAAGATGCATTGCAATAAACTACATGTAACAGATGTTCAAAAATCATGCAGGGAGCTACAGAACTGCAGAATTCTGCAGCTTCCTGCATATATTTTTGGAAATTGCAGAATTCTGCAGTTTTTTTTTTCAACTGCAGAATTCTGCAGCTTCCGACAGGACTGCTGCAGAACTTGAGAACTGCTGAAAGAAATTATATGCTCCTCCAAATTCTTTCCAAATTTCGTAATTCCGGCATGACTGCAAGTGTAAGATTTCTGCCGGAAATTGCAAAATTATACAGGTTTTCATCTGAACAGCAGAATTACTACAAGAGTACAGGGATTCTGCAGATTTTTCGAAGAGTTTCAGAACTCCTGCAGAAGCACTGAATTCCTGATGGAAATTGCAGAAATGCAGAATTCTTGCAGAAGTACCAATGCCAAGCATCTTAGCAGTGGCCAAGTGGCTTAGGTGCCTGTCTGCCTGCTCCGCTGAAGGTCTGCATGGGTTCGAACCTCGGGTGGGGAACCCAAAATTTTCAGAGGACCTTCATGAGCAAAATTCCAGCTGGATGTCGTTTGGATGACGTTAAATTGGCAGTCCCTTGTATCAGTGTCTATGCTGAACAAGTAAAAGATCCATCACATGGGGTAAATGTGACATGTTGAGGACTCCCACTTTCTCTCCCGTCTCATCAATCAACCCTGACGTGAGCGCAGAACACTGGCCTTAGTGGGCTGCACTTACCATATCTATCTATATCTATCTATCTATCTATTCAGAACTCTTTCCACACTCTATCCATTACTCATGCAAAGATCAAGGTTGGTGTCGACATTTGGTTGTTAGTGTGGATTTGTGGGTTGTTGCAATTCTGCAATTTCAAGAATTCAGACATCTCTGACCGTGACCGTGCGCTCGGACCCTGCCTCCAGACTTCTCACTCACCTAGAAGTCTCCCATCTCTGAATCTTTCTTGAAACAACTCTGACTCAAAATTCCTGCAGAAGTACATGCAGAATGCCTGCAGAATTACATATTTACTGTATTCACGATTAATGCAGAAGTGCAGAATTTCTGCCAAATTATTCTCCTTGCAGTTGCAAGAGGACATTTTAATACTGAAAAAATATCTTAAACGAATAATCTTAGTCAAAATGACAAATTTGTTTAACTTAATTAGTCCAAAAGTTTTTCTGTGTATTTATGCCCACTCAGGCCTCCCTTGATAATAGTTGGAAGTTTTTGACTCTTCATGGGCAAAATATTCTAAATTTTATAATATAAATCCCAACTTCCCTACAAGGGGCCGAGCAGACGATAGTTGGGGGGGGGGGCTATGGCTTTTATCCCTGGGACGAACTTTCTTTTTCGTTCGCGAAGCATCGAAGAACTATTTTTTTTGCACCGGACGTGCAACAAACTTTTTTTCGCAATTTTAACATTGCGTTACATTTTTTTATTTTCATGTGCTGAGCAAACTATTTTTTTTAGTGTCAAGTGGGAAACAAACCTTTTTTTTGCATCAAAAAGCCATAGCCCCCCTCCCTAAATATCATCTTGTCGGTACACCGATGGGCTTGATGTCTGTGAACAGTGAACACTGTGTCACAAGTGTAAAGTTATGAGTTCGAAATTCTTCTGGACAGTATAAAATTATATAATTTGTCAAAGGGGCATAATTTATAGAGACTGGCCTATTTAGGCCCCTATGTGTTGATCTGCTGGATAGGCAATTCAAACAAATGTTTAACCTTGTTGGACTCAATTTCCATATTTCACAAGTTTCCAAATATGGGATGTCAAGGCAAGGATACAATATTTGGGGTCAAACAAGAATAATAGGCCTAAAATTGGTGCAATTTGATAAAATGTGTCTACCTCAGCATATTTTGACGCATTTAAATATTGGTAGGTCACCCAAGAGCCAGAATCAACTGGTCTGTCACAATGGTAAGTTCTTCATAACTTACTTTTGTCTAGACTTTTTTTTTCTTTTAGAATTATGACGAGAAACCAAAATTTAATAAGAGAAATCGTGAACAAAAGGGGGTTTATCAAGTATTTTAATCTTTGTATTTTTAATCTTTGGAGCTTATTGCAGGGCTTAAAGAAATATAATATTTTGGGTAATAATTTTTAAGCCTAAATAATATTCAAGTAAAAACAAAAATTTTTGGCTAATTAAAAAATGTTTTGAAATAACAAAAAATATTTTCATTTTAACAAAAAATTACCATTATGATGTATAAACAATTTTTTATAGTAAGACAATTTTAAGGAAGAAAATTAATACATGTGTCAATATTTTTTTAGGTATGTAAGTTTGGAATGCCCTATTGTCAAGCCAGAGGGTGGATATATTGTTCTTACAATCTCAAGAGTTTTCTTTTCAGTTTATAGACATATCAGTAATTTTTACTCTTAGGTTGTATTTTTTTTAGTGTCTTACGTAATGATGCATAATGGAAAAGATCTTCTCCATTTGTTTCTGCCAAATCATCCTTTAACATGAAAATTAAAAGTGCCACTATAGCTGTTCCAAATATTATCCATTCAGCTCTATAATGGTTTGCATCAATTTAGCACTGTTCTTTGTTTTTCTTTTGTTTAGATTCGTGGAAAGTGTTTCATTCTGCCTATTGCACTGGCATTGGTAAGCCAAATTTACGTATCTATCAATTACAATAAGATCAATTACTTCATCTCACATATGAAATAGTATTCGTGGGAAGGGGCTGACCAGATGATCTTTGGGGGGGGGGGCTATGGCTATGGAAAAATTGTTTCCCACTTGACACTGAAATAAAAAATAGTTTATTTCCACCTGTAGCTGGGGTACCATAATGTTAAAATTCTGCTAAAAAAGCTTGTTGCATGTGCGCATGTGGAAAAAATTGTCCGTCGACGCGCCACAAATGAAAAAAAAAGTTCGTCCCAGGTGAAAAGTCCATAGCCCCCCCAACTATCGTCTGGTCGGACCCTAAGCTTCTTTTTCTTATTGGCAGAAAATTATGTGTCGGTCGATCTCAGAAGTTATAAATTCAATTCAATTCAAGGTCTAATTTCTAGGTATCAAAAGTGCGTCTAATACCCGAGTATATACTGTATCGTATGTCTGGCCTGATCATGCCAAATACCTTTCTTTGGATTTATTTTTCATCAATTGTAAAATTCTGCATTGAAAATACATAAGTGTCCATTTGATAAAAAGCTGTGACACATCATCAGAATCATGAGTCACAAAGTGAAATTTCCAAAATGATTCTCACTTTCTCCATAACAAACGAAACTGCTGTAATTCTTGTTCTTGTATTTTATTGTGAACTAGCATAACACCCGTGAAGACGTGTATGTGAGGAGGGGGAAAATAGAGGGTGTATTGTGACTGCCTGCAGTTAGATTATGAAAACATAGGCTGCGCAGCAGCAAACCTTCAGCGAATAACACCTTTAGAAGATTACAATAATATCATAAAATTGGTGCGTTTACGAAATGGTCGAGTAGTGGCCTTCCATTATCTCTATTTTTCCAATGATTCATAAAGTGCTATATGCATCAAAAAGCACTGCTAAATTAATTGCATAGGTGATTTGTTTAGAAAAATTCATTACTGTACTGTATATGCAATAGTGGGGAAGTTTTGGCTCCGATATAAAAAAAATTCTTTTAAATATTTTTTCTCAATATTACAAAAACTATAGAATAGCCATCTGTCAGACCATGAAAAGGCACAACTAGACCATACAAGCCATATGTGTACCAAACTTCATCCATGTATATGGAATAGTGACCGGATGTTGAGCCAGAAACAAAAATAATAATTTTTATATTTTTTTCAATATTTGAAAAAGTATGTAATATTTTCCATCAGACCTTTAAAAGGCACTACTAGACCATATTGACCATATGTGTACCAAAGTTTATCCATGTACATGCAATAGTGAGCGAGTCTTAGCTCAAAAACAAAAAACAAAAATTTTTATATCTTTTCTCATATTTTCAGAAAGTATAGAATATCTGTCAATGAGACCATCAAAAGGCACAACTAGACCATATAGGCAACGTGTGTACCAAATTTCATCCATGCACATGCAATAGTGACCGAGCCTTGGCCCGGAAACGAAAAAAAAATTATTTTTATATTTTGTTAATTATTTCAAAAAGTATTTAAAATCTATTCATCAGACCATCAAAAGGCACAACTAGACCATACAGGCTAGATGTGTACCAAATTTCATCCCCATACATTCAATAGAGGCCGAGTGCCGGGCCGGAAACGATCTATCCGCCCGCCGCCCGACCGCCCCCCACCCGCCCGCCCGCCCGCGGACGGACAGCATTTTTACCCAAGTGATTACAATACCTTCTTCGAACTTCGTTCGCTGAAGGTAAAAACATCACTTCAGCTTCTGTGAGTGTAAGTTGAACATCAAACCCAGCTAAGGACATTGTAGAGAGTATAGAAAAGCAGGTTGCAAGATTTCTTAGCTGGGCAATAAGTAGTTTTGTTGGAGTAGCGTAAGGGGTCCGTGAATTAATAGTATGATTTTGATAGGTTTCGCGGGGGGAGGGTTGATCTAGTGGTAGCATGCTGGACTGCCAATCGCCGGGTCCAGGTTTCGAATCCAGCTCTTGCCGGGTCACCTGGGCCTATGTTGGATGGCTGTGTCTATCATCCGTCCCCTCATTGCTGTCCTCATCCTGTCCTAATTAGCCTACCAAGTGCATAAATACAGGACGTAAAGCCCCAATCATCCATCAATCTATTTACAGGTTTTGCTGGTTGTGGCCCCACTCTGTGATGCCTCGCCAGATGAAGACAGACTCCTTGAAGGTCTGTTAGGGAGTTACAATCGTCTGTCAAGACCGGCAAAGAAAGAAAGTGACAAGGTGGAAGTTATCCATGGCGCCAAGATTAAAAAAATAAAAGATTTTAACTCTCAGACGTATCTAACGACTTTCGAGCTTCTGGAAATTATTGTAAGTATACTTCTTTCATTGATATCTAACCTACCACATGTTAAATTTCTTATTTTGCTGGTGTAGAAGATAATTTATTAATCCAACCATGCAAGGGATTGAATGATGCATGAGTCATAGGCATATCAGAGGGGGGGGGGGCAAAACTTTGAGAAAGGCCCAAATTCAGGCAAGGAAGCTAGAAATTTGGGCAGATGGTCAAATAAATGTTTTTGAAAATCAGTGGTTTCCAAGCGCTTTCATTTGACATGGTATAAAATTTGGATTATGAAATTTGGGCAAGTATCACTCATCCCCAAAAATTTTCGCCCGCGGTACACTTATGTGGGTCATCTTGTTCGGCTGTTGTGTTGCTCAAGGAAGATGAGCATTCTGTGAAATAGTACATAACAATATGTTGCAGAAACTCCTGAAATATAATGAAAAAGATAAATTTTTTTTAGGAATGGAAGGACTACAGGCTAAAGTGGTCAGAGAGAGATTATGGAAATATTAAAAGTGTGAGACTTCCATCGGAAATGGTATGGTTGCCAGATCTTAAGCCTTACGAAGGGTAAGACATATGAAATTTAACAAAGTTCTATTCATAATTCGCCTACTTCGTCCTATCTTCTTCAACAACAATCATACCTTGTCCCATCTTCTTAAACAACAATCATACCTTGTCCCATCTTCTTCAACAACAATCATACCTTGTCCAATCTTCTTAAACAACAATCATACCTTGTCCCATCTTCTTAAACAACAATCATACCTTGTTTCATCTTCTTAAACAACAATACTACTAAGGGGGGCACTTTGGAGCCACTTTGACCTTTATGACCTTTGACCTAGTTGCATGCTAATGAGGTCATGACCTTGACCTAGCTGCATACTAATTAGGTAATGACCATTGACCCCATTAGTTGACCTTTAATTGTCCTCATTCGACCTTTAATCGACCTATTATTAATTATTGACAATTATTCGACTCGTAATTGGTCTTAATAGCCCGTAACTGACCAGTTAATGACCAATTAGTAATGACTATTGACTTTATATGACCTTAAAATATTTACCTTTAATTGACCTATATTAGATCATAGACTTGACAACGGACTCTGGCCTACGTGACGTTATGTTATTTTATCATGCGACCTCACCGGTCATGGCGAGCACTAACTGCAATTCGTGACGTCATAGTAAGATTTATTGCAGGTGGCGTCATGAACAGACCCAGTCTCGTTTCCATATTAGTTTTCATATTGATGACGTGATAGTGGAGAGCCAGATTAATTAAAAAAGTTAGTTAGTAATTGCTCCTTGTGATTTCAGTGGCGTCAGTTCCTATGGGGCTGGTAAGTTGGACCACCTCCTCCAGCATGCATTGTTTATACAGACTGTAGGACCAGTGCTATGGGGCTGGTGGGGCAGATGCCCCACCACCTTTTTTTTAAATTTAAATGGGTAAAAAAATTTAGAGCTTCCCTCTGCTGTGTCTATGCAAAAATTTTTTTTGAAGTTGTCAATGCCCCGCTACTTTATTTTGAAAATGACGTCACTGTGTGATTTATAGAAGCTGTATATCTATCGATAAATATGAGAGTCAGTGGGACATTCTCTGTCACAAGCATTCTCAAGACAGTTCTTAGCTGTCCGTCAATTTCTGGCTGCTCTATAACTATCACAGTTTTTAACCAAATTCCTGGCTATTCTGGCGAAAACAATGCACAGTACATTTTTCTGAACGTCAAAATTGATGTTTCTATGGCAATGGCATTGTGGTAAAAAAAATTCCATTTAAGTAGCACTTAGGAATTAAATTCCTGGCTTTTCCAGGCCTTTTGCGCAAAATGCAGTTTTTCCTGGCTTTTCAAGGCCTGGAATCCAAGAAACGAAATTCCAGGCTTTTCAAGGATTGGCAGACACCTTGACAATCCAAACCATCATTCTCATTCAAGTGTTTTTTTTTTTTTTCAAAGTTACTTCAGGCCGAGATATCGCATTCACCCAACTTATTTTTTTTTCATATATTGACCTCAATGGGGGCACTTTTAGACTTTGTTACTGAAGGACTATATGCTGCTGTGTTATCAAAATCTCAATCGGCAGGCTTAGAAATTCAAAATAAATGTTCATGTGTCATGATACATTGGTAAAATTAATTATCTTCTTTGTTAATTTGCAAACTGGCTTTGCCACGTCATTAACAGTTACCTGTTGGATTCTTAGTTTTCTTAGGAGCAGACAAGACGATAGTTGGGGGGGGGCTATGGCTTTTACTCTCGGGACAAATTTTTTTTCAACGTTCGCAAGGCATCGACGAACACTTTTTTTGCAGTCCGCGCGACTAACTTTTTTTGTTATTTTAACATTATGGTACCCCAGCTACAGGTGGAAACAAACTTTTTTTCTTATTTTCATATGCTGAATAAAAAACGTTTTCATGTCAAATGGGAAACAAACTTTTTTTTTTTACCGAAAATCCATAGCCCCCCCCCCGATCATCTGGTCGGTCCGTTAAATGAATACTTCAAAGTAGCTAATGAGTTTGTTTATGAGATTTGCAGCAATACTATAATGAGAGAGGTCACAACTGCTCCTTGTTCGACCTACAAGTAAAATTCATTGGCCTAACCCCCCACTAATATCTGGTTGGCCTCCAATAAACGATTTTAAGTTTTAATCTTCATTAAATTTTGGGTACAGTATTTTGCAATGATCCACCAATACTAATACTTTCACATTTCTCGGTTTGGCGAATATTGTGTGGTTAGAAAAAAACCGCATCTTTCTAATATGAATACAGCCAAAGATATCATGATTCCTCATTTTCTTATGACACAGGTAAATCTTCATTAAAAGGTCACTGAGTTTAAGAAAGTTAAAGAAAGTCAGGTGCGAGGCCAGGGAACAAACAACAACACACATGTTTAGAGCTACAAAAATTCAGACAGTGTTGTGTCTGAAAAATTGGGCTCAAGTCCAATATCCGGCTAAGTAGTTCCAGTGAGACTCTTTACTCTTCGAAATCATTGCGTCACAACCGTTGTCATGGCGTCAGATGGGGGCTGCCGCCCCCACACCCCCGCTCATTGGCTAAAACGTTTGTTATGATGACGTCACAACCAAATAACACAGTTATCGTTACACCATGGAACTATTTGGTCCTTATATTGGACTTGAACCAAAAATTGTTACATTAATTGTGCAACAACAAAGCAGAAAGCGGGTCACTGCCTATGGGGGGGGGGGTACTTCTGTCCAAAAGCAGGCACTTTAAAGATCGCAGAAAAATATATAGACATTTATTACAGTCTATATAAATAGACTGGTCAACAGCTAGTTGTTTGAATGGAAGCCCATCAACAACAATCCCTGTGCTTTTCTTCCGTGGTAGAGGCTGTGCATATATATAAAAAACAGGCTTGGCAATCAATTAAGATCATTTCATATAAATTTATGCCCTGCATTGTTTCTCAAACTTTCTTGTCTGTCTGCTTTCTGGGGCATTGTTTTTTAAAAAAATAATATATGCTCCCCCCCTCAAGTCTAATTGCAAGCAGCATGCATCAACTGTAGGACGGCAAACTTCTTGTTCACCACCAACACTTATACAATTTTGCCAATGAACGAGATCAATTTATTAGCCACGGGTAAAACAAACTTATTTTTATTTCATTTTCATGACAGAGGAACTACAAACTTTTTCAGTGTCATGCGCTAAACAAATCTATGTTTTTAACCAAAAATCTGTAGGGGGTAAAATTCATGCCCACCCCCCCCCCCCCCACCAAGCTAAGCAACGTTTGACTGGCTGTTTATTTAGGCCTAAAACTGGGAGGTCCTCCTTATGCCACCATAAATTTAATCCTAAGCAGCAAAGAAGGGGGGGGGGGGGCTTGGAAACTGAACAGACAACATATATGATGGGAACAATGTCATCATTCCTGCATACAGGATAATCTCTGGTGCATGGTAGCCCAAGCGTTCGGCCTTCCTGGTGTTAGTAATACACTAGGCCAAAGATTTCCGTGTATTAAATCTGTGAGATCAACACTGCAGGTTACGCCAGTCGTCCTGCTAGGTGCAAGTACAAGGTTCATTGATCTCTTGACATGACGTCACGCTTGTGTTGCTGCCATGACCGGTGGGGGCGCTGACCTAAAACAACATAGTTGACGTCACATATAGCAAAATACTCGGAGTCCGACATCCATTTATAGTATCTGGGATTAGATCTATTTGACATAAATCTATCCAACCCAGATTTGCTAGGTGATCTATCTGACCTCCTAGAGGAGTAGATCAATCACATTGGAGTAGTAATCTCCTGAAGAATTTCATTCAAATTATAACAAACAAAATTTTTTCAGTTTTCAACTTTTATTATTATACACAGAATTCACACACAAGGCACAAGTGATATAGATACAATTGTATATTTTATACAGGTGTACAAAACTTTAGACATCTACATACCCATATGGAAGGGTATCAAAATTATCCAGTAATATTCTTTTTGTATATACTAATTTGACAGTTTTCACCATCCTTCTGTTGTATATTCCCCCCCCTGAGTTTGTCTCTTACAAAAAGATCATAAGGAGGAAGTTTTATTTCTTTACCCTCAAAGATAATTTCTTTGATGCTATTAAAGTTGACAAATTGGGAATTCACTCTATTGATAGTCACTCCTTTGAATTTTGTCTTCTCTTTCTCATCATCCTGTTTATAGGCATATGATTTGGGTCCGGATGAAATAAATTCTTTAATGAATCTACCAGGAGGTAGTTCATCTGTAAGTTCTCCCAAATAATCTCCCAGGGGTGGCATACTATCTCCTATTTTTGCTTTGAATATAACAGAGTCAGTATCCATATAGAGAACCCTTTTTCCCAGGAAATCTACTATGTCATAAAGTTTCAGTCTAGCCCAACAAGTTGTAAAACATGCTATTACCTCATTTGTTTTCATATTTTCTGGTTCAAAAGTAGTCTGAGATTTGTATTCTACTGATAAACAAGAGTCACTAATTTTATGAACAAGACATATTTCCTTGGTTGAATCATTTGCCAAAAGTCTAAACTGTGTTGCATCTGTAATATATGTACTCTTAGTCTGATTATTCTTTTCCCCAAATTTTCCCCAGAAACTGTTTAATGTTAATTTAGCTACTGCTCTGAGACCCGGATTATGCCTAATATTTTCTTTAACCAAATCTATTCCCTCTGCTTCTTGATAGCATCTGATGTATTCATTTTTGTTCTCTTCACTATTAACCCATTCGGGATAGCCAGAAGATTCTTGCTTTATTCTGAGAAAAGTGTTGACATACTCTGCAAACAGTTTTGAAGACTGCCTCTCCCAATTGTACACTTCATATATTTTGAGGACAGCATAACCCTTTTCAATCGCCTTTTGAATTTCAGGAGTGCAGAATGTTCCAATTATTGCTCTATCCTCATCATTGCACTGACAAGGGTGTTGAGACTCCAAATCAGCACAAGTCCTGCAGAGAGGAAATTTCAATTTGCCATTTGATCTATATGGTAAAACTGGGTGATAGAGTGTCTTTGGAGGTAAAATTTTGACTTTGGCAATTCCAAAATATGACCCTAGTGAATAATCAAAGTCTTTTGTTATTATTGTTGGATGTCCTGGAGGTAGATCCTTGTATTTGTTTACATATGGATAGAGGGATGTGAAGTCATAGTAGAAAATCTTTTCATCCTCTTCTGCCTGATAATGAAGCTTTATAGCATTCACTCTTCCACCAAGAAAGCATCTCTGATCTTTAACCTTTCAGGGACATCAGTGTTCTTTACAAAGTCTGCCAAATCTTTGTCATTCCTGACCAACTGGTCAAACTCGCATTCCCAAATTACTTTTAAATCTCTGAATTTCTTTCTCAAGTAATGTTCTCTCTCTAAAGTATGAAGATATATTTCTTTCATAGTCTGGCCTGTCTGAGGGTCTTTTGCATCTCTATTGGGAAAGCATTTTGGACAAGCATGCCATCTACACCCATGAAATTCATAAGCAATAGAATTGTGTCTGTCATAGCCATCTAATCTGTAATTATCAATTTTGAATTCTCCTACATTCCTGGCATGTTCAATGAATACACCAGAACTAGCAGCTACAGATTCAAGCCATTGAATAGACTTGTAACTGTGATTATTTCTTGCCACATAACCCTGAGGTGGTATGTGAGCAATGTCGGAATCTTTGAATTTCTTGTCACTGATTTCTCCTGAAAGTACTTTCTCCCCTTCATGATAGAAGTTTCTACAGTTATTTCTTGGCCATCCCTTCCCACAGCCTCATATCTCTCTCTAAGAAAATTCTGTCTGTATATTTGCATGCAGGTGGAAGCTATTGTAACCTGAGAAAAGGGGTCTACATTCTGGATACCATCCTCTGTTTCCACTGATGTCACTTCCTGAATTAGACCTCTAAATTTCAAACAAGCCTCTCTTAAAATTATAACATCATTCTTGCAGTAAGAATACATATCTTCATGCATGTCATATGAACCAGTCATTGACTGATGCCACTCCTTATCTAGACCTTCTCCATAATACTGTGCAGTGGGATAACAAGAAAAGAATCTTTGATTGAAATTGTATCTGGTATTAAATTTGTGTGGAAAATCTCCTTTCTTCAATTTTGATGATAACCCCAAAGTCTTAGGTAATTTACTAAGGGCCATAGGTAGAAAACTGAAAGAATCTACAAACCTGATTTCTAAAGAATTGTATACCTGCATGTACATGATCTTTGAACCAGTCCAAGTTACTTGAGGGAAAATGCCATTATTGAGCAGATAGCTTAAAATGAACATGTAATCATACCCTCTTCCATTATGACCTATACAAGTTACTCCTTTATGCCCTTCCCTGAACAGCCACTTTCCAAATTTATCTACAGTGTCAAAACCCTTGAACATCACCTCCTTCTTATAACAATCCATACAATTTTCTCCCTCTAAATGTGATGAGCACTGTATGCCACAAGACTCGCAGTGAGTTTCCTCATCTGTACAAGAGTCACAAGAGGACTGAGCCACAACCATATTTGGTAAATGATGTTTCAAGCCACAATGCCAAGTTTTACAGTTTTTGCACTTTCTACAAATTGAGCAGGTATAATCATCTGTACAATCTTGACAATTTTCTCTTCTTTTATTTACATATCCCTGATCACACTCTGATATTTCATCTTGAGTTGATTCAAAATCAAAGAATAGGAATTTGTCTCTTGGTTTCTTGGGCTCAGCTCCTCTCATGTAACATAAGTGCTCACCTTCTACAAATTCTTGACAGCATTGGCAAAACCATTCATTACATCTATGCTCCTCTTTTGATCTCTTTGTAGCATCTAATAGTTTGTTACAGTCTTTACATTTGTAGTACTGTTCACATCTTGAAAGCTTGTCCTCTCCCTTTCTCTCTCCAGCCTTGTACTGTCCTGCTTGCTTATGAACATCATGACATTCTCTATTTCTACATGTTCTATTACAGTCATTACAATACAACTTCTCCTCCCATTTGCAGTCTTCTCTATTACATATATGACACTTTAATTCACAGTGGTGCTGACGCTTGCTTTGATGAAATTTCAAACATGTTGTACAGATTTCCTTCTTTGCAAATAATCCATGAATATTAGTGATTGAATGGATATGTTCTCCTTCTTTGAGCAGGAAGATCTTTCTCTCTCTGGTCTCCCCTGCATAGACAATGTTATATCCTACAGCTACATCCAGTACTACTATCTGCACATCCAGATGATTCTCAAATTTCCAAAATTCTCTGATCTCAGCAGGTGTCTCATGTGATAGGCCAACTGCTCTGAGAAGATCCAGGGCTCTTCCCTTTTGGGCATTCTTTCCCAGTCTGTGAGCCCTTCTAGCCTCTTGTAGATGTTTCAATTGAGGGTCATTATCCAACTTTGCCATACACATTGCTATTGCTCTTGCCGCACATGTCTGATCATCTGGTAGTTCTGGAATTACTGTGATGCACTTTTTCTTGATCAAAGAGTTGTTCTTGTCTTGAATATCAGTGTTTGTTATTGCCATCCTTCCTCCACCTCTGTCTGTTCTGAGAAGTCCAAAGTTGATTTGAAAACTATTGTCTATATCCAATGTTTCATCAGACTGCAGAACTTTTTCTATCCTGTTCATGATTGCTGCAGCCGAAATGTCTCTGTTTCTTCTCATATGTATGACTATATCTCTCCTCAGGTCACTGTGCTGTATAGTTATGCTCGCCCTATCTTCTCCACTGTAGTCTCTCAAAGCTCTTGCAACTACATCTTCAAATAGTCTTCTGAGTTGTCCTTGAACATCCACCAGTCTTCTGCCCATGTATTCTTTGGCAAATTTGACTTTGAATTTCCTTTCTTCATAGCCATATCTTCTTGGCATCCTTTCATTACTTTCTTCAATGTAGTAGGGGTCTTCTTGCTGATCTACATCCATGTCATCTTGTTGCTCTGCATCTTCATCAAGCCTTTGTGACTTTGGAGGTACTTCCTCATCTTCACTAAGTTGTCTCTTTGCCATGTTGTCTGTACTCTGACTCAGTCAGGAATGATGTTGTTTGTGAATACCACCCTTAAATAGCATCCAATGGATTGTCCCATACATCAGAGGGGGCACATGCCTTAAATGTTCTAAAAATAACACCAATTTGACAGATCAAAGATCTGTCATATGGCCACAGGTCAGAGGTCAAACATCAAAGAGGATCAAAGGGATCAAAGAGGATCAAAGAGGATCAAAGGGATCAAAGAGGATCAAAGAGGATCAAAGAGGATCAAAGGGATCAAAGAGGATCAAAGGAAACAGAATCACTGAGTGATTGATGGATCCCATCAAAACAAGGGTCAGAGGTAAAATATTTCAAAGCATCAGGAATGTAGCATTGAATAATAAAGTGAATGCCCAATGGAGACCTGCAACAAATGATCAACAAGTCTATGGCTATATATACATACTTGCTTTGGACTTAAGATTTGTTGGACTTGGAAATTTTTTGAAAATTTTTGTTCCACCTAGGACTTTTTTGTAAAATATCTTGTGAACTTAGAAATGCCTTTTGGACATAGAATTTTTGAACTAAAAAAAATTTTTCGACTAAGAAATTTTTTGAAAATTTTTGGACTTAGAAATTTTTTGTAAAATATCTTGAACTTTTTTTTTTTTGTGAATGTATTGTTCATATGTATTGAACAATATTTACTACTACGGAGTGTCTTACAGGTCCAAGCACATTGATACTCAATGCATTGTATTGGGACCACTCCAATACAACCATTATTATTTTCCCCAAATTTTCACCAGAAACTATCTAATGCTAATTTAGCTACTGCTTTGAGACCTGGATAATGCCTAATTCTATATAACCAATCTATTTCCTGTGCTTCTTGATAGCATCTGATGTACTCATTTTTCTTCTCTTCACTATTGACCATTCTGGAGTGTCTTACAGGTCCACCACATTGACAGATGTGACCTATATTATATAAATATTGGATGGGAAGGAGTCCAATATAGAGTATAATTGGATGAAGAAAAGTTATATTGGATGAGGCGCAGCCGAATCCAATATAATTTTTCTGAATCCAATTATACTCTATATTGGACGACTTACCATCCGATATCTAATATATTCTCCATCCAATATTAGTTATATTTTCCTTTTAAGTTGACTTGCTGCAAAATGGTCAAAAAATATTTGTTCAGATGTTTTAAATTTTCAGGATATGCTGCTAAGAGAGTGTTTTTCCCCTCTTAATTGAAAAGAAAAAAAATTGCCAAATTTGGAAGGCAATTCAATACCACCCCAGGCTAATATTACAGGCAGCTGTAATTTTAGTGTTCAAACCATGAAAGAGCAGTCAATGGTGACGTCACCAAGTCCATTGTCAGTATGCTCTCATGACGTCATCAGTTGTGATGTCACAATGACAAGTTGACCATTATGACATCACCAGTGGTGACGTCACAATTGAATAACAAGTAGTGAGGTGATTGTTCTTCATTTAAAAACTGTCTCGGATCCAATATAACTTTTTTAGGATCCAATATAACTTTTCAGGATCCAATATAACTTTTCTCAGCATAATATAGCAAGAATATTATCCAAGAATACTCGCTTGTGATTGGCTGACACAATCCGAGTGGAGAATATATATATATATATAGACAATCAAATGCATTGTATCCAATATTACCAATATTTATAGTTTCATAATAAAAACAAACTAGTAGTTAAATTTCAAGCTTTTAATAACAGTATTCTTTACACAAAATATCAAATAATTGCACAATGATATGTCTTTTTTAAGGTAATTCCTTTTCTTCTCGAATACAAAATCTTGCCACATTGAAGCCGAATCTTGTATCTAAAGTCCACTGTCCCTGAAGGGTAGCAAGTCACTCCAATATATTCATTGAATTCATACTCCCATGCCTCCTTTTCTTCATAAGCTCTGTTTATAGATGACTTCAACTTCAGAAATTCTGGAATGTCTCTCTCTTTCAAACATATTCCTTCTCTAGTTGGAAATTCATTGTTGAAGAACCTTCTAATATGAAGATTATTTTGGTGGTTATATGTGGAAAGTTCTAATCTTGTGGTGCCATCATCCAAAGTATAGGTGAACTTTTTTGCTGCTGCCATCTTCACAAATTATGACCAGGCCACTCACCTAGTTCCTCTTATACCGCAAGCTGGCCAACCTGTTAGAAATGTTCTAAAAATAGAATGAGTGATCCTGTCAAAGGTCACTTCCTGTGACCATAACATGTCACAACTTGTTCTAAAAATAGAATGATTGATGGGATGTATGTCAAAGGTCACCTCTTTGATCACTGGAATAGTCCATTCTATTCTTCATTTGAACAGACACAGAACCATCATACACACACACACATGTGTATAATGACATAAATTCATGATCTGCCCCTCTGAAAATGAAATCTGCCATTGCAAATGCACGATCTGCCATTTCACAATGGTAAAAGATAGGAAAAATTTGCAGGATCTGCCATTCAATAATAGCTTTCTGCCTTTCAACATGGAGCATCTTCATACTATGTGAATCTGCCCTTAGAAAAGAGTAATCTGCCATTCTACAATGGTAAACAATAGGAAAAATTTGCAGGATCTGCCATTCAATTTTAGCAATCTGCCTTTCAAAGTGGAGCATCTTCCATAAAATCTGCCCTTAGAAAGGAGTAATCTGCCATTCTACAATGGTAAAAGATAGGAAAAATTTGCAGGATCTGCCATTCGATTTTAGCAATCTGCCATTATATCTGCCATTGGAAAAGTGTGATCTGCCATAGCAAATGTGCGATCTGCCATTTTACAATGGTAAACAATAGGAAAAATTTGCAGGATCTGCCATTCGATTTTAGCAATCTGCCTTTAAAAATGGTACATCTTCCATTGAAACATAACAAACTCATTAATTCAATTTAAAACTTTATTATTTCTCTCAGAACACAGTTACAAAACACAAAATCAGTCTCAATAACTGTTACAATACTAAAATCGAATCCAATTTTTTCTAGCAGGAATTCCAGGAGGTCTTCTAACAGCATCTTCATTTTTGACTTCTGGCTTCTCCTCTCGAAGTGATTTTCTCTTCTTTCTTTGATCTTCAGTAGCTCCTTTCTTTCTTTGGTCTTCAGCAGGTTCTTCAGCAGGTTCTTCTAGTCTTCTAACAACATCTTCCTTTTTGGCTTCTGACTTTTTCTCTCGAAGTGGTTTCCTCTTCTTTCTTTGACCTTCAGTAGCTTCTTTCTTTCTTTGGTCTTCAGCAGGTTCTTCTTCAAGTGGATCTTGAGCGGATTCTTCAGCCTTTTCTTCAATTTTCTTCAATAGACGCTGATACCTCTCTCTTGGTAACAGTACATGATCCTCAGCCATCTCTAACTTGTTTAAGGCACGCTGTTAACAGTACTGAGATAGTCTTTGTATGTTCTCCCGCAACAATTCTCCTCTTCTTACTTCCGACCTGTCTATCAGCCAGTAAACGAATGATGTCAGCATCTTTTCTGAGCTTGTTTTTATAATGTTTGCTCAGCTCAATCCTCGCTTGTAGAATGTTCAGCGCCAGTTCTGATACGATGTTCAGTTGTTCCTTGGTTGATGTTGATATTAAGCTCTTGCCTGTTCCTCAGAGGAAGGGTTTGCTAGTAATTCCAGAAAGTGAATATGCTTCAAGATATGCTCCATCCTGAGACCTTAGGTCAAATGACACCACTGATGAGTGTTGTGGCTATTTATTTTGGAAGGTATACCACAGTGTCCTCATTAGGGAAAATACAGGTTCTCAGTGCATACTTATGATCGGGGTGAACGATTAGGTACCCATATGGTCTTTCCACAGCTTTGTGATAGCTATCCATAAAGTAGTCCCTTTTTCCAGGGAACATCTGAGAAGCTAATGTTTTAATCTGTTGGACACTTCTAGTATTTTTGAATAAACAGAAGCAATCTGTGTTCAAGCCTATCTCTCTTATGTGTTGATTGGGGTGAAACAGATTTTGTAATGTGATCATTACATTTACATGGGAGTGATGGGAAGTCACACAGAATAATTTAGAAATTTCTTCATTTATAAGATGCATAAAATCGTCAATTATCAATTATCTCTCCTCTGTTTTCACTCCACCATTCAGCCAGCTCTTCAATGGAGGGTATGCTTTTTCTAAACTCCACATGTCCTTCCAAATCATCATAGCCATCTGACCATGTTGAATAACAATATAAAATGCTAGCAGGGGGTGGTTGAAACATTTTCTCTGCCTCCAATATCATTCTTTTAATGAATTCCGATTTGCCTGACCGGCTTCTGCCTACCACAAGAAAATTTGTGGGCATTTTAAAGGGTAAAGTGCACATCTTGATGGCTAATTGAGAAATGATTACATTTCATATATGGCCCTACTTTAATCCATCTTTATCCCTCCAGGGAATTTTGCATACACAATGACACACATTCCTTCATTCAAGGCCTCATCAAACCTTAATGAAATGGACATGTTCCCCATCTTTTTGACCTGTAAAGATTCATTCCACTCCTCATGAAATCTGTACAGAGTGAAGCCTTTTGGATAGGCCATTCTGGCAATTGGATTAACTTTTTCTTGACAAATACCATTTAGTGTTTGGAATGCTTCAATATAGTTTCCTTCCTCAGGCTTTGCACCATACTTTGGTTGCAGAGGATCAATGCCCATTGGTTGACCATCCACTGTTACTCCTATGAAATTTAGCTTGACATTTTTCAAAAAGAATGGGTCATCATCATAGGAGGAACCATTCTGGGCACTGTCTTTCACCATACCTATGATTATTTCAGAAGGAATCCTCCCTTGGAAGGGATCATTAATTGACCCAGAATACACTCCTTTACCTAGTGTAAATTTCTTCACTTCTGTTTTGGTGTAAGGAAACATGGCAGGTTTTGTAGCCATGATTTCGGAGTGTGCTATAGCTATTTCTGGTGCAATGTTGACAGTGCATACAGAAAGGGAAGCCTTTGTTATAACAAGCTTATAATCTGGTTTTGGTTCTCTCATGGGTGAGAATAGGCAGAATTGATCTTTACTTCTATGTAAAGTAACTGAAAGTGGAACTCCATTTGGAATTAATTTAGGAATTTCCATCACAGAGGAACACAGTGGTCCTGAAAGATCCACTTCCCTAGATTTGTCAAACAATATTCCTCTCTTATAAGTTGATGTTTCTTTTTTGGAAAGAGCCCAGGCAAATTCATGTTTCTCTGTCTCTTCAAAGAACCCTTGACTCTGAAGAGCCACTTTTTCTTCTGCTTTAGTCATTAGAAGGGCTTTTAGGTATGCCTCATAAGGGTAGCAGTCATCCGAATTGGTCAAAATCTTATCCTGCAAAGCTATATCTACCCTTGACCAGAGACTATTCATGATATTGTTTACTGGATGTACCATATCTGAGATCTCTTGTGAAGCAGCTGGTTCATCTCCCTGAGCCTTGTCCCTAGGAGAGTTACCTTCTGACCCCTCCCCCTGTGATGTCCCCTTTGCCCGCAAGGCTGTCTTCTCTTGTTCTTCAAGAAATGATACAAGCGGTGACCCGTCTTTGTGCACTATTTTACAACTCACATTTAATTTAGTTCTCCTCAAATCTAAATAGGCCGCACTATTATTTGGTAATTTAAACTGGATAACTCCTTGGGTACTAAAATCATTCACCGGATAATAAGTAATACACCTGGCCTGTTTTACCCCAGAGTCATGGACAGGTTTATCAAATATGGATAACTCCTCGGGATAAGCCACTTCATTCACTGTTTCCGCCATTTTTTGTTGAAGATATCTTTAGCCTCTTTCACCTCTGATTTTGCTTTTCTCTTTACAGAGCTCCTTCCTCTTCGAGTGCTGATGCTAGACTGAGCCTTGTCCATTGTGCTCTCCTTTATATCCTCTTTCAACTCAGACTCCGCTCTTTTGGTAGCTGCCTCAGCTGGTACCACAACTTGTAACTTTGGCATATCTTCCTTTGTCTTCCTCTTGGTATCAATTACAATCAAATTGGTTTTTCCACTCTTCCTGATGACCTTGGAGCCTCCTTCAGCTTGTTTTTTGAAGTGTTCCAGAACAGTCTTGTAGTCCAGAGAAGCCATTATTTTGAAGTGTGCGGGTTGCCTGTCTTGGTGCAAATGAATGTTTTTCTCCTTTGTGATCCATTATATAGGCATCATTATTTCTTCCTCAGGTGAAGTGTGCAGACGGTCCAACCACTTTTAAACTTCGGCTTTTGTCCATTGTGGTCCAGTATGTAGATTTCAATGGTTCGCATTGATTTCACACTGATTGGTACATAACGAGGAGTGGGGATGATAAGTGAATTACCAGCTCTATAATAGGATTTGAATAATCTATATAGCACTGGTTTTTGTACAGAATCTATTATGCTTTCTGCACAAATGTTACTGTACAAAGTGACAAACTGTGGGTAGTATTTTGGCTTCATAGTTGGAAGATCTATGTCCAAAATAGCAATTTCCCATTCACCATCCAGCTCCAAGGTTGTACCAAGATCAATTCTGAAATTGTCTGCAGCATTGCCCGAGAATGGTACTGTGATCCCACAGTTTCCATAGATGTACATTATTCGATGTCCTTCAGTTCCTTTGTGCTGACCCAACTGTCAAATTTAGATGAATAGCCCTTCCAGCGTATTAATGCTTCCCTGGTTCCTTTCCTTCTGCGGTATCTGAGCACTTTCTCCACCTTATATACTCCATCATCCTTGGCCAGCTGCAACTCCTGTTCATAGAAACTCGACTTGATTTCTTCACCATTCAAATCCACCAGTTTGTACCTTGGAGGGTGAGAGGCTACCCTTTTGTCTATCACAAACAATTCATCTGTCCATGTTTGTTCATACCCCTTTTTGAATGGACTTCTCTCTGTTGGGATTCTCACTTTGTCACCTATTTGAAACTTGTAAATTATAGGTGTTTTTTCCCTCTTCAATTCGGTTGGTAGGTACAGTTTTTCATACAATTCCTGTTGGTTGTCCTTTGTGACTTGATTGGGAGCCATCTTGAGGAAGGAATGACGGCTGTTGTTGTAGGCTTGTACGATGTCCTGGAGGTGATCAATATAATTTAAAGTCTGATGCTTGGTAAAGTATCTGAATATTCGGCCTTTGATGGTCCTTATGACTCTCTCAGCATAATTTGCATGATACACGTTATAGGCTATCATGTGATGAACATCCTGGTTCTTGAGAAACTGTTGTACAACTTTTCCTGTATATTCTTTTCCTTGATCCGTTCTGAGTGTCAGTGGTTTCCTTCCTCCTTTAAAAACCTTTTTCATTGCCTCAGCCATCAGCTCAGGAGTCTTCTTCTTGAGAGGCTCAATCCATAAATATCTGGAGAACAGGTCAATAAAGACAGCTAGGTGCTTGTATCCCTGGTTATACCAGCCTATTTTGTCCAAGACCATAAGGTCTGAATCCCACTGTTCATCCATTTTTCCAACAATGATGCTCTCTCTCTTAAATTTGTCATTGTAAGGTTTGTGTAAATTATAAGTCTCCTCATCCTTCAACCATTTCTTGACATCTCTGAACTTGAGTTTAAGAGGATTTCCATCAGCTTTTACGGCATTCCATAGAGCTGTAACACCTCCATAACTACCAGCCTTTTTGGGGTCATAATAAAGAGATTCAAGATATTTCTCAGACATTGTTGAGAACTATCTTATTCCTCTTCACACTAGGATTAGGAAGTAAAAATCCTATACTGGAAGATAAGAGTCCTATCCAGACCTCACTGTGCTCTTGCTTAATGCTGAGGTTTACAATGCAGGTTATGATGACAATGTACAGTATGATGACCTGGCTGAAGAATACTACTTCGTTTTTGGGAACTTTGAAACCCAAAACCTGCCAGTCTTGATTTGATGTTGTCTCATCCATGTCCAACTAACAAATGACAAACAAGTGAGTATCTTTCAATATTTATTCTTTACAATTACAAATAATTGAAAATTTGAATTTGAATGCTAGTGCTGCATCTAGTCCTTCCTCCTCAATGTGATTCAAGATGGTGTCCTCATCCACTGAAGAAATTTCTCTCAAAGTGATCACTATTGACTGGTCAGCGCCTGGATGATTGACCACAAAACAGGTCAGATCTTCTTCTTTGTGGCCCTGGAAGGCTCTTTTTAACAAAGTCCTGAACATTCTTCTCATTTCCCTTTCAAATGTTATTACTTGTCTATCAGGTGAGGACCAGCATCCAGCTTGTGAGGCTCAAACTGTACATAGAAGCTCCTTTCCTCCAGACCGAAGCATCTGTTGAAGTCTGCTGATATCAGTTGAATTCTAAAGGGTGGTGCCATATTAGTTCTGCTAAATCTTTTCTGCCCACTAATTTGAGAGCTTGAACAAAACTTTGGAAGGCCCGAGGTCCACTTCTGTGTAAACTGTCAAGAAAAACCCAACTTCTTCTGGATGGAGGCTCAAATAATATGTCCTGGACTGTTGTTTTATTGAAGATCTTTTCCTGATACAGATGAGTTGCCACTAGAGCAAAGGGTGTTTCTTCAGATAACTTGGCCCAATTTACTCTTATTAGCTCACGATGCTCCTTGTCCATGTGTACTGGTTGCTGAATATATAGAGACTGATGAAAAGAGTTGTGGAGAGAACCTTTTATAGATGGTCTGACCAATCACGTGACAGAAATAATCTATTTTTAGAACATTTCTGACAAGTCCTGACCTGTGAGTCATCAACCACTCATCTGTGGAATTTGTGGAATGTGACCTATGACATCACATCAATCACTCAGTTAAATAAAAGATCAAATAAAGGTCAGTTAATTATTATATATTTAATTAATAAGGGTCATTACTAATTGGTCAAATACCGGTCATTAAATGATCAATTACGGGCTATTAAGACCAATTACGAGTCAAATAATTGTCAATAATTAATAATAGGTCAATTAAAGGTCAATTGAGGGCAATTAAAGGTCAACTAATGGGGTCAAAGGTCATCACCTAATTAGTATGCAGCTAGGTCAAGGTCATGACCTAATTAGTATGCAACTAGGTCAAAGGTCATAAAGGTCAAAGTGGCTCCAAAGTGCCCCCCTTAGTAGTAACAATGTTACCTTGTCATATCTTCTTCAGCAAAAATGATCATACCTTGTCCTATCTTCTTAAACAACAATCAGTCCTTGTCCCAATCTTCAACAACAATCATACCTTGTCCCATCTTCTTAAACAACAATCATACCTTGTCCCATCTTCTTAAACAACAATCATACCTTGTCCCATCTTCTTCAACAACAATCATTCCTTGTCCAATCTTCTTAAACAACAATCATACCTTGTCCCAGCTTCTTATTATAAGTTCTTAAACAACAATCATACCTTGTCCCATCTTCTTAAACAACAATCATTCCTTGTCCCATCTTCTTCAACAACAATCATTCCTTGTCCAATCTTCTTAAACAACAATCATACCTTGTCCCATCTTCTTAAAATAAGTTCTTAAACAACAATCATACCTTGTCCTATCTTCTTAAACAACAATCATACCTTGTCATATCTTCTTCAGCAAAAATGATCATACCTTGTCCTATCTTCTTAAACAACAATCCTTCCTTGTCCCAATCTTCAACAACAATCATACCTTGTCCCAATCTTCAACAACAATCATTCCTTGTCCTATCTTCTTCAACAACAATCATACCTTGTCCTATCTTCTTCAACAACAATCATACCTTGTCCCATCTTCTTCAACAACAATCATACCTTGTCCTATCTTCTTCAACAACAATCATACCTTGTCCTATCTTCTTCAACAACAATCATACCTTGTCCTATCTTCTTAAACAACAATCATACCTTGTCCTATCTTCTTAAACAACAATCATACCTTGTCCTATCTTCTAAAACAACAATCATACCTTGTCCTATCTTCTTAAACAACAATCATACCTTGTCCTATCTTCTTAAACAACAGTCATTCCTTGTCCCATCTTCTTACAACAATCATTCCTTGTCCCATCTTCATAAACAACAATCATACCTTGTCTCATCTTCTGCAACAACAATCATACCTTGCCCCATCTTCTTAAACAACAATCACACATTGTTCCATCTTCTTCAATAAGATTGAGATCATTCCTTGTCCCATCTTTTTCAACAACAATCGTACCTTGTTTTCCGTCTTCTTCAACAATAATCATGTCTTCTCTCCTCAGTTTAATAATATATCACAGCTTGTCTAATATCTCTTTTTTTTCAATAGCAATCCTATCTTGTCTTTTCTTGTTCAATGCAAATCATCAATTGTCTCATCTTCTTTTATATTGATCCTATAATTATCTTGTCTTCCTCAATAATAGTGCCTTGTTTCATCTTCTTCAATAATAGTTATAGCATTCATGTCTCTTCTTCAAATAAAAATTGGAAATTTATAATTCAATTGTAATATAATCATAATAGTGCTGTCTTCTCAAAAATTAATCATACATACCTTGATTGATTTCCTTCAATTAAAGATACTATTTTGGGCTCCTTCTGGGAGTTGTGCCTGGAAGTAGTTCTTTTGTGTGCATGGACACCAGAGAGAGCTGCTATGCCAAGTAGACAATTCCACTTGCACAACCTATGTTTGATCTTCTTCACTACTAATAATCCTGCCTAAGGCTCTCTCAACTTCTTTGGTCATAATGGGGGGGGGGGGGGCGGGTTGGTCTAGTAGTAGCGTGCTGGACTGCCAATTGCTGGGTCCAGGGTCTAATCCAGCTCTTGCCGGGTCACCTAAGCGCTATGTTGGACTGCTGTTTCAATCATCCTTCGCCTCATTGCTGTGTCCTCTTCCTGCCCTAATTAGCCTACCAAGTCCATAAATACAGGATGTAAAGCCCCAATCATCCATCCATCTTTGGTCATAATCACACTTTGGTCGTTCTTCAATAATAATTATGAGGCCTAATATGATTGACTTCTAGCTTCTCCAACTGACCGATACTATAGATTTTCTGCAAACGAAAAAAAACCTTAATATCCCACATAAAAATATTTTGAGATTACAGCTTTTTTCCCTTCCAAATGACCTTAGAAAAAGTGCTTCGACAGACACCTAGACAGACTGACAGAAAATAGACATTTATTCACATGATGATACTCTCATTATCTATACAAAAACTTTCACAATACAGGGAGACCCCTCTAAGTACGAAAAACATACCAGTGATACCACTGTTAAAGGGACACACTCGAGAAGAACCAAGAAGCTAAAAATGAATTATGTCTGTCCTTATCACATTTCAGCAGTTCTTCAATAATCATTCTTCAAATATCAATATTCAGGCCATTTTTTAAGTATAAAAGTGGTGGGGATTTGGCCCACCAGCCCCTGCAAAATCCCCACCACTGACAGAGATTTGCTCCACCAGTAAGTGCCCTTGGATTCTAAATGTTACACCAAAATTGTTAAAATGTAGCAATTCGCAGTACAACTGGAGGTAAATCCATGGATATAAATCTATAGTTCATTGAATTATTTATTTGTGAGAATAGTTCAACTTCAAATCTTTTCAGCCACGCACGTCACAATATCTGCGACGCGATAGTAAAATGCCCTCTTCAGCCGAAATCCCCACCACTGAAATTTGCTTAAAAAATGCCCTGCCAATAACAATGTCATATAAAAAGTAGTGATGCAGACCGGACCGCCTGGTCCGGTCCGGTGTGCGGTCAAGCCCTGGACCACAAAATACCGGACCACCTGCAAAAAACCAGTCCTGTGCGGGACCGGACCGGTAAAGTGCCGGTCCGGACCGGTCCAGTGAATTTTCATGTCATGAAGAGTATCGCATGAATTTTGTCATATCCAAAAATGAAATGTATGTCCTATAGCTTGTTTTAACCCTCATTTTATCATAATTTTTGAAATGCCGATGGATCGCTTCTGGTCCAGTAACAAAATTGGACCACCTCACCCTGGACCAGACCAGGACCAGACCAAATACCGGACCACCCTCTAAAGTGTGGTCCGGTCTGCATCATTAATAAAAAGTCTCCTTTTCTCACTCACAGGTGGTATGACAGAAGCGACCTGACCAATAAGGTCGTGGTAAAATCTGACGGAACAGTGAAATGGATCGTTCCACGTTTATTCTCTACAATGTGTGGCATTGATGGCCCCACGGTTTATTGTTCAATGGATATTGGATCATGGACATACGATGCAACGGAGGTGATATTTGAATTTTATTAAGTAGTATAATATACCTTCACCAGGGTGCCCACCCAACATCGTATGAAATATTTATATAGGAATATAGGAATTTTTTACTACAGTAAAATATAGAAATATAGAAGGAATTTATATAATACTAACTTTATTAGGAAAATATAGGAATGATGCGTCAGCGGAACCAACCGCAAATCAGCAGTTACCATTAAAGCAACAGTACATGTCGTAAAAAGAACAGTTTCCTGCCGTAAAATGGCACTTTTCTGTATGAATTCATTACGGTAGCTGCCGTTAAAGTAACGCAGCAGGTTTTACGGTGTAGTTAAAAAAATGTCTTTGCATTTTCAGATGAACCTGACCACCAAAGAAAAACTGGCAACGGATAAGGAGATTGACACATTCCAGCAGAACTTCAACAAATTCATTGTGAACGTCCGCAGATGGGAGAAAAACTGCCCAGACATAGGCTATAACTGTCCCAAACCGCATGTCACACTTGCATACAGTCTTAAGTTTGACAAGGCATAAGCCTTACACAGCATGATTGGATAAAAAGGCAAACAAGGAAATTACTAGCACAGAATTCAAGAAGGAGGTCAAGAGAACATTTTACTGACATTTTCATAATTGAGACATTCAGGCTGAATGTGTTTGTTTTTCAGGACATATATATTCTATTGGGAAAATTGACACCAGAAAACTTATAAGGACATCAATTTGTCCTGTAGAAAAATAACATGTCCTGGAAAAAAATTCACATTCAGTCTCAGTGTCTGCAATTATGAAATCATCTGTGAGACAACAACAAAAATACCTTTTTTAGAATAAATTTGTTTGAAAATGAAATTGCAATAGTAAGGATGGCAGATAGGACAGCTGAGGAGGAAGCCTTATAAACCTGTGATGGATGAACTAAGTGAGTATATGTGATAGTAGAATTGGCTAGTAGAATTGGGTAGGCAGGATAGTTTGGCAGAAGATTTGTAATAGTGATGAGGTGAGTATGCCTTGTGTGACCATGTGTGACTTCTGAATAAGGCAATTGAGAAATCAATCAGAAAGACATAGGCCTAACATTGAAGTACACAGGAATTTGAAGTTGGTATGGTGAGAAACCACATTAATCAGTAGTATGGCGGCAGGCCGTATATATAATGTAGTGATTTCCCAAAAGGAAATATTGTCCTGCAATAAAATAATAAAATGTTGGGCGACTGGTGACAGGCCTGAAAGTGAGAAATTGTTTGAAAATGAATAGTAAGGATGGCAGATAGGACAGCCGGGCAGGGTGATTGTGTCAGTCCAAGGCCAGGTGACAACAAATTAGTGTGGAAGCAGGCCATAATGATAGGATGAATTGGCAGCAGTCAAGGATATGGGACAAATAATAGGCCTGGAATATGGCTAGAATGTCTTGCTGACATTGCTTGAATGGATGACAAGTCTGAAATTTAGGAGGAGTTTGAATTAATATTAGCAATGAGTGTACATGTCAAATGGTGAATTGACACATAGGGCCTATTGGATCTTTAAAGCGGCCGTTTGGGTAGAAAAAATGGTCGTAGATGGTTGAGGATAGGGTTAAACGATTCGTCTTGTCATTCCGATTCTTTTGATATATGATACATGTAGGTTTTATTGATTTTTGTGGCCGTAATTGAGTTGTACATGTATCAGCAACTGTGTTCAGTGATCCCTGGTTGTGTTTACTTGACCGCAGCGCCCCTGGCGGCAAGATGTTGAACTAGAATTTCGGCGGCGACATTAGTAAATAGACTGACTGAAAAAGAGTTCATAAGTTCAAAATACTACACAGCACATTTGAGATAAGTTTGTGAAATACATGTACACAAAGAGTAAGATGATCCTTGAAATAGGTCCACAAGGAAAAGAGAAACTGTTGTGAGGCTGTTGATGCCATATAAACTTAAGCATGGCAAAGATTGACAAAATGTAAACAAGACAGAAAAAGTTTGAAAACAAAGTCAACCTTACTTAGATCCTCTGTGTGCAATGTCTGTAGAGTATCTTGACTTGTTCAGCAAACCAAATGGATGGATCTTCTGGTCCAAGGAGCAGTGACATTGTTGAAAATTGGTTTAAAAGTATGAGAATGTAGAAGTTGATTTTGTGCTGTGAAAGGTTTTTCCAAGATGGTGGAATTGAGGGTGAAGATGGCTGTGATTGGCTTAGAGGGTCACATGGTACAGGAGGGGGTTTATGAGTTTAATTATATTGTTTGACTGCAAAAAACCAATTGTGGAGCCCAATTGTTGTATTTTTTAGAATAAATTTTTTAAAGTATCATTGTTATTTTACTTATAATTATTTTAAAAATGCTATCCACTAATAGTTTGTTGGTCGAAGCAGTCATATTTAACAAGTACTGCAAAATCGTGCTCCAATGCTTAATTTCACCCTTGGAAACTAAAAACATAGGCTGCGCAGCAGCAAACCTTCAGCGAAAGACATCCGTAAAGTCATAAAAGCGATGTTGACAAAATTGGTATAATGCAATCGTGGCCAAATCTTGGCCTGAAATTATCTATATACCCGCTGACCTACCATCTGCCCGCCTGTCTGTCAGGGTATGTATAACCATGGAAAGGCTGAACTAGACAAATTTACACATATTATGTTGCAGTTTCATTCATGTACAGGGAACAGGTTATCGTGCTCCAATGCTTAATTTCACCCTTGGAAACTAAAAACATAGGCTGCGCAGCAGCAAACCTTCAGCGAAAGACATCCGTAAAGTCATAAAAGCGATGTTGACAAAATTGGTATAATGCAATCGTGGCCAAATCTTGGCCTGAAATTATCTATATACCCGCTGACCTACCATCTGCCCACCTGCCTGCCAGGGTATGTAAAACCATGGAAAGGCTGAACTAGACAAATTTACACATATTATGTTGCAGTTTCATACATGTACAGGGAACAGGTTATGGGCTGTGGGTCGAAAACCAAGAAGTATATTAATTTAGAGTAGGTCGGGGCATGCAGCCCCCCTTAACTTCGAGGTGCGATTTGACCCACTTTTTATGGGCGATTATTTGAATGCTTATGCTGTCAGGAAGGGATCACTTGACTCTACTAATAACTAGTGAAACAAATGTCTATCAATTTTAATAAAGGAGTTACGGCCATTTTTGTAAAAAAATTAAAATTGCCTTCTTACCCCACCCATCGGGCAAGAAGCCCCCCTATTATAAGCCTATGGCAATTTTTTTTGCGAGCGCATTCAGCCTAAAAGTTACTTCTTAGGGTTCTTCTATCCTTTTAAAGGCATTCTATTCACTTTTTCTGAATTTCAGAATTTTTCTGTTCATACTTTTATTTTTAAATATTTTTTGCCCTGTTTCAATTTCGGGCCAAATTTTTTTCTATTTTAATTAGCCATTCTATCAAGATTTAAGGTAAAGTACACATTAATAATGGTTCCTGAAGCAGCTTCGACCCCCCAGTGAAGGGGGCCTCATGCCCCATATCATGTGGGGCCTCTCGCCCCAAAGCCACATATTTTAATTTGACCTCTATATTTTGAACTAAAATGCAAAAAACATGATCCAAATCATATTTATGTGATAGTCATAAAGTGAAGCAATGCAGATATACATTATACTTTTAAAAATTTCCAAAGTTATTTCTGACAACCCCTTTCAAAGAATTAGTCAAAGTTACAAAAAACATGCACATTTTTTTGTTTCTTTAATTTTTACTATGGTTTGGTGCTGTTTGCCCTGAAAATTTGTGACGTCACCTAAAACACCTCTAGCTTCAATCCTATCAATAAGAAAACGCACCAAAAATGTAAGTTTGGATATAAGCCTTGGGGGGCCTCTCACCTAACCCGGGCTTCTTGCCCCGACCTACTCTATATTTTTCAAATTTTTTCTAACTATTTAAAATGTGTTAAAACTACCTATCAATGAGACCAGTGAAAGACCTTTATAGGCAATATGTGGATGAATTTTTGTCAAGGTACATCCAAGAGAGGCTAAGTTTTGGACCAGAAACCAAAAATTATAATTTGCAATATATTTTGTCAATATTTCAAAAAGTATAGAATGACCATGAATAACACCATCAAAAGGCACAACAGCATCATATAGGTGATATGTGTATGAAATGCCATCCATGTACATGCAATACTGGGCAGGTTTTGGGCCAGAAATGAAAAAATATTGTTTTTATTATTTTTTCTCAATATTTCAAAAACTATAGAATACCCATCAATCAGACCATCAAAAGGCACAATTGGACCACATAGGCTGTATGTGTACCAAATTTCATCCATGTACATGCAATAGTGACCGAGTCTTGATCACGAAACGAAAAAAATTATTTTTTATCTTTTTGTTTAATATTTCAAAAAGTATGGATTATCCATCAATCAGACCATCAAAAGGCACAACCAGACCATATGGGCTATATGTGTACCAAATTTCATCTATGTAAATGCAATAGGGCCCGAGTTCTGGCCCGGAAACTATCTATCCGCCCGCCGCCCGGTCGCCCGACCGCCCGCCCGGTGGACGGACAACATTTTACCAAAGTGATAACAATACCTTCTTCGAACTTCGTTCGCTGAAGGTAAAAATCCTCGATCTACCCAAGGATTTCAGAAGGAAATGCAGGTGGCAACGGCCAGGGGCGATCTGATGAAAAAGGGCAAATCCAATTAAAGCGACTAAATTTTATTTATGATGTTGATAATAATTTTGCATATATATATTCTTATTAAATAAATTATGCCTCAAACAGGGCCTAGTAATGTTTTATCTTCAAGGTCAAAAGCCCCCCCCCCCCCCACTGTTCCTGCATAATGGGTTCTACCCGGTCACATCCGGATGCAGTAAAAAAAAAGAAGCATGCAGTGCATTTACCGTGTCCTCAAGCAATTTAATAACCCATCGTCACTAAAGGGGATATGATCATCACATTGAAACATCTCATAAATAGTGAAAATAGTGCAATTCTTTCTAGATCTATCTTTCTATTATTTTAATTGAAGCGTAAATCTTAGATTGTTTCCTAGTAATTCTGGACATGCGTGTCAATCCATTTTTGGCTAGAAATAGACATATTTGGCAAGTTGTGGTGCGTCATATGTTGTCTCAGGATGGAAGGGTCTAACAGAAGAAGAAGATGGTGCTTCTCTGAAGCCTACTCAGAAATCTTCTGCTCAGCAATGATGAATATTTGGGGATTAAAGGCAAAATATATTCAGAGCAGTGAGACATAAGATTAAAGCCAGGGCATCTTTGGCAACAGTGTAAACCCTTGTTATCATAACTTTGAATTGTTCTTGCATCATTGAAATGCTTTAGGAATTCCTGCTCTTGGACACAAAAAGCTCATGGAAAATGCTGAACTGATGTGAGCTTGTGCTGCAGACACCTACAGTGTACAGTTGAGGTCAAATTTATTCATACAGCAAGGGCTGCTGTTTTCAAAGTTACGTGGCATCGTAAAATCTGCCTATATTGGAATCAAAACACTTCAGATTATTTGTTGTGATTGTTTTTCAACTCATGGCAGTGAAAAAACCAGAATCGAATATGATTTGCAGTTGTTAAGAGGCTCTGAATTCAAAATGTCCAAAATTTGGTGGGTCAAAAGAAATCATACATTTGGATTTTTCTCCAATATATGCAAAATAAGTATTGGTAAACCAACTAAACAATGTAAATTGATGTCAGAAAGTGATGCCTCAATGTCTGATGAGGTTTTGTTAATTTCTGAACAGCAACAAATTGACTGACCTAGTTTTTCCTGCGGGATGTGACAAGTTACTGCTCACATATTTTATTTAAAATTTCAAAATATTTTGAAGGGAAAACGAACATGCAGAAAATACATCAAAACAATGGTAATCAAATTCAGAGAGTCTGGGTGCTGATATCATGTGGTATGTGAACAATTTAACAGGCCAATGCCTTCATGTAGATGACCATCGAGGGCTCTGCAGCCTATCTGTCAACAGAATCATTGCATAAGTAGGAAATAGATGGGACCTATCTTCAAAACAAGAATGCATTTTGGTCAGAAAGGTGGATCACATCCCAAAATTAACAAAGAAGGAGTTCTGTGGACAGTTACAGGCACAGTGGACATAGCTGTGAGCATGCATGGTTTAACACACGTTGCCTCTACACAGGCTGATGGGCTTCAATGCAGTAGATATGTCACTTAATCTGGTTTCAAGTACAGTCGAGATTCATAACTTATCCCAAAAGTCTTTCTCCTACTTCATGAAGTTGTTAGAGGTGAAATTGTTTTGGTGCATTGGCTCTCCTTTGCATTGAGACATCTTAGAGGCCATGTTGGTTAAATGTTCATTTGTTATTACAGATTTCGTATAAGTGTGCCATGTTCCATGTGAATATATGCCCAGATGATGTCAGTATTGCAATACTGACATCACTATTGGCACTCCAAGCTTGAGTGTTGATTCCAACTGCTACCAACAAGTCAGGCTTATGGGCTGTCTAAGTGTGAATGACAATTCATTAATCTGCATTCATTGGTATGGTTGTTTGATTCAGTTGGAGCAGGTGAAATTGATATGTTTGAGCCACTTGCTTGATCCATCATGGACATTCATGATGTCCTGTTGTGAAATTTCTCATTGAGGGCAGCACCTTGTGGCGTTTCAGCCTTTTAGTTGAGATCTGCACCAAAGAAACTGTTCAGAATTGAGATTTGGGAGATTTTTCGGAAGTGAACGTGGCGGTGTTGCATGGGCATACCAGAGGACGAGAAATGGGGGGGGGGGGTAGTTGCTCCCCAAAAATTTGGGAAAAGGCCGGACAAGGAGGCTAAGAATTCGATCATGAAATAAACAGTATTGGAAATCATTGATAAGGATGCCCCCAAGCAAACCCCCCCCCTTAGGTCTTAAATTCTGAATGGATCCTGAGTATATTATTTTTGCCAAGACGGAGCAGCACATGATAACCTCTCAGACGAACAAATGAATGTGAGAGTGAATGAATTTGTTTTGTTGTAAAAGTGCTAAAACTGATAGCAGTTATACACAAAATCAATGCATTATATATAGCTGGATATTGTAACTTTTGGATTTATTCAAAACATCAAACTGAATAATCAATGTTGAGCAACAATCTAACAGCTTATGTGTGAATTTGTAATGGTGTGATCAGTATGGGTTCCAAGTGACACAGCTGAAACTGCGAATATACCAACTGTGAAATCATTATGCTGATACTGACATCACAAGAGCAATGTGGCAGTTGAAAAGAACATGGCACACTAATACGAAATCTGTAATAACACTTGTTGACAGCTGTGTCCCCTGTGCCTATAATTCTCCACAGAGCTCTTCCATTGTTAATTTGGGTTGTTTGTTACCATTCTGACTAAAATTCACTATTGTCTGACAGATAGCCTCCATCCATAATCCCACATGTGCAGCGATTCTGTTGACCAATTTTCCGTATACTTCCTCATGGTGGTGTATATGGTAGACCTTGGTGTGTGAAATTGTTCAGATACTGCATGAAATTTGTTTCCTGACCATTTGAACTCAATTATTCACCTTTTCATATATTTGCCACACGTTTTTTCCTTTAAATAATTTCGCAAAATTAAAATAATATGTGTAAGTGGGTAACTTATCACACCCCTTGAGAAAAAATTAGGTCAGTCAAAAGTTTGCATTTCAGAAATTAACAACATAATCAGACATTGAGGCATCCATTTCTGACATCAATTACCATTGTTTGGTTGGTTTACAAATACTTATTTTGCGTATATTGGAGAAAAATCCAAGTGTATGATTTCTTTTGACCCACCAACTTTTGGACATTTTCAAGTGAAGGGTTTTGATTCCAATATAGGCAGATTTTACGATGACACATAACTTTGAAAACAGCAGCCCTCGCTGTATGAATACATTTGACCTCAACTGTATAGTGTTTACAATCATCATGACAAAAACAGGCAGGAATGTAGAACAAGATCCCACTTTTCGCCATTACATCATTACCTGTGAGGCCAATAAAACTCAATATTGGTCGACTCAACATCTACTATTTGTTATATTCTGCACCAAAATTTCAGACTTATACATTTTTTTGAATAAAAGAGTTGTCTGTTTCTAATTTGATATTCTCTACAATTGTCAATAAAAACATGTACAGAAAAAAATAAAAACTTTTTTTAAATCTGAACTATCTATCTATAGCTATCTATCTAGCTATCTATCTAGCTATCTAGCTATCTAGCTATCTATCTAGCTATCTATATAGAGCTATCTAGCTATTATTTTGCTATAATCTATATGTATATCTGTCATTTACTCTTGATTATTTTTCCCTATGTAAAAAAGTTTTCAAATTAGTGTTTTTAACTACTTTGGTATAGTATTTTAATTATTAAATTATATTTAAGAATTATCTTTAAACATTTTTAAAGATTAACTATATTTTCAGCAGCAAGTTGGTACTCAGTCTCACAATGCTTTAATTGCTGCTTGTTCAAATGGATTGATTTTTGTAAACTACAATAGTTTCACTTAGGGTGAGACAATTCAATTGAAATTAGGCCAATTATCCTTGATCGCAATTAGCAACTTGAGGAGTTAAATACTGTGTATCCTTCAATGACAATCAAAAATTTGATTGGAAGGCAGTCAATGCAATGAAAGACTCAGAAAGACTGATACTGCAACACTGCAATAAGTGAAGTGCATGAGCACTGAGGACGCCAATATAGCTTTCACGCGCCAATAACACTTTCCACACGCCAATATCGTTATTTATTGGCGTGGCACGTGATTGATTTCGCTGCACTTGATTGGCTAACAAATTTTGATGCAGAATATAATAAATTATCAATTATGCATAATTATGGAAGGAGCATCATTACATGGGTGTTCCTCCTCATTGCATCATACTAGTTTCTTGCTTGATTTATTCCATCCATTGGGAATTATCAGCTGGCTTGTCTAGCATCTTGCCAGTTAATGGGTTTGCAAAATCAATCAGCTGATTTGTTATCAGTTATCTTGCAACAATTGACTCCACAAGCTACTAACCTATGCTTATCTCAAGAATTCCAGGCCACAGTACTGAACAACTTCGCTATAATAACAAACAAGTTACTGTCATAAGTTCACTATATTGGGCCTACAAAGTCCCAACATTCATAGCTTTTTCGGACTATAGTCACCAGCATGGACAAGACCATAACATACGAGGAAATCTTCAATGCGTTGTCCGGAGAAGACCAACAGGAACTCGCGCGCAAAGATTTTAAAGTTCCGCTTGAACTATTCATCAAGGGACACAATCGTCAACCGCTTTTTGACAAGGCATTTCTTATCGAGAAATTCGGGTATGTCTAATTGTTATCCGTATATAACATGAAAAAAGCATATTAAACTTCTGGTCTCAGGAACTTATTTCTTTCTGTATACACCCTAAAAAATTTCAGACAAAATTGGTTTTTTAGATTCAAAATGGTTTTTTGAAAAACCAAATTTCAATGCAAAAAAACCAACATGGATTTTTTTTAAAATCCATGTTGGTTTTCCATTGAAATTTGGTTTTTAAAAAACCGATTTTGTCCCCACATTTTTTAGAGTGTATAGGTATCAACCTGGTATCATGGCCTACCAATGGGGTTATCAATAGGGCTGCCATACTATCTTAATGTCATATCTGTAGGTGTGCCCTTTTGAACTTAAAATAAAAAACATTATTAGGCCTTATTTTACAAAATTTAGTCACAAATAAGTAAGTTTACATTCAAAATTATTACTGAAACTATTAAAGTGTAATTTACGTGCTGACTTCACATATATATTTACAAAATCAAACATGACGAGCTGCGTTAAAATGCTGATTGTTTTTCTTTCCTATTAGAAATTGGGCGAGACGAAGGAGAGAAGTCAGGAATGAAGTTGCCACAAACCCAGCTGTGCAGAAGGTTGGTTGATTTTCCAAAATACAAAAAATTATAATTTTAGCTTCTCGGATCAACTGACCCAACAGATAATCTTCCTTCAAAAAAAAAAAAAATGGAGCTTCCCTACAACTGGCATTAAATTAACATAATAAATAATTGATAGTCAGCTTAATTTTTTTCTTCTTCTACAAACTGACCCAGAAAAGATCCCTAGAGAAGATCCGAGAAGCTGAAGATCAATTATGTCTTGCCTCAATAACATATTAACATTATACAAGGTACATGCAGAATAAATTTGAAAATACATGTCTAACTTAAAGATTATACCATACAGTGCTGGAGGCCTTGGATCCATATTTTGATGGCCTCGGCCTTTACTTGGTCTCGGATGCCAAGTTATTGGCCTTGCCTCGGTCTTGGGCGCCTTTGGGTCAGTGATGGAGGCCTCGGGGCCATATTTTTATGGCCTCGGCCTTTGCTTGGTCGCAGATGCCAAATCCTTGGCCTTGCCTCGGTCTCGGATGTCCTGGTCTCGAGTACATCGATGGATTATACCACATTTTAAGATATATCATAAAATTGGGTAAAGTTGGCAATCCAGGGGAAAATTGGTAAGTTATTCACGAGTTTCTACTCGTGTTTGTTGGCGAGCCTGTATTGGGACCAAGAACAGAAAATTTTGGATGGCTCGTGGGACCAATGGGGGCACTTAATCGTGTGCAGTTCTATGACAATGTCTAAAGCATTTCTATATTGGATGCGTAGTAATCACTTTTTGCTGCCTGTGGGTTATTTCTTTTATTAGTTTGCAATGTTTTTTTCAACGAAATGCAATGTTTTGCTCCGTTTCCATGGTAATTCACTGAGTTCACGTATCCCACAATGCACCGCGGCACCGGCAACATCCAGTTGGTTGTTTATCAGACAACATGGCAGGCAAGAGCATCACTAGCGCTACTCTTTTCGCATTTCTGCCGATACAAGGTTAGTAAAACTTGATTCTTTAGTGCATGGTGCTTGATAACTGTTACTGCATCTTGTGGGGTAGTTATTTTGGGATGTCACGGCTCAATGTCACAGCAAACATTGCTAGTTAATTGGCAGTACATTTTTGCCTTCAGGACTGAATAGCACTTCAAGTGTCATCAAGCAAACTCTTGATTGAAGATCTGCTCACCCAGAGAATCTGCTCTGATCGAACCTCAATTTTAAGTATTATCTATTAATTGTCATTGGGTGCAGTTGGCAGGTGTCAAAGCTGATTGCACTTTGCAGTGTAGCTTTGATTAAGGTATAGACCTTCACTAATCATTGACATGTAATATTGTATCTGCATGGTTGAGGGATTGATATAAATTTACACATAAACACAATATATGTATCATTTATTTCACAAAAAGATAAATCAAAACATAAGCAGTAGGCCTGTCTCGTGAATCAAATTTCGATCTATAATCTTTATTTCATGAGTGTAGGATTTTTTTGTCATCCAAAGGGATTGTTTTGGAGTCAGCAAGAGCTTTCATTCATATCTCCTCAGCTTTGCGCGAAAGAAAAACTTATACTCATGGAATTCCAAAGGCCAGGATTTAAGGCTTTCATAGTTAATTGTACTTTTTAATTTCATTTATATTATGTTATGATGAACTAAAATTGATGATTTAAAACAAGCACTGAGCATAATAACAAGTGAAAACAGAGTCGTATGGGAAGGGGGCAGTTTGGGAATCAGTGAGGATCGGGCAAAAAGGCTAACAAATCTGGGCAGATGATTGAATAAACACTATTGAAAATTAACGATTTCCAGGCAATTTAATTTGAAATAGTATGAAATCTAGGTCTTGAAATTCGGGCAAATGTCGATGGTCCCCCCCCCAAAAAAATTGCGCGCGCCATACGCCTATGACTGAAAACATACATTTATATAGATATGTGTATAATTATGCATCTGTTTAGTCAAAGGTAGGGCCATTAAGCATGCTGGGGGAGGAGGGGGGGGTAACTGCCCCCCCCTAGAATTTGGAAAAAAAGATGCATTGCATGTACAAATTCCAAAATTTCTGTGGTTTTCGGGGGTGTACAGACCTTATATTCAGGGTGACCATGGCAGTGCATTCATGTATTTTTAGCTAGTCAAAGGCGTAGCTATTGGAATCGGAGATGAATGTATGGGATTCTGAAAACCATAAACCATGTAAACACTGTAAACAATAAACATGTGAACCAAGAACAGGCCAGATGGCAGCACTGTCCACTGTTGTATGCAAAATGGCCCTCTGGTGGATATGGCTTTAATTATCTTGAGTTCATTCCCTGACAGGTCTCAAAGCAATAAAGCTTAATTACCATTCAGGAGTGTGATTAGATACAATACAATACATTGGATTTCCTGTGTCAATATGGTCAAGGTGTGAACTTGAAATGCCATTAACCAGCAATGGGCTATGGATAGATAGATAGATCCTTACAGAAAATCAGATGTGCAAATAGGAAATAGCTTGATATTCTATCTGCAAGCACCTTTTGAAGTGCTTGCACATTATTTTTAGAGCGTAACAGTGAACATATTGATTTAGTGCCATGATTTTATTGATGAAAACAAATAAGTTATTAAAGTCATCTTGATTTAAATTTTCCCAAATTTGGCCTGGTATAAAACATCAATTGTACAACCTTCTTCTCCCTCTAAAATGTGTGTTTTGATTGTGTGATATTTTTGGCTTTCATGCATTTTGTTTCCTGTTTTACCACATCAAGAATTGATTTTGTCACTAATTTGTTTAAAAAGAAGGGCCCCATAGTTTTAAATTTACAGGAATTCTATCAGTTAACCCCAGGGGAAAAGTAGTGCTTGAATCCTTCAATCCCATTGGCTGATAGATTTCCCGACCATGCCTCTGATTGGTCCAGCCAAGGGACAATCTGTACCCAGAGAATCTACCTAGACGAATCCTTCAATTTTCGTACATTATCATAAGATTTGCATCAGAGCGTCACAGCCAATCAGCGAGTAGCATTCTCTCCAGTTCAAAACTTTACCGGCGATTTGCGAAGCATCTATTAACTTCTCAGAGATGTATGACCTATCATTTTGAAGCTCCCAGAGAGATCTTTCCATTCCAGTAACTTGCTAGTCTGTACGATTTAGGGAAGTCCTTGAATCGGTGAAATCGGCCTAATTTGCATAACCTGTGTGTGAAGGCCTGTTCATTGGCCAAGTTGGTGGGTGTGTCTGAATTATTCACTGAAGGCTTTGCTGAAGTGACAATCTGGAGTATGTTTAATGAATTTCAATGTAACATTAAAGCTTCACGACTTGGTCACTCCTTTAGGTTAAATTTTGAAAGTTGTGTTTCAGGAATTAAATTGCTATGTCTGCTTCATGTGGAAAGCAAGTTATGAATCACTGTTTTAACAAAAAGTTGTTTGGGGCCAATGTCCAGGCCACTTAGTGAAATGGGTTTATTCTAGGGCTCTATATCGTTGCCGACATTCAATACGATACGTATCATCGATACACTTGATTGATACACAATTCATACTGTCGGACCTCAAATTCGGGCCGATCCGCATATATTAGAAATCCGCCTCCCGAAAAAACAAATTTTTGGCCCGGAAAGTTCATCTGACACTAGAGCGGACGTCAAGATGACGATCTTCTCGAGTTCAGTGATTGATTTAATGGATATTTTCTGTCAAATCTTGGCAATAAACTGCTTTTTTTAGCTGGATATGGCATAATTGAGCCATACCGAAGTGCTGTTTCGAAAACCAGTTCGGGAACCGACCAGACTGAACCGGTACGACCGTTATTTATTGAACTGGTGTAGACCCCTAGTTTATTCCTTTAATTGTACTTCACTTGCATTAAAATGATAGAGTTCATATCATCTTAACTTATAGTCAATGTCTGTTCTTCCAATCTGTCATGGCGGCAGTCATGCACAATGCACATTCCTTCCTATTAAGGCAGAACCTCCCTCTTTCAAGTCCATCCGCCTATCTACATGATCTATGTTACTAGCTATTTATCTATCTTTCTTATTTTATTGTATACTATTCTTTTCCCTCCAATTTACAAGAAGCTTCTCAGTTGCCTTTTATTTTGAGGATTCCATGATATTATTTACATACTTCAAATTGTTTTTTACATTTCTTCAATATGGATATACTCTAGATTAGGTCAAAATTGCTATCAACCTATTCCATGTTAATCGCTGCCCCTTTAATATAAAACCAAATGGCTAGCTTTGAATCCGCGGATTCTTGTTAATTATCTATATTTCAATGCCATTTCAGTTTCTTGAAGCAGAGAGGGCCACTCAACTGCAGAAAAGGCTGCAATGTTTCTCAGTTCACAATCACAGACAGGCTTAGAAATCACAGGTTAGTATTTTAGTGTTTCGTGAAAGACTGCTTGCAGTGCCTGGGCTTGCTAAAAATACTTGGCTTGTTCCTAGTCTTCTGTGCTTATTTTATTTCACAATATATAATAACATTTACATTGTACGTTTGATAAACATTAAAATATTTAACAGAAATTTATATATTTTCGAAAATTACACATTCTCACACATTGCCCCATACTAAAATCTGTAATGACATGACTAGAAAAATTTATGTCTTTCACCCACAGTAAAATCAGTTTGTGGCCTGATCAAATTCCTGCTGAAAGCTGGAGTAGAGGAAATATACACTTCTCGATGCGCATTTTGGGTGGCACCCGACAAGGGCTGGAAGAGCGGATAGTCAAAACCTCCTCATATTTTGGTAATTATAAATTCAGTTCCTGCGAAGAGAATGTAAATCCCTTTGTATCATAAAATAATAAAAATTATATGTTGCATTTTGCAATTAAGCAGTGCAGATGACTTGGATGATGCAACAATTAACATTTGACATATTTTGCTTGGATTCTTAAAAAATCTGCTCCCCTTTCATCAGATAAATCCGTCTTTTTGCAATTTGAAAATAACAAAGAAATTCTGGATCCAGTTGAAAAAGATTAGGCTGAACTTTTAATTATACAATCAGATTTGACTGAATGCAATCATAGAAATATGTATTCATACATAAGTTTACATGAACAATTTTTACAATTCAGAACTGTTCATAAACTGAAAGGCCTAAAATTTATTGAACATGACCTGTACAGATGCAATTATCTATTGATAATATGAAAAATCTAGTCCTATTTAGAAATATATGTGAAAATACAGGTAAAAATTGACTGTTTATTTCAGAAGTTGATTAATTCATGACTTTTTTTTGTTGCAGGTACCAAGAAAACAGAAATGCAGCTTCAAATTGAAATATAGGCCAAGCCATCAGGCTTGACAAGAAGTCAGAATATCGCCGATGAACAAATGACACCAGCTTTATAAATAATTGGACAGTACTTTCCTTCTGAATCACACATAGGCGCCTAATCATTAGTAATCATATTCTGTGACAATGAATTGGTGAATGTGGAATCTGTACCTGCGGCAGTGCTACAAAGTGAAAAAGGTGAAGCAGATGGAAACGAAACGCATCTCGTGACAGGGAAAAGAAAACAGGTATTTTTTTCATGTTTCCTTGTGCTACTGTAAGGGGCCGACCAGAAGATAGTTGGGGGGGGCTATGGACTTTACCCCCGGGAAGAACTTTTTTTTTCGTTCGCGGCGCGTCGACAAACAATTTTTACGCACGCGCACTCGCGCTAAACTTTTTCATCGGAATTTTAACATTACGGTACCCTAGCTACAGGTGGAAACAAACTTTTTTTTATTTCCATGTGCTGAACAAACTTTTTTTTTCAGTGTGAAGTTGGAAACAATCTTTTTTTTTCACCAAATATCCATAGCCCCCCCCCCCAAAGATCATCTGGTCGGCCCCTAATATGGGGCACAAAACCTACAATAATTCTCACTATTGTCTCAAATTATGTCCAGGTCTTAGATTTAACTATTCCCGAGAGCATGTGGGGGGGGGGGTTGGTCCACTGGTAGCGTGCTGGACTGCCAATCGCTGGGTCCAGGGTTCGAATCCAGCTCTTGCCGGGTCACCTGGGCCTATGTTGGATGGCTGTTTCAATCATCTTCCGCTTCAGAGACTAATCTAGACAGAGACTAATCTAAATAACTAGTACTCCTCACCCTGTTTAATTGATTTATACTTATGAATAAATATTAGAAAACATGTTTGGTACCACAAAAAGTCACTCTCAGTAAAATTTGAAGTCTATTATGTGTAGAATATTCAGTTTTTAACAAAATTTAATAAATCACTGTAAATTTACAAAAACTAACTTATTATTTATTTTTCCTCTTCAGATGATCCATCGTTCCACCTCATCCCTCGCACAAGACAACCCATGCTCGTCAAATCACGCCATAGCAGCATAAACAAGTCTCCAATATCCTCACATACACAGACAAGCCTTCTTCACGACAAATCCGTCATCCAAGAATATAGTACACATGCTAAAATGTTGTATATATATGTTGTTTATATGTTTTATATATATTTCCATACTATCTTACCGTTAGACTATATTATTATGCCATGTATAATCATAACAATGTACTGTAGAGTGTAGACTAAAGTAGACCTTAGTACAATTATTTTTAATGGAGGTGTTTACACACCGCCATTTATCTAGTTGGTGAGAACAGGGGGTGAGAGGGTGGGTAAACTTTAGGCGGGAAATTCAAAATTTGGAGAAGAAAATCTGGAATAACTCTTTTCATATTTCTCCGAATTGTTAAAATGCCCGCAACTAGTGATGCAGGGGCAGCAGGGCTGTTATTGCAGCCTACTTGTATTGATCTCCAATAACTCTAAGTACTGTTTTTATCAGTTTTTTTGTTAGGAGTTTTTTTTTGGTGTTACAGTCCACCATTTTGAAAATAATGTGTATTGTGTTCTGTGTATGCAAATGAGCTGTTCACCATTTTGAAAGTTATGTGTATTGGGTTTTGTGTATGCAAATGAGCTGATCTGGAACTATGACATGGGGACATTTGGATGTGTATTGGTCAGTTTCCTGACTTGGGAATTTATGTTATCATAATACTAGGACACAGGACATGAGATTTCAACAGTTCTATGTAAATTCTTACTATTTCAATGAATTTTAGGGATGAGTGTATTTATGGATAGGCCTAAATTAATATACATAGACAGATCGCTAGCTAAATAAATGTATAGTTAAATACCGGTAGATAGATGGAAAGAGATAGAAAGAGATAGAAAGATAGATAGCAAGATAGATTAAGAAGATAGAAATATATATATAGATAGTTACATAGATAAAGAAGGATGGCTTTCATGTATGGATTTTATGGATTAGATAGATTGCATGAATTACTCTGATGGATTATAGAGATAAAATAAATAGCTTATACTGATTAGTGAGATAAGACAAAGACGAAACTTTATTATTGGTCATTTGTGAAAGAATTAATACAGAATGAAATAATTGGTGCAAAGAAGATATAAATATATATCTATACTGACACAGATTTATCAAAAGGGTTTGGTAAGCATGAGCAATAGATCGCAATTTGGTTCTTGTGTTGCAATTTGTGACACGGTTCAACACGTTCGGAAGGGGGTAGAGTTAGCTCAGTTGGTAATGCACTGGGTTGCCAATCACTTGGTCCTTGATTTGAATCCCACATTGGCGAGGTCACCTTTACTTGTGTTGGACAGTAGTTTCAATCATCCTTTGCTTCATTGCCATGTCCTCCTCTTGTCATAATTGGCTTGCATAAATAAAGGACTTAAAGCCTCAGTCGTCCATCTATCTGTCCAATAATCCGTGCAAATCTGACATGGGATTTCACATCATTTCAGCCCTTTACAAAGTCTAGATTGAGTTATTGAAATGTTGGCCGTCTGCAAGTTATCTGGTATGTGGATTGACAGGTTTGTAGACCAGCATATTAGTGACGATAGATTGACAGATAGATACGGCAAATGCAGCCCTCTAAGTGCAGCTCTGGGCGCTCACGAGGGTTGATTGATGAGATGGGATAGAGAGCGGGAGTCCTCAACATGCTACACATTTACTCAATTTAAGGAATCCTTTACTTGCCCAGCACAGACACTGAATCATGGGGGCCACCAATTAACATCTCATCCAAACAACATCCAGCTGGCATTTTGCTCATGAAGGTTGACTGAATTTTTTGGGTTCCCCACACCATCCTCCATGCTGTCGGGGGTGGTAAGACCCACTAGCCCTGAAGACTGAAGCGTGAAGGTTGCCCCACACAGGGTTTTGAACTGAGAACAAGACCTTCAGCCGAGGTGGCAGCAACTTTAACCACTGCGTTGCCACATGCTTTCAGTCCAACTCCTGAGGGTCTTTCCTTGCGGCTTTGCCTGGGTTCAAACCTGGGTCAGTCAATTTTGAATATTTTCAGTTTACTCTCAATATTGTTACGTCTCCCAGAGTTGTTCAATGTCAATTGGTTGACTTATATAAACCTCTATAAATTTTAACTATTCAGATAAAAAAAAGTCCCAGGTGGGTGTCATTCAGAGGACATGTTGAATCATTGTCTCTTTTGGTCATTTTCAAAAACGGTAATCGTGCAACATGTAGACGACTTCGGCTGTATCTACCATCTCATTGATCAACTTGTGATCACCCACTCCTCTTAAATAACTGCACTGGTGCATACCATATCTAGCTATCTAGCTATCTATATATCTGAAAATACCTGTCTGAATAGTAAGGGCAGTGCAATACAAATCATCTGCTGGATTCGGGGGATGTGAACTTAGACACCACACCACCTCCATTTTGAACCCCTGGGTTCTTGTATGTTTCTCAAATCACAGCATCAATATACTAATTTCACTACACTTATTCATACTTCCCATTACACCTAAGTGCTATTTCAAGAAAAAACAAGAGATCAAACAATTGTTATTAGGCCTACACTTTTTGCAGTTACTTCATGACTTTCAAAATAATTATTTTTATTCCTGACTAGATGCTATTTGACAATTTTCTCTCTGTGCCAATGATTCGGTGTAAATAATAATAAATAGTATAATTATCTTTTAACAATACAGGCAATGTCTTTGATATTATTGAAACATTTTCCAAACATTCTTAACTTCTCATTGAAGTTCATTGATATTGGTAAAGTAAGAAATTGACAGCCTATTAAAATGCTGATCCTTCACCTTCAGCTTGTGATTTTCAAATGTCAATCTTCTGAAGACCAATAGTTTACAAAAGACTTTTTTTGTTTCGCTTTATTTTTTTGGTTGTTCCAGCTGTCACAAGGATTGGAAAGCAATGCGCAATCAAAGTAACAACGTTTTGGTGATATCTGCATAGCTTTTTCATTTTATTCATCAAAATTACCAAAGATTCCAATGTTCAAATTAAAATGCCCAATCTTACGCAGTGTGAATTTCATATTATCGAAAGCTCTGTTCTAGTATTTTTTGGGTAGTACTATAGCAATCATTTTCACCTCTTTTGTCTTGCAACCTGTCTGACAGTGTCTGTGGTATATTGTTTTTGTTCGTTAAGGCAAGATTTTATGTCTATGCTCCGTTTTTGCAGCATTCATAAATATAGATAAACACGACAAGTGCCATCCAAGGTAAAGGATCACCTTCTTTCATACCGCTTCGCAGTGTTAGTTCTAGTTCATACTTCCATCTCTTCATGACTCCCCCATCTTACCAACCATCCAAACCTACACCAATAAACTCTACAACCACGCACCCGAAACTCGTGTACGTTCCGCTTGCGACACGACCTCTAGTTTTAACCCCTCTTAGTGGAAGAAACGCCAACTTTCCTGACTGACACAGGTTGCAAATTTGCCTGAATAAACCTTTGTTAGGGAGGAAAGTAGGCATTTCTTCCATTAAGTGGGTTATAATAGCTGCAACTTTTCCCCAGATTGCCAACTTTAAATTACCCCGTTCTTCAGTAACTGTTTATGATCTGTAGACTGTGAAAGCTTTAAAGCGATTTTTTAAATTTTGGGGGAGACCGCAAAAGCTGCTCCTTATTAATTTCTTTTTTTGATTATTTTCAATAGACAAAGATAGACGACCCTGTGATAATCATTGGCTTGGCAAGGTCAGGGACAACCTTCTTGCACAGATTGATGCTGGAGGATCCACAATTCATTGGACCAATGACTTGGGAGATGGTTGAGCCCTTACCACCAGGGAGACCCACAGACTGGACTGAGTGTGAGAGGCTTCAAAGGGCTTCTAGAGATGTCGGTTAGTAGTTTTGCTGATGTTATTGATCTATTTTGTCTTTTTGCAGATTGACTGTCCTATCAAAAATTATTTTAAATTCTCCTTAAGAAAAGGACCTTCAGATTTTTTTTGCAGATCAGTTCTTTTCACCACTGTCACCACAAATAAAAAGGACCTTTCAGAGCTACACCAAGCAGCAAGCACTAATTGATGTTTATAAGACGTTGAATCAATGTCATAAGAACGTTTAAACACCAAGATAACATTTTATAATGGTTTTTAGAGTGAATGCTTGGTATGCTCTGACCGCCCTTGCAGAGTTGCACAGTAAACCCAGCTGTAAACAGTTATCATTAAAACATTGCATGCCGTAAAATAGAAACAATGGTTTTTTGTCGTAAAAGCAGTTTTTCTGTATTCATTACGGTAGCTAAAGTTATAATGTAACGCAGCATGTTTTGCAGTGTATGATTTGTAGATCTACACCCCGACAACCTTTTAAAAAACCTTCAGTGCCATTTTAGGCAGGGAAAATGCTGTAACAATCCGATAACGGTCACTACCAAACTTTTCTCAACTGATCCTGGATCAGTTTTTTCTGCAGAATCCATTTTTGCTTGGGGACAAGTTGTGTTTCGCATATTTAATTAGCTAATTAGCATAATTGACCTAATTAGCTAATTAATCATATTTCACAGGCTATTAGAATATAGAATGTCCTTAAGAAAGGTGTTTTTGGTGGATATGAACTCTTTTGGACACCTTTGACCATTTTTAGTCACTTTACTTCATTGCAAAGCAGTACGCCTCTCAGAATATGCAAATTAGGGCGGCCATTATCGTTATTTCTTCTTAATTCTGTAACTCTGGGACAACTGCACATAGAGGACCAAATAAGGTGTCTATACCTAGGTTTTCATGGTCAGGGAGTATGATAAAACCATCCTCTAAATGTTTCCATGCATTGGTGTGCCCATGACACCCTTGATGTTCACCTAAGACATACAAATCATGACGACCAGTACGTTAAGTTGTATTTTGTGCCTTCTCTTTGGCCATTTTTCATATTAAAGACCAAACAAAGTATCTACACCAAAGTTTTCAGGGTCAGGGAGTATGATAAAACCATCCTCTAAATGTTTCCATGCATTGGTGTGCCCATGACACCCTTGATGCTCTCCCAAGACATGCAAATTAAGACGACCATTACGTTAAGTTGTATTTTGCGCATTCTCTTTGGACATTTTTCATATTAAAGACCAAACAAAGTATCTAGACCAAGGTTTTCAGGGTCAGGGAGTATGATAAAACCATCCTCTAAATGTTTCTATGCATTGGTGTGCCCATGACACCCTTGATGCTCACCTAAGACGTGCAAATTATGACGACCATTACGTTAAGTTGTATTTTGTTTGCCATGTTTTTTGGAAATTTTTCACATTAAAGACCAAACAAAATATCTAGACCAAGGTTTTCAGGGTCAGGGAGTATGATAAAACCATCCTCAAAGTATTTCCACGCATTGATGTGCCCATGATACCCTTGATGCTCACTCAAGTCATGCAAATCATGACGACCATTACGTTAAGTTGTATTTTGTGCCAAATCTTAGGAAGTTTTTCATATAAAAGACCAAACAAAGTATCTAGACCTGGGTTTTCAGAGTCAGGGAGTATGATAAAACCATCCTCTAAGTATTACCATGCATTGTATTGCTCATGATACACTTGGTAATCATTTAAGACATGCAAATTATGACGGCCATTATGTTTACTTGTATTCTGTGTCTTATTTGTGGAATTTTTCACACTATAGACCAAACAAAATCCTCAGACCTGGGTTTTCAAACTCTGAGGGTATGCTAAATACACCCTCTAACTGTTCTCATGAATTGGTTTACCCAAGATGCCATTGGTGATCACTTTCGAAGGCATGAAAATTATGATAGCTATTACGTTTATTTTCCGTTTCTGCCATACAATATGTATCTGTGAATTTTTTTCACATAAGGGACCAAACATAATGTCTACAACTATCTTTTCGGGGTCCTAGTGTACTGTAGAACCATCCCTTTGTTGCTTTTATGCGTCAGACTACCTCTTTAGCTGTAACCACATACAATTTCATACCATAATTATGCAACTAGTACTATGAATATTGACGGTAAGACAAGATTTCGAGGTCAACAACAATGCAGATGGTATCCCAAGCTGTTTAGTTGCTATGAACAAAACTGATTGAAATTAGGATGTAATTGTTCCTTATACAGCTTCCAAATTTTGGTTTGAGTTATTTGAAATACTGGATAGTCACTGTTGGACTGAGTAAGCAAATCAGAGTGGTGTTAATCATCATCAAACGTGGAAAACAACTCATCTAAAGGGTCTTCCTTGTTATACTGCCCTTCTTTGTCTCTTCTTTTAAAAATGACTGAGATTGCCACTCTCTCCTGGAGTCTATTGTGTTTACAATTATGCCTTTGTTTTCTCGGTTGCCTTCTGCCTTTTTTGATGCTTTGTGGAAACTCCGGGAAAGAATACCAAACTATAGTGCTACACCATCAGTTCAGCACTTGTAAGGAAAACATCTAGGGCTGCATTTTGGAAGTAAACTGCAGTGCTGGTATACAGGGACACATGTACATATATTTTTAAAAATTAGCCCTTTTAGGACTGTGCTTAGCATTGTTGGAGGTCTCGAGGCTGTCCTCATCCTTGAGGGCGGCCTTGGTGCCATATCTTAATGGCCTCGGCCTTGGCTCGGTCACAGGATGCCAATTCCTTTGCCTTGCCTTGGTCTCGGGTCTATTTGGGCAAGTAGTGGGGGCCTCGGGACTGGCCTTGTCCTCTAGGACGGCCAAGAGGTCACATTTTGATGGCCTAGGCCTTGCCTTGGAGGCTCATGTCTCGGTCTCGGCCTCAGATTTCCCGGCCTCTACTACATCACTGGTGCTTTAGGCTGTATATGTCTGGGATTAAACCCAGGTTTCAAACCGTTTGACTTAATCTTCTTGTGTCAGCAGGCCCACATACAGATTCTTAGTGGAATCCTAAATGAATTCAGTAATTTGCAAAGCTGCCATTCCACCAAGATTGTTCAATTTTCAAGAAAGAACAGGTATTGTGAATCATATTGGCGACCCCATATTCTGTATCACAGTAGAATGCGGGCAAGGTATCATAGATTTCTTCAGAGACTTGAAAAACATGTCCAATGCTCACAATATTGTCTCAACGAGTCTTTGTGAAGATTGCTAATATTTGTTGAAAAAGCAAAAATATCCATTTCAGTCCTGCATGAGATTTAGGGTCTTTGTAAACACTGGTCCCTGCCTGTTTTCATAAACTATTTTTTAGCTAGACCTTAATACCTCTTCACAGAAGCACAAATATGTCTGTGTCAGCCGATGCTCCTACCACCATCTTTGTGAAAGAGATGCCTGACAACATTCTGTCAGGCATCTTTAGTGATAGGTCATAAAGGTCATCTTGTTATGGCTACAGAAGAGAAAGGTATTTAAATTTCTTGCCTGTGGCATAGATTTTATTTTCTCTGTGATAAATTCTTTTTATTGTCATAACCTCATCTTTGTTGTATCATTTCTTTAATTCGTGATGGGCAAGAAGTGTCCATGACTATGACCAACAGCCATCAAATTAATTATCCCATCAGAGTTGTCAATATACCAGAAAGAGGTTTTTGGAGCCCTTGTTGGTAATGCTCCCACTGTACAAGCAGTACATGAAATGACTTTAGACCAATTACTACTTGGGTCAAGGCTTAAAGGCAACTGTGCACAACCACTTGACCTCAGAGGTTGAAGCATTGATGAAGTCAGTTTCTCTAGGGATGGGACATTTTCTTCAGCTCTTCTAGACCGTGGTATACCAGTTGGACAAAGGAGCTAAGGCTTTGTACTCGATAATATGACCTTCATACAAGCCCCAGGAGACAGCAAAAACAGCCTCCCAAAGAGAGAAAAGCGATGTGTGTGAAAATGAAGACTGCTAAGATGAATCATTCTCCACTTCTGAAGCAGATTTGCCTCGCCAGAACAACACATCAGAGGTCTGACTATTCAGATTTTTGAATATACAATCTAACTCAAGTCTTAATATTGAAGCTGTATCAGAAGAAAAAATTCTCAGTAAATACCCCTTTAATCATAAAAATTGGAGTGAATTCATTTTGCCATACTTATAGATCCTCAAATCCTGGTTTTTGCCCATCAAAATAAATACTATATAAATGCATGTTTGCTGATAAATTGATATATTCCATCGATATTATGAAGAATTGACTGTGGGTAGAGATATAGAGGTATTCTTGACACATTTAAAGCAGCTGGGAGATGGTTTTATCATACTCCCTGACCTTGAAAACCTTCGTCTAGACATTTTTTTTCGTGTTTAATGTGAAAAATTTCCAAAGATATGGCAAAAAATACAACTTAACGTAATGGCCATTATAATTAGCATGTCTTAGGTGATCATCAAGGGTGTCATGGGCACATCAATGCATGGAAATACTTAGAGGATGGTTTTATCATACTCCCTGACCCTGAAAACCTTGGTCCAGATACTTTGTTTGGTCTTTAATATGAAAAATGTCCAAAGAGAATGCGCAAAATACAACTTAACGTAATTGTCGTCATGATTTGCATGTCTTGGGTGAGCATCAAGGGTGTCATGGGCACACCAATGCATGGAAACATTTAGAGGATGGTTTTATCATACTCCCTGACCCTGAAAACCTTGGTCTAGATACTTTGTTTGGTCTTTAATATGAATAATGTCCAAAGAGAATGCACAAAATACAACTTAACGTAATGGTCGTCATGATTTGCATGTCTTGGGTTAGCATCAAGGGTGTCATGGGCACACCAATGCATGGAAACATTTAGAGGATGGTTTTATCATACTCCCTGACCATGAAAACCTAGGTATAGACACCTTATTTGGTCCTCTATGTGCAGTTGTCCCAGAGTTACAGAATTAAGAAGAAATAACGATAATGGCCACCCTAATTTGCATATTCTGAGAGGCGTACTGCTTTGCAATGAAGTAAAGTTACTAAAAATGGTCAAAGGTGTCCAAAAGAGTTCATATCCACCAAAAACACCTTTCTTAAGGACATTCTATATTCTAATAGCCAGTGAAATATGATTAATTAGCTAATTAGGTCAATTATGCTAATTAGCTAATTAAATATGCAAAACACAACTTGTCCCCAAGCAAAAATGGATTCTGCAGAAAAAACTGATCCAGGATCAGTTGAGAAAAGTTTGGTAGTGACCGTTATCGGATTGTTACAGCATTTTCCCTGCCTATTTGCAGATGATCTGTCCCCAACATACTCCACTTCTTAACAGACGTTCTGTGATATTCGCAGATCAGCTGCCCCCAACATATTTTGTCACTTGTTCAAATGGAACATCAGCACTTTTTGCAGATCAGCTGTCGGACTGATGTCCCAACATATTTTCTATTTGTCTAAAAGAGCAACAAAATTTCCTGCAGATCAGCTGCGAAACATATTTTCCACTTGTTAAACAGACCCTCAAGACTTTTTGTTGATTCCAACATTTTTTCCACTTGTTTAAAAAGACCTCCAGAATTTTTGGCAGATCAGCCGTCCAAATAATTATATTTACTAGCTAAAATAAAAGCACTGGAATATTCATGAAATAGAATATCGCTTGGTCGAAAGAAATGCATTTGAACCTTATACATTATGAATTTGAACTGAAGTTTCCTGTATGGTCTCTCAATTATTCCACAGAACAATGGCATTTGTTTTCAGCACGAAGCCCATAATATTATTAAACTGACCTGTGCTAAATTAAGATATAAATCTTGACATTTTACTTTAATCAAAAATGTGCTCAGATCCAATATCTGTTATATATATTTCAAGAAGGCAAAATGTCCTAAAAAATGTCCATACAATTTAACCTGTGCTTGTAGAAACTTATTGAACAAGAGCAGCAGTTCAATGGAAGCAGTGTAGCTGTACAGGCACACACATGAACAAAACAATAATATCTCTAGTATAATGTACACTGACCACCATATTGGCTCTCCCATCAGAAATCATTTTTGATTTGCCTGAAAAAAAAAAAAACAAAAAAAAAAACAAATACTGTCAGGCCTTTGGTTGATCAGTTGTCCCATCAGAAATCATTTCTAATTTGCTTGAAAATACCCTTCAGGCCTTTGGCATATCAGCTGTCCATTCAAAAATCTGTCTTGGCTTGCTCTAAAAGACCTTCAGGCCTTTGGCATATAGGCTGTCCCATGCATAGAAATCATTATTGACTTGCTTGAAAAGACCTCAGACCATTGGCAAATCAGATGTCCCACCAGAAAAAATTTCTGACTTGCTTGAAAAGACCTTCTCACTTTCGGCAGATCAGCTGTCCAATCAGAAATAATTTCTGACTTGCTTGAAACACGGCATATCAACTGTCCCACCAGAAATCATTTTTGACTTCCTTGAAAAAACCCTTCAGACCTTTGGCATATCAGTTCTCTCATCAGAAATTGTTGCGTCCCGAATTTGTGTGCACAAGTCGTAATTTGACTCGCAGGGACCACAGTAGTAAAAAACATTGGAACAATTGCCTTTATTTCTGGCACGAAACCAATAAAAAATGAACTAGAATGAGCACTCGGAGATCGCATACCTCAGCCTGCCTTCAAAGGAAGACTCAGTTGAAGGGCTAGAGTAAAAATGACGTGTATTCCATTACATTGCATGTAGCACGGTAGAGGCCTAATTTTGAATTTCTTTTACAGCAGAGCCAAAAAAGCTCCAATAATCACCAAAATTTAATCAGGTATTGTGCAGCACAAATGAACACATCGTGCCTAAGGAAATCTAGATCTATTGAGTATTCCAGGCAGGAGTCGATTAGCAAACACACAAACCCACAAGCAGAGACCCCAGAAACTGCCCACCCTCACAATACTCTGCCTGCCCTGCTGAAAGAATAACTATCTTTTAGGATGACATTTTATTGACTGAAAAAGAAAAACGATAACTGATCAAGGTGCTGTTGTAAATTTTGAAGGAGGCCCAAGGTATTATGTCCCAGATAATGTTCCTACATAATTTTGTAACTTGTATTGTGGCAGGCCTCATGACAGCATACAGTACAGCCCTAAATATTTTCCTAAATCATTGCCCTCAGGAAGATGCTTGCCCTTCTACACCCTTCAGGTCTTACCCTCACCCTTCAGTTCTTACCCTCACCCCTTCAGTTCTTACCCTCATCCTTCAGTTCTTACCCTCAGACTGCAGTTCTTACCCTCATCCTTCAGTTCTTACCCTCACTCCTCCGATAGTCTCCATACCCTCACTCGATAGCCTACTCTGAGAGTAAATCACTCCTAAAAATTGGCTGAAACCTGGGAAATTAATTCAAATCTTTGTTATTGAAAGGTTATTGTAATGTTCATGATAAAACTATTTTAATAAAATATTCTAATTTACCTACAGAAATTAAAATATTCTAATTTACCTACAGAAATTAAAATATTGTAATTTACCTACAGAAATTAACTGTAGGAATGGGTACCAAACATTGCTGCAAGCCAAATTCTGGTCCCAGACAGATGGTACACCGTACCGAAAAGGAAATTAGTTTTGGTACTTGAAAACGGTACTTTTGACCCTTGGCTGAAAATTCATATTTGAGTCAAAAAATGTTATCCAACACATGACTGCTACCCTTGGCATTTTGAAATCACCTTTTTCCACTTTTGCAATTCCGCAAATATGTGTTTTTTTGCCTTTGATGAGTTCACAGAAATGAGTGCAAGTTCCCAAAATGGTCATAAATACTTGTCAGACTATATTTGACAAGTTTTTGGAGGGGCTCTTTCTTTGATATCACATTTTGATTTTTTTCACTCCACCCTACAGCGCATCATGATCTGGAGGTCCAATTTTCAGTGATGTCGTTTTCTTGTTCTATTTTAGAACTCCAAGGGTTTTCAGAAGGAGGTATGGACGATCGTCATTTTTTTCGAATTAACACACCCGAAGAATGTTTTTTTATTTTACGAAATTATTTCTTGGATTTTATCGACCCCCTGCCAAATCCGCACATGAGCGAACTGAGAGATTTCGTATACAATATGCCGGAAGACCACGCCAAGAGCACCTACGAATTCCTGAAGATGTGCTATCAATGCATCTTCACTGGCAGTAAGTTTGCTCTCTAAGAATTTTTTGACAAAATTGGTTTTTTGAAATACCGAATGGCTTTTGCAAATAAGTTGGATTTTCCAAAAACCTACTGTATTCAGTTTTTTACAGTATTTCAAAATCAATAACTTGATATGAAGTTGAAATGCCTAATGGTTTTTTTGTGTAAAAGTTGGTTTTCCTAAAAAACTACTGCATTCATGCTGCTGTAGTTCCAAAAACCATAATTTGACAGATAATGACAGGCCCAAAAATCAATTAAGGTTTTTGGGTGAGATTTATTTTTTAGATTGTTGAACATAGAAATAGGCCTACATAGAACGGACATGAGGCTCTGGCAGATGAAGCAACCAAATCCACCATCTTGGAACTGCCCTGTATCCTGGCACAATGTAACCGTGACGTCACCAATAACAGTGATGTCACTTAAATAACAATGGCATGACGTCACATAATTAGTCTATTGTGACGTTATATCTCAGGGCAGTTCCAATATGGCGGATTTGGTGACCTCATCTTGAGGTGGCATCATACAGTCTCATGTCCGTTCTATGTATTTCTATGGTGTTTAATTATTAAATGTAGAGTCCCTGTATCATACAACCTTCCATTCTATAGTCATGAAGTGGGTTTTCATGAGGGTGCAATCTTTCTGTGGGATAAAGATACTACTTAGTGCATGCAAGGATCAATTAATGTTGTACATAACCATACACTGCACATTTTATGGTGGAATGATAAATATAACAAAAACTGAACTCATTACAATTTCTTGAAACTTGTGTGTGCCACTTTGGTTATTATTATTTATTCGCTAACCTACGGAAATCCATTTTTCCAGATTTGGAAGGAAAGACTCTTCTTCTGAAGTGCCCTCTCCATTGCCTGTACCCTGAGTATCTTCTGAAAGTTTTTCCGAATGCCAAATTCATTTTTCCATACCGCAATGCCAAGTCCATGGTTTCATCATATTCTTCTTTTGTAAATTTTGTAAGTGCAATTTATTGTTGAAACTTTTTGTCAGTGCAATTTAAAGTTTCAAACATATGCTTGCATGAATAATCTAGTGGTCACATTAAAGACAATGCATGGATTTTCCAGAAAGTCACCTTGTGGAATTTAAAGGTGCAGCAGTACAGAACATTTTTTGCTGACCAAAATTGAATTGGTGATGCTGAAATGAAATACAAAGTTATCTGAATATCTGAAAAAAGAAGTTTGATGTAACGTAATCAGGAAGAATAATACATTGAAATTTAAAAATAATTTCTATTGTTTTCTTTTCTTCCTAAACAGGAGTGGAAGATGATGTCAGGCACTGATGATTCTATTCGTTCTGGAAAAAGAGTAGCAGAACTCTTCAGATACAGCAGCCAACGCATCGTAAACTTTCTGCAAAAAATACCGGAGGTTGGTAAAAATTACATAGGCCTATATTAACATTATGAAAAACATATAAGTTTTGTCAAAATTTTTGAAAAAAGGATCGATGTTGATTTTTAGTACCCCTCCCCAGGACATACAAAAAGCAAAACACACTGTTTGGCCAGATTAATAGGCCTGGCCCACACAAACATATTGTTAACACCTTGGATGATTGCATGTACAGAGTACAGATTTGTTGACAAGGCGCGGATGAATTTGGTCTGCACATGTTTTACGATATTTTTCTTATTTTTAAATTTTACTCCTCCCAAGGCTTAGACGCAAAAAATTTGTCCCCCCCCCCTTGAAATATGTGCAAAAAGTTAGTACTCCCCTATTTGTACTTCTGAATGGTTCCTTAGCAGAAAATGGGTGTTTTCACCCGTCTCTGTGACTCTTGCTTCAGTCTTTCAACTCAAATATTCGCTATTTTCTTTTCAGGAGCAATACATCACATTTGCATACACCGATCTAGTCAAAGAACCTATGGAAATCATGAAAAAGTTGTACTCTCAATTCTTTTTGAATTTCCCGCCAAAAACTGAGCAGCTATTCAAGCGCCACCTGGAGGAAAACTACCAACACAAACATGGAAAAGTATCTTACAAACCTGAAGATTTTGGAATTACGGATGAAGTAATCAAGGAAAATATGAAGGAATATCTAGAATATTTTGCAGATGGAAATGAAGAACTGCTTTAGATTAAGTGAATTTCAATGCTGGTGCTTTATTAAATATATATTAAATAGTCCGCCTCTATTAAATGAGGTCTTTGAGTATGGTTAATTGATCAACACATTCATGTTTTTAATATAATGTGGAATAAATGTTCATTGTCTTCATATTAATATAACTAGACTTATTCTTTTGCACAGGCAATATTAATTATAAATATAATGCATATTTTCTTTATATGAATTTAATTGTCCTTTCCACAGCAGAGAAAATCCAGTAGATTTCCGTCAGATGCTTGAAATAGTCCGCCTCTATTAAATGAGGTCATTGAATATATACGAGGTTTTATAATTAATTGAGTAACACATTCATCCTTGTTATGTCATGTGGAATGAATATAAATTGTCTTCATATTATTATTATTTAAAAAATTAAGCTTCGGCTTTTGCTTAGGCAAAATGTATTATCAATGTAATGTACATTGTCTTTATTAAAATTCAGTTGTCCTTTCATTAGTAAAGAAAATAAATAGAAATCACTTAGATGTTTATTGACATGCACTAGGTGCATTCAAGATAGCTGCCTTCAATATATTGCACTCCCAAAATAGACCATTTTGTGACTGCTTAAAGGTCAGTCTTACAAAATACAGATTCCTGTATCACAAACAGCTTATGCATTTTCTTGTGCTTTTGCCTTTGCCGTTGGTGGCAATCGTTTATTTTGGGTTTTACCACCGCATCCCAACATCTCGCGAATTTCATTGCGGAATTTTGTCCCAGTCAGGCAATAGATGTAGAAATTGATGCAGTGGTTCATGTTGGCTAGGACCACACTGCACGCCCAGAATAGATAACTATTTGGGCTGCCAAGGCGATTGATTGACCTCTCGAAGAAAGAGATATTGTAAGGCAAAGTGCACGCGACAAACGCAAAAGAGATCCCTAGCAACATGGCTGTCATCCCGGAGACATCGCCTGAATCAGATCCTGCTGTTTGCGACCTCATTCTTCGGGCCTGAGCGAGACGGTAGATGATGGAAATATTAGCAATCAGCATGAAAATAAACGGGATAAGGGAATAGATGCACATGTCGTAAGTCGGCCAAATGTCATTTATGAAATGTGCGATTGTAGTGTCATCCGGTATACCGCAAAATTGATTGAGAATATTACCATCGTCGTCTCGGACGATACTCACCTCCATGACCACAGGAATAAAAGCGTACAGAGAATAAATTACGACGATTAAACAACCCACTGCGATTCTTGCGCGTTGCTTTGTTATCAAGGATGATGCTCTGTGAGGGAAATTGATGCCGATGAATCTCTCCGTCACGATGAGAACCAGGACCCAAACTGCGAAGGACTTTCCTGCGAAGTACAAGTACCCCTGAGCGCCACATCTTAAATCGCTGCTGTACGGTTCCGTGCTTCCTCCGATTTCCAAGATGGCTTCCGGAACGAGAGTCACCAAGACCATAAAAGTATCGGCAATCGCCAAAATGCGAAATAAAAAAGAAGTCACACTCTCTCGCATAGACTTACGAGAAAATATTATCATTATCATCAAATTACCAAATAAAGCAATAGTGAGCTGTATAGGTGCATAGTATTTAAAAATTATTGACGCAATCTTATACTGAATAGGAGATTTTCTAATAGGCCTTTCAGTCACAGTTGTTAGCATACTATAAAAAGTGGATAACTCCATTTCTTCCATGATAATTATAAGATATTATAATGCACCAAAATGATGCCGGTAAAAAAAATCGATGTTTTCTTGGAATGAGACACAATTCTTTGCTCTGCAAGACAAAAATAACAACATAAAAACAAATTTAAGTTTAAAACAGAAATACTTCATGATAAAGAAGTGAGCATGTATACATACTGAATATCTTTCTGACTGGAACGCTTAGGCATAACTAACTTCTGTAGTGGAGACCGGGGTAAGTTATGCCTTTTTGTTTGAGTGATTTTCCAAAAAACCAAAGCTTAATCATGCTATCTGATATCAGATATCAAAGTATAATACCTTGGTCAGAATCTACTTAAGTTTCAGGGCAACTGCAGTGAATTGTATGGCCTTTTTCATCATTTTCTTCAAGCAAAAGTTTGCATGCAATCATTAGATTTGCTCTGTGGGTTGCCTAATGCCTCGGTCCAGTGGCTATTCCCCAATGTGATAAACTTGGCCGCAGACATGTAAATAATGGTCATACTGAAATGATTTTTTCAGCCGAGTCCTATGATACCTCACTGTAAATTCTGAAATTCTGAGTTAGCTCAAATGATTGAGATAGTTGCACAATTTGTTTGAGCCATGATAGCTTGCTGTTTTGAGTGATAATCTTTATGTTGTTATAACTTGCAAACAACAAGCCATCTTGGCTCAAAGGAATTGTGCAACCATCTCACTCAATCAATTAAGCTAACTCAAAATTCAAAATTTACAGTGCTGATTATACCAATGCATTCACTGATTAGCCCATCTGAAGCAAATACGGAAAAATAAAGCCCAGGAAATAGTTTTGCGTTTCAAATTTGGCTCAGGTTATTATTTTAGATAAAGATCGTGTGTATGTGGAAGCACAGGTTTTGACTGAATAAGGTTATCCAGTAAATTACAGAATTACCCTATAGTGAAAAGAAGTCGATACTTACATTGTTACAGCAGTCCGATGACTTGGCTAATGCACAACCACTGATCTGATGCCACTTTTATAGTAGCACTGAACAAATCAATACAAACCCAATCAAGGAAAAGTAATCAAATCAACAATATTTTATTGACCCATAAATTTATGGCAAAGATGTTCCTCACCACATGGGACAACACTTAATGTTGATCAAATTTGATTGACTCTGTGTTTTAGGGAGGGTCAGAGGACAGTGATGAATAATCTTCATAATTGCATCCTTCTTGTCAATAACTTCGAGAAGAATTCATTATAAGATTTCTTTGAATAGCTTTATTGATATTACACTATAAAGTAGGTAATGGAGTATTGAGGTGGGGTCAAAAACTTGCTGTAATTTGACATTTAAATACTAAGTTATTAGGAAAAGGGTGGAGTTTGGATGTAGCCAGCAATGTAATACACTTTATTACCTCGGAATGCAAGCATATGAGCTCATATTCTTCAAAAGCAACCGTTCCGAAATTATTCCTGGGAAGAAGAGGTTTGTCGGAAGTTGCCGATATATGATTGCGCATTAAATTACATTACATTGAATTACTGGCATATTTTCCATAGTATTAGACACGAGTGAAGTCACTATTAGACATTGGCCTGTAATGGTACACAATTATCCAGAGTGTGAAACTAGGAATGTAAACAAGGCCTTGGGTGATTGACCACTATATTTAACAGTCATTTTACCAATTTTTCCACAATACCTGCGGTGTTTCATGATCCTTGCAGTCATCCCTCACCATCTAGCATGCTGGTTGGAGCTGACACGTCAGTAGTTCCATAAAATCCTTGAATTTTTACAGGTAGTTGCATTATCTATAATGATGGGCCTCAATCAGGGGAGGAGTATATAATTTCTTCCTGCAGTTCTGCAAAAAACTGCAGAATTCTGCAGTTCTGCAAAAAACTGCAGAATTCTGCAAAAAACTGCAGAATTCTGCAAAAAACTGCAGAATTCTGTAGGAAACTGCAGAATTCTGCAGTTCTACAAAAAAACTGCAGAATTCTGCAGTTCCAAAAAAAATTCTGCAGTTTCAAAAAAAACTCTGCAGGAAGCTGCAGAATTCTGCAGTTCTGCAGCTCCCTGCATGATTTCTGAACCTCTGTTACTTCTTGCAGTTTATTGCAATGCATCTTCAAAGTTCAGACCTCTCTGACATGGGGCTTGCCGCTACCAAGGAAACGTGGTTTGGGGGATTGTTGTATGAGGGATCAGGGTTTTTGTTAGTCCTCTGTCACTGCAGCGTTTCTGAAAAGTTTCTGCAGCAAAATCTGTAATCCTGTAGGAGATATGCAGCCTGGGAGGTTTTATGCAGTTCTGCAAAAAACTGCAGAATTCTGCAGGAAACTGCAGAATTCTGCAAGAAGCTGCAGACTTCTGTAGGAAGCTGCAGAATTCTGCAGTTCCAAAAAAATCTGCAGAATTCTGCAGTTTCAAAAAAAACTCTGCAGGAAGCTGCAGAATTCTGCAGCTAGCTGCATGATTTCTGAACCTCTGTTACTTCCTCCAGTGTATTGCATCTGTACAGTTCAGACCTCTTTGACATTGGGCTTGCCGCTACCAAGGAACATTTATTTGGGGGGTTGGTTTGGGGGGTTGTGGTTTGGGGGGTCTAGGTTTTGGTAGTCCTCTGTCATTGCAGCATTTCTGAAAAGTTTCTGCAGCAAAATCTGTAATCCTGTAGGAGATATGCAGCCTGGGAGGTTTTATGCAGTTCTGCAAAAAACTGCAGAATTCTGCAGAAAACTGCAGAATTCTGCAGTTCTACAAAAAACTGCAGAATTCTGCAAAAAACTGCAGAATTCTGCAAGAAACTGCAGAATTCTGCAGGAAGCTGCAGAATTCTGCAGGAAGCTGCAGAATTCTGCAGTTCCAAAAAAATCTGCAGAATTCTGCAGTTTCAAAAAAAACTCTGCAGGAAGCTGCAGAATTCTGCAGCTAACTGCATGATTTCTGAACCTCAGTTACTTCCTCCAGTGTATTGCATCTGTACAGTTCAGACCTCTTTGACATTGGGCTTGCCGCTACCAAGGAAACATTTATTTGGGGGGTTGGTTTGGGGGGTTGTGGTTTGGGGGGTCTGGGTTTTGGTAGTCCTCTGTCATTGCAGCATTTCTGAAAAGTTTCTGCAGCAAAATCTGTAATCCTGTAGGAGATATGCAGCCTGGGAGGTTTTATGCAGTTCTGCAAAAAACTGCAGAATTCTGCAGAAAACTGCAGAATTCTGCAGTTTCAAAAAAAACTCTGGAGGAAGCTGCAGAATTCTGCAGTTCTGTAGCAAATTCTGCAGTTCTACCAGGTAGCAGTTTGTGGAATGACATTTTTGCGAGCACACAGATCGCCGAAAAAAGTGCCGTACGGCAAAAAGAAACAACGACGGACAAAGACTGACTGCTGTATTAAATATACCTGGTTGTTGGGTACCTGAAACATTTTTCGGAATGAAATTTGGTTGAGAATTGACCGAGCAGAGAGGAAAAATGTCCATGGAAGTTCATTATGATATTGAGCACTGTCAGCAGTTTATTAAATGACATTTTTGCGAGCTGACCGATCGCCGAAAAACGGGTCGTAAGGCAAAAAGAAACAACGACGGACAAAGACTGACTATTGTATTAAATAGACCTGGTTGCAGAGTATCTGAAACTTTTTTCGGAATAAAATTTGGTTGAGAATTAACCGAGCAGAGAGGCAAAACGTCCATTGAAGTTTATTTTGATATAGCACTGTCAGTAGTTTATAAAATGACATTTTTGCGAGCTGACCGATCGCCGAAAAAACGGGTCGTACGGCAAAAAGAAACAACGACGGACAAAGACTGACTATTGTATTAAATAGACCTGGTTGCAGAGTATCTGAAACTTTTTTCGGAATGAAATTTGGTTGAGAATTAACCGAGCAGAGACGCAAAACGTCCATTGAAGTTTATTTTGATAGAGCACTGTCAGCAGTTTATAAAATGACATTTTTACGAGCTGACCGATCGTCGAAAAACGGGTCGTACGGCGAAAAAAAAAACAACGACGGACAAAGACTGACTAGTGTAGTCAATAGACCTGGTTGCGGGTACCTGAAACATTTTTCTGAATGAGAATTGACCGAGCAGAGAGGCAAAACGTCCATGGAAGTTTATTTTGATACAGCAGTTTGTAAAATGACATTTTTGTGATCCCATTTGTTTCCTCACGGTCCTCATTCTTCTATAGGTATTAATGGAGCTGCAGAACTGCAGAATTCTGCAGATTCCTACAGAACTGCAGAATTTATTGCAGAACTGCAGAATTCTGCAGCTTCCTGCAGCTTCCTGCAGAATTCTGCAGCTTCCTGCAGAATTCTGCAGTTTCCTTCAGAACTGCAGAATTTTTTGCAGAACTGCAGAATTCTGCAGTTTTCTGCAGAATTCTGCAGTTTCCTACAGAACTGCAGAATTTTTTTGCAGAACTGCAGAATTCTGCAGTTTTCTGCAGAATTCTGCAGTTTCTATTGCAGAATATGCAGCTGCAGGAAGAAATTTAAGTGTACTGAATCAGGGTCACTGGTTTACAACTGGGTCAAGGCCTTACACTGGTCATTTGACTATCAAGTTTTAAAATTACAAGAGAGGGCAGCACCTGTCAATTGCCTGAAAGAAAATCACAGGACTCATGCAATTGAGAGTACCAATGAACTGGAGAGTACTAGGCAGTGCTGCCCTCTTTAGTAGTTTTAAAACACAACCCCATCACCACTCCCGCACAACCCCTTAATGTACCGTGGTACAAAAGTACAAAGTTAAGATTCTATTTTATTTTTATTGATTACATTGTATAAATGCATAATCTGGCATGTCCTCGCAAGAAGGAAATTGACAAAACAAATAATCATATAACATTGATCATTGATCAAAATCAACATGATTGAAAAAGTAAATGTAGTTTTCTATCATTAATATTATATCGGAATTGGGGTATGTTCAAAAGACATCAGACAATAAATTCAGCAAACTATCCGGGATGTCACTATTATAAGTGTCACTAAATCCTTGGTGCTAGCAGCCTGAGTGAATATCATCCCTATTGTCTCATAGGATTCAAACGCCGTCTGAGTTCTTTTCCCAGTAGCTGGCGCTCCATGTTAGCAGTGGCGACACCTGCCTTGTTTTCGGCTAAACGCCTTGACAGGTATGCAACCGCATCTTCCACTGGTCCATAGTGAAGCAACTTGTGAGCTGAGAAACCGGCTTTACCTGTTGAATATGACAAGAAGAAAATTAATGAATTGTTAGAAATTGAGAGAATAACATTTGCGAATACAAGCTTCCAAGCTATAAAAAAAAACTTAATGACTTCATTTTGGTTGCTAGGCCTACATGTTGCAACTGATATCGACTGGCATTTATTTTTTCTATCATATTATTTTGGAAAATCCTCCACAGTGATTAGTCAATTTATACAGCAAAAGATTCTTACCCAAAGGGAAGGCAATATAATCCCTCATTCCAAGGAGTTGTGCAAAACCGACATTTTGTGAATTGTGACTCACTTGGAGTTCATTCATTCTGTAAAAAATAATTGTTACCCAAAATCAGTTATGACTTCACAAATAACACAAAAGAACAGGCGTTTAGGCCTATACCATACTCTTTCTCTGCAAACAGAATTGATACTACTTTTCCAGAATAAAACATTGAATTGAAAAAAAATTAGTTGAATATATCTGTTTTGCGGATTTGCTGTGCAGTCCACGTTATGTTTTGAAAAGCGAATAATGCAGATCTAACCTTATTTTTCCTAAACAACGGGATGTTTACATAATATCCGAAAACAGATGACCTTGGGTAAAATTTTGCAACTCCATGTACCGTAAAATCAATGTGTGTAATACTACACTTGAAGAAAAAAAGGTATACATTTCTCTTACACAACCAGATCAATGTGCATATCCATTATCCAATCATTTTATTGCTTGTATAATTTTTAATCTGTATATTCATGAAGAGAAAAACTGTCACATATGTCTTACTTATCCATTATAAACTTGACCGAATCAATGTTGTGGGTTGCGAAGGTGAACTCTGGCTTCCTCTCATTGGTTGCGACAAGATGTCGTAACAGGGTAACCGCCACATTGTGGTACATTTCAGTCGTATCGTCATATGTGTCATTGATGGGGTCCTCCTTGCCAAGCTCTTGGGCTAGTTTCCTCTCCTGAATAATGTTAACCAATGCACACACTTGCAAATACATAATAATTTGAAATAGGGTTTTCTTTTCGGACATGTATACACATACTGTACAACTGCAGTGGCAGAGCCAGAAAGGGTAAACTAGGGTGGGCCCGAGCGTCTTAACGGCTTTCCAGGTCCCCATCAACATATAATTTCTTTAAAATATTATTTTCCACCTCAGTGGTCTAAGGAGGGATGGGGCATCCGCAATTGCAGCTGCATTTTCACAAATGCTGTACTTGTTTTTCAGAAACCATACTATTTCTATATATAAAAACCAGTTGGCATTTCAAAAACCAATATACGTCAAAAGGCTGTTGCAGCTATTCAGATGATAATTTATGAAGTTTAACATTTTTGGTTGACATACAGTCTGAGTATGCATAGATTACCTCATCAATGTAGGCTCCTCTGACAACTTTGGCGCCAAAGCAGATTTTCTCATTTTCTGTAATTTTCAGGTCTCGCTTGACAATATCAAGAGTACGCTGAAAAGAAAATTTGTGGGGATTAATTGAGAATTGGATGCTTTAAACCTACGTTTTTGCAATGGAGAAGATTACCTATAACAGGGTAAAAATGGCCTACTCGCAATGTAATTTATAATCACAACTTCAGGGCATCAATGAAGGTATAGGTTGCCAAGGGCGGGTTGAGCAGTTTTCCCACCAATTTTTGGGCAAAGTGTAGATGTCATGTGTGAATAAAAACATAGGCTGCGCGGCAGCATACCCTCGGCTACTCAGCGGCTATTCTCCAGACAGTGGGATACATTGAGGCAGGACCCCACTGGGTACTCTAATATCCTCATGAACATGAAATTCCCGTTGAAAAACTTTCATTGAATGGCCAAGAGCTGTGAGCAAAATAATATAAATGTTTCCTGTCTGCCATTTTGTATTGGCGGGAATTCAAAATCCACATGCAATCAGCTTGCAGGATGGGTCCCCCCCAGAAAAAGAGGGGAAACAGTTAAAATTTGGGCAAGGAGTCAAAAAGTGTGGCACAAGATCAAATGAACTGAAAATCAATGGTTAGCAATTAGCAAGACGTTACATTGTACTGTTGAAGTGGTATAATTTGGTCTAATCTGGATAATGAAATTCAGGCAAGTATTCCACTATGCCTATTGGTGGCCTGTGGCAAAATCTGTGCCTTTTTGTGAACGAGCAATTGAGAAATAAAATTTTAAAAAAATGAAGTCAAGAAGATGACTGGTTTCGGTGACAATATTAAGAACAATATTATCCGGCATGGATTACCCACAGTAATTCGTCCCCTCTTCCACTACCATTTTAGAAAGTTGGTTTTTTATCAAACTTATTTTTGTCTGAATGTAATATACAGTGGTGACAGACAGGAAAATAAAGCAATGCAGTGCACAATAGACAGGTAATGACCATTAAAAAGACAGCTAGAAATGGACAACAACTGAGATAAAGACAGTCAGAAAACGATCAGGACATGTAGGGGACTGTTTAGATAGATAGATAGATAGATAGATAGATAGATAGATAGATAGATAGATAGATAGATAGATAGATAGATAGATTTTTGGTAGTTTGATCAATCCAACTATCAGTTTTTCTATTAAGATGTGTCATAATTCCTGCAGAAAAGATAAAATTACTATTTCATTTAAACTGCATAAAACTGAATTGCAATAAGGGTAGCTATTGTTTGAACAAAAATTAGATATCTATCAGTTCAATAAATTTCTGTCTGTAAATCTTATATCTAATCAAACAGTGTCATTGACTTCAGTTCTACATCATCTTGATCCTGGATCCATTTTAGAATGTAGCCATGTAAATTGTTGGATGTTGTAACAATTTCAGTTAAATTACATTATCCTTGCAGACATTCCCCTTAAAGGGGTTAAAGGGGCTTCCTTAGTCCCCCTCCTCAGCTGCTAAACACCTATATCAATTGGCTATTGTCTGCTGTACCCCAATCTTTTAATCACCTTATGCGATGCCATTATGTAACCTGACAAAAGAATGGAGGGTGGCATACTTCACACACCTCAGAAGTGTGCCACTGTGATGAGGGGGGGGGGGGGGGGTCCAATGAAACATCACTGAAAGTCAATGGTTACCAAGAGATTAAACTTGAAATGATATATCTTCTAGTCAAAATGAAATCTGGATCATGTGATTCAGGCAAGTAGGCCTATGGCTGATTTTGTGCTTTTTGTAAAAAGAGATTAAATTGAGAAAATAGAATAATTCCAGTTGATGATTGGATTTTGTGATATATCCATGTATAGGAATCTTGAATCATTGTAAAGCTTTAGAAATTGTACAGGATTAAAATTACTCTAATAATCTATCCATCTATGTATGCATCTATCAATCTATCTATCTATCTATATATATATCTATCTATCTACATGTGTCTATCTATCTATCTATCTACCTATCTATCTATCTATCTATCTATCTACAGAGTGGGTAAGAGAAAACTGGAAAATTGCGACAGATGCAGAACTTATTTATTTTCAACCATTTCCACTGAACACAGAACAATTATTTTTGCAAATGAGCAAGTTTAGACAATAGACAACATTTCAATCTATGTGACAACCATTTTCTGCAATCACAGCCTCAACACACTTTCGAAAACTTTTACAACGGTTTGTCACAACGTCAGCTGACATCTTGCCCCGCTCTCTCTATATGGCTTTTTTCAGAGAGTCAACATTAGGGTGAGGGTTTCTATTGGTGGCCTTCTCCAAAACGCCCCAGGTTGCGTAGTCCTGAGGGTTAAGGTCTGGGCTTGAGGACGGCCAGAAATCTGGAGTATGGAGGTCAATTACAAAATTCCTGGACCTCTTTGTCTGCCCACGGCTGCCAGGCTTCCTCTGCAGCGCTTTCCCACTGGCTACGGATAGTTTGATGGCATATACAGTGCTCAGTGACACACCAACAATGTCAGATATGGTCCGAGGCTTCACTTGGGCAGACAGGAGATCTGCCACCCTTTTGCTTTTCTGCTCCTAGGTCGCCATTTCTTGTCCCAGTATTGCAAGATTGACCTGATTTGCGGCTGATTAACCACTGTTTGTTGTGTTGTTGGTCACATAACATTCCAATAATCTGTTCGGGCTATACAGTAACTTAAAGATCATTCCAGATTTCCTTACCCGCCTGTATCTATCTATCTATCTATCTATCTATCTATCTCTATCCTTCTATCTTTCTATCGTTTCTATCTTTCTATCTATCTATCTATCTATCTATCTATCTATCTACCTATCTATCTATCTATCTATCTATCTATCTATCTATCTATCTATCTATCTATCTATCTATCTATCTATCTAGTCTATCTAGTCTTAGCTATTCTTATCATAAATTACAAATATGGAATATGGGT